>JAKZAN010000002.1:828889-930678 GCA_023053545.1 Lepidurus packardi
GTGCGGGCGGCACGGGCACCGTGCCGCCCAGTGTCGTAACAAGCCCCTCCCCTAATCAATACAATGCCCTCCCCTAATCAATCGCCTTCCCTAATTAATAATTTGTTTTCAATACAAAACACTTATATTCTCGACAGCCATCTTGTTATATTGTTCTTTTAAAATCGCAATGCAGGACATGCTTTTAAAGATGAGTTTACTTTCTTTATTAGTTAGATGTCTGTAACAAGCCAATAACTTCATATTTCAGAATGAAACGCACAGAAGAGAATGGAATTCATATACACAAATCGAAGTTGTAAGAAAGTGTTCCTACAGTTGTTAAGGTTCCAATCCAATTGACAAAAGGAAAAGGTACGACTCGTGGTTATCTGGACGAAGAGAAAAGTCAGAAAGGTACTTTGATGGAGTAAAAAGAAAAAGGACTTCGAATTAGGGCGAGGAGAAAAGTTCGTTCATAATAATAAGGGACTTAGCATTTGGGAACTGAAAAAGAAAAAAAGTTAATCTGCCCCACTGATGGCGTTGTGTCATGGATAAGTTGAAAAGAGTGCTGACATGTCAGTTATTAAGCTTTTTTGTATGTACAGTAGTTGCTTCTGGTTACCTTTTTTGTTATGCACACTTCCGTGGCCGCTGTAATAATGCTGTGATCGCATAATGCCTATTAAAATATGCCTGAAAAAATAAAAATTACTTTGTAAAATAAAAAAAATATTTTTCTTGTTTAATTGTATATTTTTGCAATGTTCTAAAAAAATTCAAATTTCAAAACACAACACAATGAAATGGAATTCACAACAATTCGAAGTGCTTGCGGGTCCCACTCAGCGATGACACGCGGTTACCGAGTGTACTGATATTAATATTCCAATACATCTCAGTCGTGTCACGGTGTGTGGTACCCCTTTTTACCTTCACACCCATAAACTCAATTCACAACCATACATCGAATTCACAATCATAAATACAATTCAGCTTGAAAACTTAAATCACAACTTTGCTGAATATAATTGCTGATGTATAACTCGCAGATTATTTGGAAACACGAATCACAACTTTGCTGTATATAGCTGCGTTCTGCGAGTAAGACTATCAGACTTCGTGGAAACTAAAAATCACAACTTTGCTGCACATAGCTGCACCCTGCGAGTAAAACTCCCAAACTACCTTTGACTACCTTGACACTTATTGACATGAATACGGCAATAAAATGCCAAGTCAATCAAAAAATTGCTATTGCTAATTAGTATTGCTTTGCGAAATGCAAAGCAATACTACATTATCCCTTTCATTAACACAGACAAGGCATATGTACTGAATATCATGTAAGTCGTCCATTGGTATACTATTTAGGCATAAATCTGGCTGCTGCTTGTGAGCGCAAGTTATATGAAACCAAGACTTACACACGCTGAAACAAACCCAAGTAATATCATCATCAAGGTCGTCATCAGGATCGTTTCGTTTGCTGCAACCAGCGCAGAGTTGCGGTACGATGTCATCTAAAACGTCGGATGGCTGATCGCTAAATCCATGTCTTAGAAAGACATTCGATGGTTTGTTATTGTACGGCTTGCGCGTCCGATGAAATTCTCTTTGAGGTATAAATTTGGCATTAGAACGGACGTCAGTTAATTTTTCGAACGTCTCTTTTACTATCTTTTCCTCTGGTGGTCTACTGTTAACAAGTCTTGCTGTAGCCACAAGAATCTCCAAATCACGGATGGCTCCAGGATCAGTTGTTAACGTATTAAAAATCTCGCGCAAGTCTCTACGAATGTTTGCCAAGGAAACGGCTGGCGGTTTAGTTGTTCTAGCTAACTTTTCTAGCTGGGCATTTTCAGCGATCTGTTGCTCTACTAATGCCGCTCCTATGACACGTGAATGACGCAGATTGTCACTTAAAACTGGGGTAACTCTATGGATATGCTTGCAGACGAAATGATAATTATAAAAATCGTCACACGAGCACCAAAATACTTCCCTGCAAGCTCCGCAAAATCCACATCTATTAATGCATTCGCACAATTCGTCGAAAAAGCGAACAACATCGTAATACGTATCCGCCTGTTGTTGAGACTTGACCTTCCATGCATTTTTTCCCAGAACAATTACGTCTTCATCTTTAATCGTATCGTTTGTGCCGGCGGTTAGTTTCCACAATAGTATTTGTACTCAAGCCTCTTTGACGAATTAAAACCTCCTTATAAGCTCTCTTCTTTGTGTATCTCTCGAGATCTTCAACTAGTGAGTCAAGTCTTTTATTACTCTTATTTTTCATCGCACCATATTTTAATTCTTTATGGTATGCTTCCGCAGTCATGTTCGTTCTAACTAGCATTTGTTCACAGTTATAACCTGACCATTCACTTTCTCTCGGAACATAATATTCAACAAAGTAAGCCAAGAACATTGGATGGTGTTCTTCTGCGTACGTCAGGAAAGCTTGCAAACGTCTTTGAAAGATACTTTTCTCTCTAATCCGGATTAAATGGCCGAGTAGAGACAGAATGTTGTTGATAACTTCCGTGTCCGCACGGGGATGATCGTGCAATCTTTTGTGCCACGCTCTTTCTACATGCCAAATGCAAATGCGCCTGGTGGTAATCGAAACGTCAAAAACATCTTTCCAGGCAAGCCAGAATTGATCTGCCATGTCACTCATAAATTCCAAAGTTTTAATACTACCAACCTTTTCTTTAATTTTTCAAAAGAATAAACGATATACTTCTCTATTCTCTCTATCACTTAGAAGAAAAGCAACCGGATAACCCGATCGATCTTCAGACAAGACGAGAAGCGTTGTCAAAACAAACATATACTGGTTAACCTGGTAAGTACTGTCTATGCATATACATTTATGGGCATACTTCTTTAAGGCTTCCTGCTGATCCTCGTACATAATGCCTAGAGCAAAGTTTTCAACACCTAATTCTGCAACACCTTCATCTGCAACGTTTTGCTTTTTATACAGAAATACCGGATTATATTCCTCTGTTGCCATTTGTTGGATCCACAAGTCAACGCTCTCAGAATCGATCTTATGTTTCCGGAAAACGCTCGGGTTTTTCTGAGCTATGTTATGTAAATCTTTCATGGTAACGGCCTGATCCCTAGAAAATACATCACTGGTGATGGGTTCTGCCATACAACTCTCAACAATTTTGCGTTTAGGGATTCCGATCATAAGCTTATGTTGTAATCCTTCTTCTGTTCCCTTATGAAGGCGACAACGACCTGGTAAACGATCATGGCCAACATGAGTTAGGCAACATGTAACCTTAATTCTTTTTGTAAGGTGCGATACTAGCGCAATTATAAAGCTGGTACAACGGACACCCGTACAACAAGACTTTAGTCGCTTCAAGGCACGTTTGCCTGTACCCCGATTTTTATACGAGAAAGAGCGATTGCACACGTAGGTTGTTATACTGTAACTAGTGCACTTCCGAGCTCCCCTTCGATTACGGAAACTAACACAAGCATTTCTTTCGATCTCTGTTTTCCACGACATGAAACTGTTCTCGTTAGAAAAACTGAATTTCTCTAGCTGGCAGGACAAACCATGTTTATTGTTAACATGCTTAACATAAGACGTCAGATGTGACAGCTTCTCTTCACAGCCAGGGTGATAGCAAATTATTCTTGGTTTCTGTTCGAGCTTTCTCTTTTTTCTAGCAACGTTACAGAATTCGTCGTCAGAATCGATGACTAAAGTACTGCAATTAATGGTATCAGCAGACACGCTACCACTAACACTGCTCTGAAACGCAGAATTTATTACTGGGTCGTAAGTCGGCTCTGACTGATCTAACTCGACTAAGATGTGCAATTGCTGCTTGTCAACTGAAATCACGTTTAAGGAATGCTCCTTGTCTACCGGGCCAATTAAGGGGATCTCCTCAGAAGTACGTGTTTCTTCTAATTCAAGAGAATGAACTAATTCTACATGACGGGTGAGCATGTCTGTTCTAGAAAACTGCAAACTACACTGCGGGCACTCAAAACTAGACTTGCTACATCTTTTCTTTTCTATGTGCACCTTTAAAGTGCTCTTCCTTGTGAAAACGGTTTTACAGTCTTCGCAAATAAAGCCCTTAGATCCTTGCTCGGCAAGCAGAATTTGACTAGAGCTTTGTTTTCCTAGCTGAAACTTGCAGCGCTTGTTTTTAATGTGATTCTCCAAATTTTGATTTGTTTTTAACGTAGTTTCACATCCCTTGCACGAAAATTTTGAAGGCCCTTGTTTGGTATGAGATACTACTCTGCCTGACTTCACACCAGGTGTTTTACCATTCGATGAAATGGCTTTAGTGACATTTTCTTCGTGCTCTCCATTATTTGCGGCAAAAGCTTTTGGGACAGACAATTCAAAATCTGAGCTTGAATTTTCATGCGAGAACGACTCGCGAAGCCCTGAACTAACAGCGCTACTACTATTTTGCATAGAGCTGCAAAAAGAAACTGCAACAGGTGTTATCACATTTGCAGTTTCAATTGGATGACTGGGAATAACTGACGCAGTTTCCACCACATCAAGAACCGGAAGAGTGCAGTTCTCTGACAAAAAGAGGGGTGACTGACTAGCACACTCAATCACAGGCACAAAATGATTGGGATTCCAGGATGTTGGAGGGACTAAACGTCCATTTTCCTTCTTCGTGAAGTTTGCCAAAAGCCCAGTCCACAAAATTCGAATAGTTTCAGAGGAAACGGCACCGCTTGGTGAAAACGTCTCGTTTAAAAAATTCGCTTGATGAGATGCTCTGATTCCATCCGCTTTCGGATAAACTGACTCCACGGCTATCTTACAAACATTAGCCAAAGCTGGGAATGCAATAATGCTCGAATATTCCCGATCCCTGGCGTGTTCCATGGAATAGTACTTAAAACAGTCTTCCGCCGGTGGAATACCTGTAGGGCACACTGAGTCAACACCCGTGAATTTAACACGGTCGAAAGTGAATCCTGAGTACTCGACTAGGGTTCCAATTTGTTTCATCGAGAGGTATCCTGCCGACTCCCTGGAGTACAACTCATAATTGGTTGCTAATTCGACCACAACTCGGCAGCGCAACTCAACGGCATGCCTTTGGTTGCCGAACAAAGACAAAGAAGCGGAATTGTAGAAACAATTCCCATCTCCATTGCTGCACAAAGCTAAACATTCGCTCAAACGCTCGGGCAAAGTACTGGAAGCAGTTGTGTCAATTTGGTCAATATTAAAACTCTGAGATTGCCATATTGCCATACGCTTCGGGAGAGGGTAAGCATCGAACTCTGTTTTCTTTGAAAAACACGCCTGCCTAAACTTCTCAAAATGTTCGTTACTAATCAGTATGGGCGCTCTTGAAGAACTATCGTAGGCCGACGCAGGCAAATTTGCTCTACGTTCAAGATCGCGTAGACAATTTTTAAAAAACTGCGCCCTTGATTTACTCATATTAGTAAAGAGAGAAAGGGTTAATCTGTTAGAAGAAAAAAGTCAAATAATCTAATCCAGGGTTAAGAGGAAAAAAAATAATCCGGGTTAAAGAAGAACAGAACTAAATAATCAATCCAAGAAAAAAGTCAAAGGGAAACACAGAATGCAATAAAAAATAACCTTACTGAAAAATCTAATCCAAGGTTAAGAGGAACTACATTAAATAATTAATCCGGGTTAGAAGAACTACACTATAAGGCACTACGCTACAATTTAATACTAGCTAACATGCGAAACACAGTGAAGGACTGAAGGAAGAATGGTTCAATGCAACGGCCTTATATAGTGTGCTGCGGCATGCAACCCTCGCAGCGGATCGCTAGCCCCTCCCCTAACATGGCTGAACCCGCTTTTATGCGAGTTGCAGCGGGGGTTGTGATAGCCCTTCCAGCTGTACATACCTGTAGAACTAAATATTTATCTTCGAACTTTTCCATGACAAGTTTTGTTTACAATGGAATGTAGAACATTGCGACTTGGAGGCGTTGCCATGTAGGAGGGGCTGCTTAAAACTGCAATTTGCAGCACTTATGTAGACTTTTACGACTAACGAGTAGAGTTGTGCTTGTCACTTCTCAATTTGTGTGAATGATTATTTTTGTTATTGTTTTTCTGGAACCTACGACAACGTATTGCATGTAATGTGCACTTCGTAATTTCCTTATTCAATGCGTCGTAATTAGGCTAAGACGAAAATGACAAGAATGAAGAAAAGAATTGGAACTTAGAGAAGTGAAGGTCTACGTATAATTCCAAGTGCGTTGATAGCTGATAGTGTAGCAATAGCAGTACCTCTAGCTCAAACAGTAGCTCAAACATATAGCAGGCAGAAGTTGGCTATCCCGTTATCTTACGCAAATAAGAATGTAACAATGTAGACAGATTGTCAAGCGAGAGTTGGCATGCGGAGTAGGCACGAGTAATTGGAGAATGGGTTAATTGGAGATGTCAAGGGTAATGTTTGTCAGGGTCAGGGCCGCGTACATTTTGGGGATACAAAAAGGGAGGAAACTGTACAATGGGAAGTAGATGTAAAGACGACTCGACAAAAGAACTCCGTGTACCCGATACAAGGACGCCGGGCCCCGACAGAAGGACGCCAGGTCCATAATCTTTTAAGGGACCGATAGAATTTCGAGTAAAAAAAATATCTGCTCGTTGACTAAGCACCAATTCGAGATTAGAAAGTGCTTAAGACGTATTTTAAAAAATACATCAGAAGGACTCCGGACCGCGAAAGAAGGATGCCTAACTTAACCAAACCTAACGTAACCTAACCTTGTGAAGGCAGACATACGAAACTTCGTCACTCAGATATTATTAAAAATCGGTTTTGAATCTTGAACTGTTTTTGCGAACAACTTGTAACTGATTTCGCAATTTGGGTCTCATGTACTGAGTTGGGGTCTACGAGTCTTGGGGAATTAAAAAAACGAAAAGAGGCAAAGTTAAATAACGAAATCATTAGAATTCTTTTTTTAACGGACGAAAATGGAGAAGAACACGTCGCCTACTATATTGAACCTAAAGATTCACAAAGGAACTGACTCAAACTTGGAATGAAATTAATATATTCGGTTCGTCGGATGGTTTTGAATGTATCTCGGTCACTGTCGTTCTGTAGGAGCGTTTTTAGAGTCTTGTGTGAATCGTCAAAATTACATTCTAAGAGGTGATTCATCGCAGGGTCAAGTCAGGCCATGTCTGGGAGAAGGGGCTATTCACATCCAAGTCAAGTGAAAGAGAGGTCAAAAGTTAAATATCATAAAACACAATAGAACCCTTGCAAAGTATATCGCCGCCCATAGGTTTGCTCCTTGCCGCGCGGGCGGCAACAAGCAGTATTTAAGGGAGTAGGGCTAATTGGCACAGAACATTAATTCGTCTGACCTGCTGGGTGTGTTTGTAAGTGTTGCTCTGCTTCTTGCTTTCATACTGACTTAAAGAAGATGCAGGGTCTTGGTTCTGTGGATCGCCAGAAATTTTATTTGGTGATAGGTGTTGAAAATGTTAAAAGAACTCGCAGTGGAAGGCACGTGCTTACAATGAAGCGTTTCCTCGAACCCTCAAGCCTTCCAGTGCCTGGTATGCGGTATCGATCTACTTCTCCTTTTCTACTCTACGTTTCTCTTGGCCTTACCCCTTTTTTGTTTTCCTGGTGACCTGATGTAAGCTCCCCAAGTACAGTTGCGTTTTGTGAAGCCAAGCAAAGGCTACCCAAATGAATAGGCCAGAATCTGCCACATCACAAGTTTACATTTTTCAATACAGGCTAAAAGCGCGTGTCCGCAACTCGGTGATTATCACCTACGAAAAATATAAGGAGATTCTTAGTGAATTACTAAAACAAAAAGAAGGGGCCAAGTTAAACAATGAAAGGAGTAGAAATTATCTTTTACAAACTGATGAAATGGTGAAGTGTACGTCGCGTACTATATAACTGCGCCCTTGCAAAGTATGCCAAAAGGGTACGAGCGTTGGTCCGGGAGGAAGGAATTTACGACTACGTAAAAGAAAGTGCACGAAAATGAAGAATTCATACATCAACTAGGGCGGCGTATGACTATGTAAGTTAATTAAACAATGCATGAAATTTACCACTATAATATTGTGTTAGGTGCAAACGTATTACCATGGGATACCCACGATAACCCGCTTGTTTGAGTTGCACACCCGAATGTGCACCTGTGCAACAAGGAAAGTGCAGAAAAATGAAACTCCCATGAGACTCGTGGTTGCCAATGATGTAATGGTCACAACGACAGGTAAATGGTCTTGTAAAGATACCGGAGGAAATTTTACAGATTACTTTTTATTCTTTGGTAACTCGATCTCGTCCTCCTACCCCAAAAAGTTTATTGCAGATGGATATCGCTACATCGCGCAGTATTTTGACTAAAGGCTCTCCCCAACAGTCATGGTACTTCATTTGACAAGAAATGTTTTTTTCCCTTTTTTTATGTATTTTTATTTTAGCATGGAGATGTTGCACCAGGCAACGAGGAGCGTCTGGCTATCCTCCAGTATGTTAATAGCCAAGCAGCTCAAACGTTAGCCCATTGCCATACAAATACGAACAAGAAGACTGGGTCGGCATACTTAAGGAATCGTTCACCGAAAACCATTTGGAACTGTATGAACATTTTTAAAAACTGTAATTTAATAAAGTTTATTAACATTTTCTATCCATAATTTCAGTTACAGGAGCAACACATGAAATGCAACGTTCTAATCACTCAGAAAGGGGTACATTTGTCAAGCTTGAACTTGATTAGGAAGTAGAAAAAGATTTGACTCAGCTGTTAGTTTTGTAGGTTGGGCCAAGGGTTAGACTCTCCGAAGTTATTTAGGTCATAGCTGGCCAAGGGTGTTGGGTAACGAAACAAGGGCGAAGAAGAGTTACGCGTGAGAATGGTACAGGGGATTTACGTAGCAGAGTTGTAGAGAGAAGGGTGCTATTCAAGAGAACAAGTAGTAAAGTTGAATTCCATTGTACTTTTGATCCGTCTTGTTCTAACCAAGTGTACGAGTGTTTGTACTTAGTATTGTAGCGAATGACCCTTTTCTAGACGTTGGCCTTGGTTAATTTGCATGTTTGGGAGTAAGTGGCGGATTCTTTGCGAAGGGCATGGTCGGGTCAATGACGGACCAACGTTGAAAGAAGCATATTCGCTAAGAAAGGTCGCCAAGTGGTATCAAAAACGAGCAAATGTAAAGAAAAGGCAGTCCAGGTTTGGACCACATTATAGAGGTTTATACAGTTTGCTAACAGGGCTATCTTCCAATGTTAAGGTTTTCTGACGACCTTCTCGGTCCCCAGAGTAATATTCAGCTAAAAGGCCAGAAGACGAAAGGGTACATTCGCAAACCTCCCAGTGCAGTTCAAAAAAGGTCACGACGGTTTACAAAGCGCGTAATTTAAATCTATTGCTTTAAACTATGAAGCTTAAAATAAAAGCTTTAAGCTTAAAATAAAAGATGAATGAACTAGGTCAAAGAACACGTATACACATTGTAGACTATTTCGCGTTACCCAGGTTGCACCACGAGGAGGCAGTCTATTTGCAACCCATACAAAGGTGTTTTATAGTATACAGGTTTAACCCCATATACTATAAAATACCCATGTATATTAATGTCTATATGTGTTGTTATGACTATTTATGTCTATATACGAGTTATCCATTACATTGGTACTTTGCAACTGTTCCTAAATGTTACTAACTTTTGCAAGTTTAGTATTTTTCTAAACACTTTCAAATGCGCGCGTTTCCGGGAGGACCCTACGTCAGCCCAAAACTCCCTAGAGTGCCCGAGAGAAAGGTCACCAGTCCCCCGTTTTCTGAATGTTTTCTTCTCTTCTCGAACCCTTTTTCTAGTAGATTAGGAATGCCTACATGGGGGTACATGGCACAGTCTGGGAATCCCATCCCCCATATAAGCCTTCGTACCCTCACATCCTCTTGGGACCGAGAAATTTGTCAGAAAACCTTAACATTGGAAGGATACCCCTGTTACCATACTGTGTAAAACTTTAAACTGTGGTTTGGACAATAAAGGAAATAAAGCATTTGGAAAAGGCGAACCGCGACAGTATACAGAATAAAGATGTATTCATTTCTTTAACACAGCGAAACATTAAAACTAGGCACTACATGCGTTCATTAACTCCAGAAATTAAAACCTAGAATAAAAGGAATCTACTTAAGATTACCACTTAGGAAAACAAATCCGGAATGATAACTTACTTGCGGCTATAAAAAGTTACTGGAATCTCTCTAATCCTCCAACTTACTTGAGCAGAGATTAGCGTTACGAATTCGAAAAAAGTGCCCCAATGTACTCCAATGTAGGATTATTTTTTTTCAATTCCCAGATGTCGTCAATGGTTTAAAGACGACAGGCGAGGTGTTATGCATTGTCATCAGCAGCTTTCTCGAACGAAATTAAATAGCCTAAGAAACATGACACGAAGGTAAGGCAAAAACTCCAACAAAAGGAATGGGTGAGTAAACAAGACAAGTTCAAAGACATAACCTTGTAGAAATAGATTATTGGCAAGTCAAACTGATAGTAGGAGGCTTGTTAATCCACTTGTTGGCTGTCAAATTAACAAAATTGCATATATCACTAAATTGGTTTCTAGAGAAGTTGCGTTCAGTCGTTTCTATGAAAACAGAAATACGTAATACATCTGCATCTAAGAAACTTAACAGTTCACTCAACTTTTCTTTGAACACGAGATGCTATTTGTTTATATTCTGGTTAACGTGTTGAATAAAGAACAAGGAAACAATATCAAAAAGGATTTCTACTGGAAATAGGAAAAAACTAACTAAACTGAAAAAACTAAAAAATTTCCAACGGATCGTAGTTGCAAAAATTGATAATCACACCCAAAGTTACATCCACAGTATAAAGGCCTCTAGAACAGTGGTCCCCAACCATTGGGCCGTGGTCTGTTGTAAGGGGGCCGCGGCGTGTGAGTAAGTGAACTACGCCTCTGCACATACTGAACACCTCCACTCCACCGATTCGCACAAAATTTCCTTAGAAATCGGTCCGCGGAACATTTTCCCTTAGGAACCTGTCCGCGGTTCCAAAAATGGTTCGGGACCACTGCTCTACAACATGTATTATGTCAAATACAATACTCTACTTTGAAGCATATAACTTGGGCAGATGCCTCGCTCCGAAGTTCGATGTCTACCCAAGTCCGTATTTGGGCTACCCGAGTTCGAACTTCGGTAGATATCGAACCTGGGACGCAACGGAACTAAATTAAATATTTTAAAAAATGACATACCCGGCTCTGTTAGTTTTGAACCGTGAAAGTGAGGGGTGTAAAGGTAAGTCAATGCACTGAAGTTCCGCTAAGATGAGTTCACATTCAAGGATCCGTTCTGGTCAAAGATCCGATAATTTTATGGAAAACAATTTAAAAAAGCATTTTGTCAAAGCGCTCGGAGTAGAAAAGTTCTTAAATATGCCACTAGATGACCCGCACACTAGATTGCTGGCCATTAGATGACGCTGCATCGGTAAATTTCCAGAAAAAAACACTCCGTTGCTCTGCCACTTTCGGTGCAACGCTGCTCCGTTCCCGTTCGGCCAAAAGAACGGATCGAACCGGAACAGAACGAATATTGCCGTAAGTTCCAGAACACTGGTTCAAAAGGGAGTTATAAGTCGCGAACAGGAAGAGATTTAACCTGCGAACTAACTTACCTGGATAGTTACGAAAACCCCACCTGACTCTTCTGTAAGGTGCTGCTCCATAGCGGCTTCAACATAAGACTTTAGCCTCTCATTTGCATTTCATTGAACCTTGGCCATAGAGTAATAAATAGAGAGAACTGTCCCTGTCAAAAGTCTGTTACACCAAAATGCAGCGAAAAGGAAGGACTGCATAGGGGGGTCCTTGCTGCTGATTGGCTGGAAGATTGCGAAGTAGGTCCTTGTCGCTGATTGGCTGTACATTACAGATCGATATCGTTGGTTAAGCGTATTGACTAAGAACTTCTCAAATGGCAATACAATATTATAAACATGAATCAATTACAACCAGCAGCGGTATATATGAATTGAGAACTTGGTGTATTGAACACGTACACATGCAGGACTAATGTGACTAATGGATCTTATCGTTGCGCTTAATCAAATATTATAATTTCAGTTTATATCTGATGTAAAATGCAATTTTTTTACAAGTCAGAACTTGTAATATCTGGGCTAATGGCATTAGTAATACGGAACTAATTATTCTGATCATGGAAATGCCATACATTCAGTTTAAGGATTTACTTGTTATTTTATTATTGTCCTGTTTAGTACGTGCTTCACTTGACATTCTTTCGAGTACTTTCTCTAGAAAGGAAACTTTCCCCGCTGAATGAAAGCAGCAAAATCCGGGAACTACTTTCTTGTAGCTGCATTCCTGATTAAGCAATTGTATCGTCTTCGTCGTCCATTTTAACATTGTTTCTGATGTGTTGTGCTTGTTGATTACATCCCTGCATTGACTACATATATTCGACTATCCTAGTGTCTGTTAATAACTACATCTCAATCCAAATCCTAGTGTTTCGTCTAGAGAAACTGGTATGTTTTTCCGCCTCATTTTATCACACATTTTATCACACAAATTGGTAGTTTGGTGGTCTCTTGTCGTAATCCAGTATATTTGAGGAAATTTACCGTGAATAATAGTAAGTGTTTTTGACATACCCTTTTTAGGAAACAAATGCCGGCTGTGTGCATAGTGAAGGACTGTGGAAACAAGGTTCCTCGCAAGAAATCACAGAATAGCGCTGTTAGTTTCCACAAACTACCAAAGTCGAGTGATAAGCTTATTAAGTGGAGAAGTGCGTTAAATGGGCACGTAAGCTGTGTCTTGGACCCTTGTGATTCTCGTCAAAAAGTTTGCTCGAAACACTTTTCGAGTGATAGTTTTGTTTACGTGAAAAAAAAGCGTTTGCTCAAAGACGGGGTGGTGCCTACTATTTTTGATCGAATTGGTACTGAACATACTGACGGTTGTTATTTAAATACGTCCCAAATTTCTGTGACTACTAGTACCTTAGACCATAATTACGCTAAAAGTAATCCTCCAAGTACGAGTTTTTCAGAGTGCCCCTTAGATTGCAGTTTGGCTCAGTCTGATCAGGTCCCTGACCTACTCGATGAATTGGTTATGGTCAGTGATCGGATTGAAGGCTCAAGCGAGCAGTTGTCGCCTACGGATCGCAGCTGCGTTACACCATGCAATTTATTATCCTTTGATTGTAAACCGACTCAGTTAGCAAAGAAAAAAATTCGCTCGACAGTGAAGCGCAAGCTCCAGTTTTTAAGACCTGGTCGACCTAAAAAGCTAAAGCTGGACGATAAAATTATCCTCCCACTAACAATAAAGCAACAGGAAAGGTTGTTAAAACAGCTTCAACTTCAACAAGTTCAGCAAAAAACAAAACACAGGCATATTCGTGCACTTAGAATGAAAAATAGAAGAGCTTCGGTAAAAATTAATTATCTACAAACAATGGTTGAGGAATTAAAAAGAGAGGGCTTATCGGAGGCTGGAGTGGAAGCAATAAATAGCTGCTTGTCTGGGACAGTTGCTGGCAAACTTTTGACCAGTTTGCTGAAGAAAGGCAATAAAGGCTCTAGGCTGCAATTTAGTGATGAACTGAAAGTTTTCGCAACCACTCTACACTTCCACTCCGTGAGAGCCTACGAATATGTTAGAACTAAGCTACTAAATGTTTTGCCTCATCCGAAAACTATCGTAAAATGGTACAGAAGTCTTGACGGCTCACCTGGTTTTACGAATCATGCACTTTGCGTTTTGGAAGAAAAGACAAAGCCCAGACAAAACCATGTACTGCTCTCTCATATTTGACGAGATGCATATCCGCAATCACGTCGAATATGACCAGAACAAAAAAAGATTTGTCGGTAGAATTGATATGGGTGACCATATCGACGACGACAGTCTACCAGAAGCTCGCGAAGCGTTAGTCTTTATGGTGTCCTGTCTAAATGAGGGATGGAAGCTTCCAATAGGGTATTTTTTAACTGCAGGACTTAACGCAGATGAAAAAAAGAACCTTGTAATAAGGTCATTAATGATTCTCCACGAAAATGGAATTGAAATAGTATCCCTGACGTTTGATGGAACTCAGGCCAATATGTCAATGGCTAAGAAACTAGGTGCTTTCCCGAGTCATCCGTATCGCACTTCGTTCTTCGAGCATCCATCAGACGCCAACAAAATAGTATTAATTTTTCCTGATCCCAGCCACATGTTAAAACTGGTCCGGAACACACTTAGCGAAAAAAGAGAACTATATATTGGCAATAGTAAGAGCAAAATAAGCTGGAAGTACATTGAAGCGCTTCACGAACTTCAAAAACGTGAAGGCCTCGTTTCGGCAAATCGACTCAGAGATGCTCATGTCAATTTTCAAAAGCAGAAAATGAAAGTTAAATTAGCTGCACAGGTTTTTAGTACATCTGTATCGAAAAGTTTAGAGCATTGTCGGGTGAATGGTATTCATGAATTTGCTGATTCGGCCCACACTGAGTTGTTCCTTTTGGCCATTAACGATCTTTTTGATGTTTCAAATAGTCATTTTCCTAATGCTCCGTCATTTAAAGGAGCATTAATGAAACAAAATTCCAATGCAATTTTTTCCCGCTTTGAAGAAATAGAAAGTTTAATTGAGAAGCTGTATATTTGCGATTCACACGACAAAGAGCCGCGTTGTATTTTGAACAGTGGCCGAAAAACAGGATTTTTAGGGTTTTTAATTTGTATGCAAAGTGTTCGAGGTTTGTACAACTACTTGATAGAAAATGGTACGATGCAATATTTGCGCACCTATGCGTTTAGCCAGGATCATTTAGAAATGTTTTTCGGAATGATCCGTTGCAAAGGGGGGTTTAATGATAATCCAACTGCAACACAGTTCTGTTCCGCCTACATTAAGCTTTTGGTTAGGAATGAAATTAAATCTATTGAAAGTGGTAACTGTACTCCAGAAGAACCCTTCAAGTTTCTTTTCTCTATAGCAAACAAACTGCGCAAAGAAGCAGAAAAGCAGGATTTAATCATTTGTAATCCGCTGCGCGAGAAATTCGCTGCACTGACTAGTCTTGAAAAACAACCGGACCACGAGTATCTAGAATATTCTGATACTGATTGCTTCAGTCTTTTTGCCGAAGACGTAATCTTTTATGTTGGAGGTTTTGTGGCAAAAAAATTGTTAGACCTGAAATCGCTTTCGTGTGTACAATGCCGTAGTTTTATCCTGTGTGAGGAAGTTTCTGGAGACTGTCGCACAGATTTAATAGCTGTAAAAAGTTACAGTAACACAAACAGCGGCCTTTGCAGACCAAGCGCCTTAGTGCACTTTCTTTGTCGTTTATGCGAACGCTTTTTTCGAACGATCTTAGCCTCAACACCCAACAGTATTCCAGCAGTGGAAAGACTGGAAGAGTCCATCGTTAGTTACGTGTTTGAGAATTGCCAAGAAAAGGGAGATATATTGAAAGCACCTGTCGAGCATGATAATCAGTTGTCAGGACAGGACAAACATGGGCGACTTTTTGTTAGTCTTGTTGTAAGAAAATATTTAAACACCAGACTGTACCATTACGCACGCGCCCGTAATAGCCAAACGCACTCTGGAACTTTAAGGCAGGTGAACAAGAAATGCACCATATTCAGTGGAAACTGACATGTATAATCCTTAAATTAACCTCACTTATAATTTTGAAATGTTTACAAAATGTTTGAAATGTTAACATTGACATACCAAGAGTAAAATCAATCCTCCGTATCCCTATGTCGGAAATTCCTATGCTTGCAATGTCAAAACCCATTTTTTGTAACCCCCAACCCTTTTTTTTCATGTATCGACTTTTTGTTTTTATTCTATACATACTCGTTATATTATATAAATATGTGCATTTTCTAAATGGTCGCTATGATCCGGTTATAGTTCGGATTAATGTTTAAAAATTTCCCGCTTGGTCTCCGCTAAGGCAAAGAAATCGATCGAGTCCATTTGGTATCGATTTACAGCTCAACTCCGTTTTTCGTAGTTCCCGCTGTCCCAAGAAGTTCTGGCCAACCTCCTCCTCTCATGGGGTTAGCCTGGGGCTCTCGAAAGTGGTAACAAACTTTCCGTAAGGAAAGGCCTCAATGTTCTCTCTATTTATTATTACTCTATGGGCTATATGGACGGCTGTGGTCGACATAACTCAAACTCAGCCGCCATCTTTGTGGGGAAAATAGGCGCGATTTTTGAATCTTGTATGGGTCAGAAACTTTACAGCTACAGTATAAGTGTACAGTACCAACCCTCTAATTTGTACAAGTGAAACAATGTAATTTAACAACGGCAACTAGCATCAGCTCACGCTTAAGTTTTTTTTTTTTTTAAAGTTACATTTTTACTGACCTTTGAACTGTATTGTCTTGGTCAGTCTATTTCGAATCCTTTGAATTTTCATTTTTTGAATTTGTTCCTTGCAGTGGTGGTAGTATCTCACTTTGATGTAAAACTCTATCACTAGTTTGACTAGTTTTAAGACGTGATTATCCAAAGGATCGCATTCAAACAAATGGTTTGTCAGATCCGTAAAAACATTTTCGAAGTCAATAGCCATGAACGCTTTGTGAGAAATCCTAGTCACAGATTCGTTTTCAGTCCTCGATCTGAAGGATCTTTCCGCCATTTGACAAATTTTAACAACGCTTGAAGAGGGATACGTAAGTCCACCATTATCCTTAATGAGTGTTAGGTCAGATGACGTGGTGCATTTGAAATCTCTTAGGGCTTCTTTGCATTTCGAGCAAGCTAATTTGGTTGAAATACTTCGAACCACATTTCCTAGAATTTGTGTTACTATAAAGTCGTAAACTATTCTACTAACTACTAACTTCTACTAATTACTAACTACTCCTAAATATAAATTCTAACCTGCAATGTACCCAACAACTTGGGTTGAAAACATTCCCATTTCGATCGCTTGTAAATTCTCTAAGGTTTCTTCCCCAAAACTATCTTCCACCGACTGCTTTAAATTTTCCGCATTTACTAGTAAGGCCTTGGAAGTAGCAGAGGTCACCGTAAAAATTGGCATGGCAGAAATAGCATTAGAACAGTTCCCGTAATTGCTCCCTTTAATCTCATGGTGCAAAAGCAGTCTTTTCCAGGCCCCTTCGAACTGTCGAGCAGTCGGATTAGTCGAAAAACCGCCCCTACTTCTAACAGCTGAGAAGAAGACCTCTAGATGGTCTTGGCTTAGCTTATATGTTAGTAAATACCTAAATACTGAAAATGTAAACAGAGTATAGTTTGATCATTACTTGTACATTACTTGAGCTTCTGTGGAATGCAACCAATGTATTCATCATACATTAAACTAACTGCTGTCAGGTCGTTCCAGAAACCAAGAAAGCCGGTTTTGATAGGACTGTCCAACACGCTGCGTTGTTGACCTTCTATTTTGAGAGATTGAATGTACGAACTAATTTCGTTTATTGTATTTCGCATTTCCGAAATGTTGGAAGCCATCAATGGCTTTTTGCATACAGGCGCAAGCAAGTTTCGCGAATTCAGAATGTCAAACGCTCTGAAATTCAAAAGCATTAGAAGCGTACTGCGTACTAAATAGACGAACTTTTACCGATCAAAAACACGAATAAATTTAATAGTTTCTTCACATCCTTGAAACTGTGGATATGCAGGTGACCCATCCTCATTCTTTAAGATACTGCAGAATTCTAAAGCTGATGCAACCGAATTGCTGATGGTTTGAGCTGCCAGTCTTACTTTCATAATTTGCTGCCGAAAATTAATATGCTGTAAACGTAGTTTGTTGGCTGCATGTAAACCACTTCTTTCTTGCAATGACTGCAGTGCGGTTATGTATTCCCACTTAATTGCCTGGCGAGATAATAACCTTTAATCAAAGAAGTATATAATCTGAATTTACTTTGCCATTGCTATAAAGCACATTCTTTTCCAAGTTATTACGGACCAACTTTAACATATGACAAGCATCGTAAATAAGGAAGACATGGTCTTCTGTCACCGGATGGAGAAAATAAGGTTGGCATTTACTACAATGTAAGATTGCAGCAAGGTGTCTGGCCATCGCTTGGTTATTCGCAGCACCATCAAATGTCAGACCAACAATTTTCACATTGGCTTCGTGCAATAAAGAGAGAGTTTCTTTTATAAGATTTGCTTTTTCAGAACCGCTTAAGCCATGGACTAGGAAATAGGCTAGTGGAATTTTGCTATTCCCGTTCACAGTTACGACCAGAAATACTAGAGCTTCTTTGGCAATTGGAAGAGATGCATTGTCGATTCCCGTGCCCATGTCAACCCTCCCTATTTCACGTTTTTGGGCAAAGTCGTACTCGCAAGAAGACATAATAGCCATTTCATCAATTACAAGATTGTACATAAGTACACTACCTGGATTTTTCTCAGTGAATTCTGCACTTCTGAAATAAATAATAACAACATTTTGATAAACTATGAGGATATATTGAGCATACTTTATCTTTAGAACAGATAGTGCCTCTTGACTGAACCCCGGTTTGCCGTCTATTTTTTGAATCCATTTCCTGAGCGTTCGTGGGTGTGGCAAAGCATTGCCAAAAGTTTTGCGGACATAGTCATACGCTTTAGACGAGTAGAAGTTTAATGTCATTGAAAATGCGCGAATCTTCGGAGAATAATGCATTCTTACTTTTTTGCCTATAATGAATGTGCTGTTTGAAAAAAGTTTGCAAGAATCTTTTACCATGATTATATTATATAGTGCGGGTCAATGAAAATAATAAGTATTTAGAGGTAGTTGCTATTAGAGAATTCTAAAGTAATGTAATGCATTATTAAGGGCTATAAAATGTCACCCTTACCAATAAGGCTGGTAGAAATGGAGGATTTAAGCACATCGTTAGGGAAATTATCTTGCAAAAAGTCAGATATGCAGCCGTGCTAAGCAAATCTCTTCGGCGTAAAGTATTCAAAACGGCTTTCAAGTTTAGATTTCTCTTCCGAAGACGAAAATTGGCATTATGAAGAGCATGCACTTTCTTAACAGAGCTACGATAAGCACACCATACGACACTGGACTTTCGCAAAGCTTTTCTTTCGCTTGGCTTACAGGAAGCTGCAAAAAGTCTTTTGCGTGGACTAGATTTTAATTTTTTCAGGCTTCGGTTGGCTGAACTTTCTGTCTCGGTCACCTTTGAAAGGAGTCTAAGTCGGAATCATGGCATAACAAAATAAAATACTTCTTGAAGGCTGCTATTTTCGACACTTGTTGGTATTAAATCCATAGATTGAGAACACTCTATGGACAATGACATATCACACGCGTCCGAACTACGTTCCTCTTCGACTGGACGCTTCAAATTTAATAAGGTCTCTCCTTCTTCTCTCATTCCTTCATATTTTTGCTCGTTGAAATCCAAATCCTAATTCAATACGGATTTACACAAATTATACTAAGATACACAAGAAAGAGTAGGTCTTTACTTCTTCCAGAACCATGTCGCTGGTGGAATAAGGAACTCTTTCGTGCACTTCGGTACTTATCAAATGATCTAGAACTGAATAAGAATATAGAAAAATCGCAAATGCAAGCACAAGTTTTTCACACACCAGCAGTTGCAGGTTTTGGCACTGCTGCAAAATGTAGCTTTACTACATTACCGTGAATAAGTTCAGATGGATAAAAATGTGCTGAACAAATCCTTTGGCTTTTTTTGGGATTCGGATTTCCTACAATTTGTTTCCATTGCTCAAGCAAATCTACGCTACTCCACGGATACCTGTTCGAAATAGCACATCACGGAGCATAATTCAATTGCAATTTTGGAAATATAAAAAATTACGTACGTATGAAAGGTAATATTCTTTCCTTTTTCGTAATGTTTCTTACAACCTGGGAAGGAGCAATATTGTACCATTCTTTCCGATGGAATTCTAAACCTTGGAAAGCCAAACCATTTAAAACAATAAGCGAACGTAAACAAAAACCGCCATCTTTGTGGGGAAATCTACTACTGGCGCCCCCCTTTACTCTGCACGCATCGCAGCATAGCCACGCCCTATCTATAGTGTATATGATCTAAGCAGTCAACAGACCAAACGGGCCCAGTCAACAGACCAAACGGGCCCACTATTTTGAAACATTGCAAACACCCTGTTGAGCTGTTTTCCGGACTCAGGGAACAACACACGATATGGGTAAGACACGACATGTAAATATTTGCAAACATATCTATTGTATTGTAACATATGTGTAATGAAGTATTTATCGTTTTTTGTATTATTTTCCACTTAGAATGGCCCAGAAGAAATCAACTGGAAGCGGAAGTTTTGCCCAAAACTATATTAAAAAACTAAGTCTAAGAAGTGGCGACTGAAGTATAGTACGACTGTTAGCTGGATTGGGATGGACTTTATATAAGACTGGACAAGAGCATACTAAATATTTATAGTAATACTTCTTTGTACGAGTTTTCACATCGACCTGCTGTATTTATCGTTCTTTGTATTGTTTTCTTTGTAGAATGGTCGAGAAAAAATCCAACTCGAAGAGGAAGTCTTGCCCTATAACTATGCGCCAGTAATGACTATGTAATCCGACAGTATGGCTGGTTTGGAAATTTTTTGCCCTGTTATGGAGTACTTCCGTATTCTTCATTATTACCATTGAGTACTTCCGTATTTTTCACTTTCCTCATGGCGATCTTTAGTGATGTCTGCTTTACTCTTACTGTAAATGTAAAATGTTTCACGTTTGCACTTATATTCTACACCAATCTGTAACAGAATAAACTATATTTAATGAAAAAGCCTTTGCTCTTTTTCGCGTGTTTCAATAAAGGTTTACTGTTTTGGTGTTTATCATCAGAGTAACTTAAAATGTTTGCTGTATTTCTGAAAAATTTATAACTACCGAATCTTAGACCTTGATTAGGTCAAAACCATTTAATCGGTTTTACAAAATTTTTGCTTTGCAAATCCCCATTTTTAAGTTGTAGTTTGGTATAATTATATAGTTTCAAAATATGTTTCAAAATAGTGGGCCCGTTTGGTCTGTTGACTGGGCCCGTTTGGTCAATGGATGGGCCGTTTTGGCACTGGGCCCGTTTGGTCAAGGTGGGCCCGTTTGGGACTGGGCCCGTTCGTCCCTTACCCAAGAGCCCCCTCCTCGAAAGGACAAAGAACGTATAAAGAACGTCTGCTTATGGACAGCTTCAGTGTTGCCAGATACGGCGATTTCTCGCCAACTTTGGCGACTTGGGAGCATAGTTTGGCGTGCATTTGAAGGCACTTGGCGATTGGCGATGTATTTGGCGACTTTTGCTCGCTTTTACGTGATGAAGATTTTTATATAGAAAACCAAACTCCGTTCGCAATGTATTCTTGCCGCTTTTATTTACATAGAGGTAATAGACCGCATTCCGTAACCAGCAGACCGGTTCCCAGGGGAGGCGCGGATCCCTTGTTAAAGCATACAGGGTAGGTGCGGATTCTACGACTTCGGGAACCGCTGCCAGATGACTCGCAGTCTGGCGCTCTGTGAACTGCTCTCAAGGTATGTTGGGCGCGAGATTCGAAGTTCTAGTGCCGATATGGCGGCTGAATCAGTAATAGATCGCGAGTTTGATTAGGGTGTTTTTTCCAATTGAAGAGCTTGAAGCTTCGCGCTGAAATGTTTGTCTTAATTACTGATTAATGTGGCGTAGCGAGGGTGAAACTTTATAGATTTATAGTCAAATGAAAGGAAAGTGAGTTCCTTACGAAGTTTATCTTTTTTTCCGAGGTCATTTAGAACGCTAGAGACGAAATCGCAGTGCGTTCACGTACAGGAATCAAAGCATCAGGATTATAAAGGTTAGTGTTTATATCACAGTATAAAGGTTTACACAGTATGGTAACTGGGGGTATCTTCCAATGTAAAGGGATTAAGACGATTTTCTCGGTCTCAAGAGGATGTGGGGGTAACAAGGAACATAGGAGGGATGGATTCACAGACTTGCCCATCCTACCCCAGAAGTAGGCATTCCAAATCTACTACAAGAAGGGTTCGAAAAGAGAACAAAACATTCACAAAACGGGGGACTGGTGACCTTGCTCTCGAGGGAGTTTGGGGCTGACGTAAGATTCGACTAGCATTGCGCGATTTTGAAAGTTTTTCTCCCGGAAATGATTATGCTGGATCTTGGTATTAAAGTCTTACGGTAATATCTTTCAGCTCACATTGCTTGCTAATCCGCAAAGAAAGGCAAGCACTTGCTACGTTCTACTGTTTTTAATTTCATATAAATAGCGTCGTCTCATCAACTCGTCAGCAATTGCTATTGCGCTTCCGTGCAGTTTGTTGCAAATTTCACAGAGCTCACTCGCAATTTCTTTCAAAGCAGATTTTTACCGTTTTCTTAACACGACTCTCTTAACACAACGAGGTATTTTATAGTATATGGGGTTGGAGAATATGGAGTATATTTATACACGGCAGTTGTCGGCTTCTTGGCTGAGAGAAAGCTCCCCCTTGCAAATCTCATTGGTATTGGCACTGATGGTGCTAGTGCAATGTGTGGTGTTAACAATTCTCTCTACACCAAACTTCGTGACAGCGTACCAGGGTTAATATTAGTTAAATGTATTTGTCACTCGCTTCACTTAGCTGCCTCCAAAGCTTGTTTAGTTTTTCCTAAACACGTTGATTTTATGGTTCGGGAAACCTACAACTGGTTTAGCAATAGCCCAATGCGTAGAAGCCTGTATAGAGAAATATAGTTTTCCTGTATAGTTTCTCGTTGCATAACTAGAATATATTCTAGTTATGCAACGAGAAACTATACAGGAAAACTATATTTCTCTATACTTTATACTATACTATACTATACTTTAAATTAAAACTTTCGACTTCCAAGAGAATTGGCTTTAAAAAGATCTGTGTCAATTCTCTGTGTCAATTAAAGAACGCTGTTATACTGCAAGCCTCCTTCGTGACATGTATAATGACGAAACAAACAAGCTTTTTTTCATCTTTTTAAAGCCAATTCTCTTGGAAGTCGAAAGTTTTAATTTAAAGTTTCAGAGGGAGACGGTTGATAGCTTTTCCTTATTTGGGGAACTCGAAACGTACGTTAGTAAAACGCATTGTAACCCCTAAAGTTATCCAAACCGACGTGACGACAACCGTTTTATCAGATCATAATTTTTTGAAAGATAGTGAAGCTGATTTGGGTTATGATTTTGAACAAGCTCTGAAGGCAGCTAAGTGTCACGAAAAAACAAGTATGATTTTAAAGATCTGCAAGGGCTTCTTAATAGAGCTTACAAAGCAATTAATTATGCGTGTTCCCACTAATTTAACCTTATTCCGAAAACTGGGCTCTTTTTCTCCTTTGTCTGTGCTGAGCCCCAATCCAGCCAAGTTTTCGCAATTGCCCCTTCTCTCGCCAAGATGCCGAACATCTGAACTAGAGAACCAGTGGAGGAATGTTTTATCCGTAAACTGGAGATTATTTTTAAAAGAAAATGTTCCTCTGGATAGCTGTGAATTTTGGGGAAGCGTGTATTCTTTTGTCGATTCAATGGGTAATACCCCATTCCAAGATATAGCATTGTATGTTTTGTCGTTGCTGTCTTTGCCCTTCAGCAATGCAGCGTGCGAAAGGGTGTTCAGCCATGTCAACAGCGTCAAGTCGAAGCTCAGAAATAGGCTGTCAACGTCAACTCTCACACAGATTTTGCATGTCAAGTACGGGTTACGTATGAAGGGGATATGCTGTAAAGACTTTCAGCCCTCTGAAAAGATGTTAGAAAAGTTTAACTCAGTTATGTACACCTCGGAAGACGACGAAGATATTTCCGAATATCTAGAATAAATGCGCTTAAAGTAACATTTAATTCATGTTTTTACTGTACAACTTATTTTGTATTTCAGCTAAACAGTGGCGACTTTGGCGACTTGTCTTCCGCTATTTTTGGCGACATATAGGCGACTTCGAGTTTGAATTTGGCGGGCTCTGGGAAAAAAATCTGGCAACACTGGACAGCTTTAGTTTGGAAAGAGCGTCTGCACATAGAGTGTTTAAGTTGGCGAAGAGTGTTTGTTAAATAAGTTATATTAAATCAGTTAATTTTCAACGGGTACGTATTAAAGCATTAATAACTGGCATTGGAATTGAAAAGCTACATCATTTTCTAACGTTTCAGAGTCAACATCGTGCAGAATGATCTTATCTTTTGATCGTAGGGCCTGTTACGAAGCCTCATTGCCTAGATTTCTCATTCTTGGATAAATGAAGCAAGATAAGTGTGACTTAGTTGGGTAACTTAGAGTATATGGTCGGAAAATTTCGCTTATTCGTTTCCTTTTAGGCTTTGCTACTATGATGCAAGGAAACAGAGCACGCCAGAATACTTAGCAAACGGAGAATGCTTTTGAAGAAGCTGTTGTTTGGATTGTGAAGATTTAACCTCGGGAAAACATTGAGTAGCTCTTGTAGTTGCTCAATGCCTTGGTTAAGTAATCTCCTGCTGGCTTACAATAATTATATTTTAAGTTAGGGTGTTGCCAACTTCAAGGGTTTTCTGTTTTGGTCGTGTGAAAAAGTGGAAGTAGCAGGCTTGGATATTAAGGAAGCTCTTAGGCAGCCTTTACTCAACACGGTTATTCCTACCTTTGAATGTATAGTCTGCTGGTATGTACGAAAAATTTGCTGAAAATAGGGGTATTTATTGTGTTTTCGTAATTTCAGGCAAGATTGAAGGGTTAAGTGTGGGAGACTGGTTAAAGACTGGGACCTGATGTCGTTCAGAGCATCTTCTGGGAGGGATTAATGCATTTCTTGGTGGTTTCTTGCCTGACCAGGCCCAGAACATACTGATGTTGTATTTAAGGTGTATTGTAATTAATTTACCGCGTCGAATGGATCATAATTGGTCCACTGAAAGGTGTCCAAAGTTCAGAAGATGGCAACTTACGGACTCCCTGTGTTTTACGAAGCCAGCGATTAAAAGAAAACTGCCGTGCAAAGCTCTTGGAAAGCAAACAGGATAGTATATTATCCTAATCCGGCGCTGCCGTTCTCCAGTCAGTGTTAGTGTTGGAGCAGAGTACGCAGCTGTTTTTTTTTTTTTTTTAATTTTTAACTAGCCCCTTTTCCCCCTTGTATGCCTTCTTTTCCTTCGTTTTTCCAGTTATTTTTTTTTATTTTAGCATAATACTGAAAATGCGGGGGCCACGTCTTGCGAGGTGTCCGTTTCTGGAGCTACATTTCTGGCAGTTGCCACGGTATCTACCACCTTCTTCATACTAAGGTAATAGCGGGCTGTAACTGGAGCGTTCGCCGGTCCATTTTTTTCAGCAATTTAAAAGTTCTGCTGGGAGTGGTTCATCCTCTAGCCGGTGCTCCAAATATTTTTTAGTAAGACCTTGGCTGTAAAAAGAAAGAGGCTAAGGAAGCCAACGGGTCGTAAATTGACGGTACTGCACCCAAGTGTCTGCCATTTGTCTGTAAGGTTGTTGGACAGCGGTGCTGACATGGAACGTGTCTATTTCGCAGTAACAAAGGAAGCCGGGGGTCCTCTCGCTTGGTTGTCTATCCAGGTCTTAAGTTCAGGAATGGGTCGTTTCGCTGGTTGGTTGGAATTTCACTTAAATTTTTAATGGGGGAAGCCATCCGTTCACGTAAGCGAAATCCTCCTTTAGCAATTCAAGTAGCCGTAACGAGATCCTTGTGGGTTTTTGACTTGTTTACCGATTCAAGGTAATTGTCAACATACAAGGTGTCCTTGACCTTTGCCGCTAATTCAGGAAAGTCGTCTAAATTGTCCTCTGCGGTTTTGTACACGGTGATGAACCACACGGCTGGTGAAAATACTATGAGAAAAACGTGCACCATCGTTTCGGGCATTTGGACATTGCCGGGTCACAAGATTAACCGAAAGGCTGACCGATCCCTTGTGTGGCCAGCACTTGATTACAAATTTTTTCAATGAATCCGAAATACTAGAATCTGGATCGGAATTGATATCAGTATTGAGGCCCAATTTGGAGACACCGCGTTCTAACGAAGTCTCCAATTTGGGCATCAAACTCACTGAACCCCAAACACTAGCATCTGTATCAGAATCGACACGCGACCCAACTCCGCACGAATTAGTAGCCATACCGTGCGATCAGTGGCTCTTGAGAACGAATGACGTGTTCTTAGTTGTATGGAGCGTACTCATCTAATCACCTGCGGGGAGATTAAATAAGTGGGAGTTCGTTATCGATACACGGGGTTAGTTTAAGGCAGATCATATTAACCTGCTGTCATTTCATGTTCATAGCCAATGATCTGCTTATGTTCAGCAGCAAAAGCTTAATGGTGGTTAAAGTCGGTTTCTTGCTTCGCAACATACTCGTTCAAGCACTTGGCCACCACATCACACAAAGCTCGGCCTTCGCCCGGCGAACCCAATTTTGGACCAAGAACGGGAAGCCGCCGTTAACACGATATCCATATAACGGACGAACGCCTAGAACGCTAAATCGAGAGACGTACCCTTATCGAGAGACGCAAGTGCTTCATGATAGGCGTAACATCCGAGAAGACGATGTGGTCCTCATCGTCGGCCCGAATTCGCAAACGGAAGATTGGCCGCTAGGCCGCGTAATCAAGCCATTACCGGGGCCGGACGGAGTAGTACGCGCCGCGCGGGTGAAGACCGCTACCGGCGAGTAGTAAGACCTGTTGCTAAGCTATGCCTTCTAGAAGAAGCCGACTAGGAGGATGAACTACGGCGATTGGCTGAAGAACCCCTGTGTCAATTATGCATATTAACCAAGTAGTAAAATATCTAGCGGTTTAAGCTCCGCCCCTTTCCGCCAAATTTCAAATTTTCCTATCCTTTGAAGAAGGCTAGTGCGAAAGAGAAAAGTTGTCGATACTAAAAGTCAAACGCAAGAATTTTCCAGAAGGGTATGCGTGAAGAAATATTGTTTACGAGTCTACTGGGAATTGGATGCCTCCCGCCCAAAAAATAAACTTAAGAGACTGCCGTTTAGCGTCAAAGGCCACATTGCAATGGGCATACAAAATACGGAAAGTTTACTGAAACGAATTGCCAGTAATCTAAGAATCCAAAGAAATGCCAGGGTTTGAATTTTAAGCGATAGATTGACCTACTCGAACGATTTGCTCGAGCTGGAAGGTAATTTGAAGTCCGTGGGGCCTGAAAAATGACAATTATAGAAACAAAGTTAAACTTAACGAATAATTCACCTTTCTCCTAATGGAAACCCTCCCCGCCTGTACTTTCCTTGCGGAAATAGTAGTCCGTCGTCTTCCAACGTCACGTACGACAATTTGTTTCCAATTCCTGTAATAAAAAGAGAGAAAAATACTAGTCACTTTATGGAAAGCAAACTTGTCGACTAGCTTACCTGGTCTTTATAGACGTGGATGGAAACGACATCGGTAGCTCTTGTCGCTGTCGTGCTTGTTCTCGCCAATGCCGTCTTGACTTATCCACGCGCTTATGGCACTGCGGAACAGGGAATCTCTTCTTTGCCACGAAATATTGGAACACAAAGAAGCCAAGTGCATTTCCCAAATACCATTGAATCCACTCATAAGAATCCCTAACTGTTGGATAAGGGTTCGTCTCAGTTTCCAGAGGTAATGGAGCTTGAAGAAATAACTCCTTCTCACCGTTGACGATATATTGCCTCTCGAGCCCGGCTTGAGTTCTTAGAGCGTAAGCCATTAGTGCCGCATTTACATGTATGTTCGAGAGAGAGAACTCTCCCGGAATCCTAGCATTCTTTGATCTTTCAGATCCAAGATACAGGGCCACCATATGGGACCACATGTGGAGAGCAGGATTAGCTGTAGCTGAGTAGGGCGACTTGTTAGGAATACCCATGTCCGACATATAAGGCATATATGAATCGGACACATCTATTTCGTTCCCAGGGGCCATAATGTTATCCACCTCATTTGCCATAGGCGCTGTTGCCACCCAACTCTGGATTTCTGTCAAACTCAAGGCAGTGATGTTCTTCAGATGGACAATGGTGGAAATTATCACACAATCCTTGTACCGGGAAATCACTGTACCATACCGCACCGCGGCTTCCTTCGCCTTTGGGAATTTAGAGTAAAACATGTCAAATCCCGCAACAATCTTAAGGTACCCAGGATCATGGATCCATCCTGTATAACTGGCAGTCATCAGGTGGAAGGTCTTAGGAGCCCCATGTGTGTGACAAAGAACCACCGCCCTATCCTTCACTTTGGCAGCGTAATCAGGATAACTCGACGCCAGAACAATCCTTCCTACGGCCAAAAGTGCCAGAACCATCCAGTAATCATCTTCTGGTGTGGCATCTACGCCTTGACATTGTACGGAGGAGGCCTGGTCTCAACTAATGCTTCACCTGCACTACCTATTTTCACATTAAAAGACGTCCAATCCTGATCTAATGTCTGCCTCCACTGTGATCCAATGGCGTATAAATACGACTTAACCATGCCCGTCTCCATATTAGCCCCACTTGTCAACGCCGCTTTGATGGATTTTCTAAGACCATCTATTGTTTCTGAATTAGGTGGTTTCCAGATTTCCAATGATGGTTTTTTGGATCATTCAGAAAGAAATCCCGGGGATAAGACGGCTTGATCTCTACAGACACCTCCAACATGTCCACAACTCTTCCTGTTTTCTTTCGTATGAGTGAGTTCGCCATTTTACAGATTTCAATAATCTTATTGATATCTTATTGAAATCCCTTTCGGCTTCGTCCGGAACAGTGCTGAAGAACCCGTATTGCCACTAGCCAAAATAAACGGCTCCCTCGTTGAGGCAAGTAAGCCGGGAATTTTAAGCGATAGACTGACCTACTCGAACGATTTGCTCGAGCTGGAAGGTAATTTGAAGTCCGTGGGGCCTGGAAAATGACAATTATAGAAACAAAGTTAAACTTAACGAATAATTCACCTTTCTCCTAATGGAAACCCTCCCCGCCTGTACGTCTTCTTGTACGGCGGCTGCCGCTACGGCTTCACGTCTTTGTGACATGCTGATACCACAACCAAATTATCCAAAATTATGACTTACGGTTTCGATGAGTTCCCGGTCGATGCACCATAATGTTCTCGCCAATGCCGTCTTGACTTATCCACGCGCTTATGACACTGCGGAACAGGGAATCTCTTCTTTGCCACGAAATATTGGAACACAAAGAAGCCAAGTGCATTTCCCAAATACCATTGAATCCACTCATAAGAATCCCTAACTGTTGGATAAGGGTTCGTCTCAGTTTCCAGAGGTAATGGAGCTTGAAGAAATAACTCCTTCTCACCGTTGACGATATATTGCCTCTCGAGCCCGGCTTGAGTTCTTAGAGCGTAAGCCATTAGTGCCGCATTTACATGTATGTTCGAGAGAGAGAACTCTCCCGGAATCCTAGCATTCTTTGATCTTTCAGATCCAAGATACAGGGCCACCATATGGGACCACATGTGGAGAGCAGGATTAGCTGTAGCTGAGTAGGGCGACTTGTTAGGAATACCCATGTCCGACATATAAGGCATATATGAATCGGACACATCTATTTCGTTCCCAGGGGCCATAATGTTATCCACCTCATTTGCCATAGGCGCTGTTGCCACCCAACTCTGGATTTCTGTCAAACTCAAGGCAGTGATGTTCTTCAGATGGACAATGGTGGAAATTATCACACAATCCTTGTACCGGGAAATCACTGTACCATACCGCACCGCGGCTTCCTTCGCCTTTGGGAATTTAGAGTAAAACATGTCAAATCCCGCAACAATCTTAAGGTACCCAGGATCATGGATCCATCCTGTATAACTGGCAGTCATCAGGTGGAAGGTCTTAGGAGCCCCATGTGTGTGACAAAGAACCACCGCCCTATCCTTCACTTTGGCAGCGTAATCAGGATAACTCGACGCCAGAACAATCCTTCCTACGGCCAAAAGTGCCAGAACCATCCAGTAATCATCTTCTGGTGTGGCATCTACGCCTTGACATTGTACGGAGGAGGCCTGGTCTCAACTAATGCTTCACCTGCACTACCTATTTTCACATTAAAAGACGTCCAATCCTGATCTAATGTCTGCCTCCACTGTGATCCAATGGCGTATAAATACGACTTAACCATGCCCGTCTCCATATTAGCCCCACTTGTCAACGCCGCTTTGATGGATTTTCTAAGACCATCTATTGTTTCTGAATTAGGTGGTTTCCAGATTTCCAATGATGGTTTTTTGGATCATTCAGAAAGAAATCCCGGGGATAAGACGGCTTGATCTCTACAGACACCTCCAACATGTCCACAACTCTTCCTGTTTTCTTTCGTATGAGTGAGTTCGCCATTTTACAGATTTCAATAATCTTATTGATATCTTATTGAAATCCCTTTCGGCTTCGTCCGGAACAGTGCTGAAGAACCCGTATTGCCACTAGCCAAAATAAACGGCTCCCTCGTTGAGGCAAGTAAGCCGGGAATTTTAAGCGATAGACTGACCTACTCGAACGATTTGCTCGAGCTGGAAGGTAATTTGAAGTCCGTGGGGCCTGGAAAATGACAATTATAGAAACAAAGTTAAACTTAACGAATAATTCACCTTTCTCCTAATGGAAACCCTCCCCGCCTGTACGTCTTCTTGTACGGCGGCTGCCGCTACGGCTTCACGTCTTTGTGACATGCTGATACCACAACCAAATTATCCAAAATTATGACTTACGGTTTCGATGAGTTCCCGGTCGATGCACCATAATGTTCTCGCCAATGCCGTCTTGACTTATCCACGCGCTTATGACACTGCGGAACAGGGAATCTCTTCTTTGCCACGAAATATTGGAACACAAAGAAGCCAAGTGCATTTCCCAAATACCATTGAATCCACTCATAAGAATCCCTAACTGTTGGATAAGGGTTCGTCTCAGTTTCCAGAGGTAATGGAGCTTGAAGAAATAACTCCTTCTCACCGTTGACGATATATTGCCTCTCGAGCCCGGCTTGAGTTCTTAGAGCGTAAGCCATTAGTGCCGCATTTACATGTATGTTCGAGAGAGAGAACTCTCCCGGAATCCTAGCATTCTTTGATCTTTCAGATCCAAGATACAGGGTCACCATATGGGACCACATGTGGAGAGCAGGATTGGCTGTAGCTGAGTAGGGCGACTTGTTAGGAATACCCATGTCCGACATATAAGGCATATATGAATCGGACACATCTATTTCGTTCCCAGGGGCCATAATGTTATCCACCTCATTTGCCATAGGCGCTGTTGCCACCCAACTCTGGATTTCTGTCAAACTCAAGGCAGTGATGTTCTTCAGATGGACAATGGTGGAAATTATCACACAATCCTCGTACCGGGAAATCACTGTACCATACCGCACCGCGGCTTCCTTCGCCTTTGGGAATTTAGAGTAAAACATGTCAAATCCCGCAACAATCTTAAGGTACCCAGGATCATGGATCCATCCTGTATAACTGGCAGTCATCAGGTGGAAGGTCTTAGGAGCCCCATGTGTGTGACAAAGAACCACCGCCCTATCCTTTACTTTGGCAGCGTAATCAGGATAACTCGACGCCAGAACAATCCTTCCTACGGCCAAAAGTGCCAGAACCATCCAGTAATCATCTTCTGGTGTGGCATCTACGCCTTGACATTGTACGGAGGAGGCCTGGTCTCAACTAATGCTTCACCTGCACTACCTATTTTCACATTAAAAGACGTCCAATCCTGATCTAATGTCTGCCTCCACTGTGATCCAATGGCGTATAAATACGACTTAACCATGCCCGTCTCCATATTAGCCCCACTTGTCAACGCCGCTTTGATGGATTTTCTAAGACCATCTATTGTTTCTGAATTAGGTGGTTTCCAGATTTCCAATGATGGTTTTTTGGATCATTCAGAAAGAAATCCCGGGGATAAGACGGCTTGATCTCTACAGACACCTCCAACATGTCCACAACTCTTCCTGTTTTCTTTCGTATGAGTGAGTTCGCCATTTTACAGATTTCAATAATCTTATTGATATCTTATTGAAATCCCTTTCGGCTTCGTCCGGAACAGTGCTGAAGAACCCGTATTGCCACTAGCCAAAATAAACGGCTCCCTCGTTGAGGCAAGTAAGCCGGGAATTTTAAGCGATAGACTGACCTACTCGAACGATTTGCTCGAGCTGGAAGGTAATTTGAAGTCCGTGGGGCCTGGAAAATGACAATTATAGAAACAAAGTTAAACTTAACGAATAATTCACCTTTCTCCTAATGGAAACCCTCCCCGCCTGTACGTCTTCTTGTACGGCGGCTGCCGCTACGGCTTCACGTCTTTGTGACATGCTGATACCACAACCAAATTATCCAAAATTATGACTTACGGTTTCGATGAGTTCCCGGTCGATGCACCATAATATTCTCGCCAATGCCGTCTTGACTTATCCACGCGCTTATGACACTGCGGAACAGGGAATCTCTTCTTTGCCACGAAATATTGGAACACAAAGAAGCCAAGTGCATTTCCCAAATACCATTGAATCCACTCATAAGAATCCCTAACTGTTGGATAAGGGTTCGTCTCAGTTTCCAGAGGTAATGGAGCTTGAAGAAATAACTCCTTCTCACCGTTGACGATATATTGCCTCTCGAGCCCGGCTTGAGTTCTTAGAGCGTAAGCCATTAGTGCCGCATTTACATGTATGTTCGAGAGAGAGAACTCTCCCGGAATCCTAGCATTCTTTGATCTTTCAGATCCAAGATACAGGGTCACCATATGGGACCACATGTGGAGAGCAGGATTGGCTGTAGCTGAGTAGGGCGACTTGTTAGGAATACCCATGTCCGACATATAAGGCATATATGAATCGGACACATCTATTTCGTTCCCAGGGGCCATAATGTTATCCACCTCATTTGCCATAGGCGCTGTTGCCACCCAACTCTGGATTTCTGTCAAACTCAAGGCAGTGATGTTCTTCAGATGGACAATGGTGGAAATTATCACACAATCCTCGTACCGGGAAATCACTGTACCATACCGCACCGCGGCTTCCTTCGCCTTTGGGAATTTAGAGTAAAACATGTCAAATCCCGCAACAATCTTAAGGTACCCAGGATCATGGATCCATCCTGTATAACTGGCAGTCATCAGGTGGAAGGTCTTAGGAGCCCCATGTGTGTGACAAAGAACCACCGCCCTATCCTTTACTTTGGCAGCGTAATCAGGATAACTCGACGCCAGAACAATCCTTCCTACGGCCAAAAGTGCCAGAACCATCCAGTAATCATCTTCTGGTGTGGCATCTACGTCCTTGACATTGTACGGAGGAGGCCTGGTCTCAACTAATGCTTCACCTGCACTACCTATTTTCACATTAAAAGACGTCCAATCCTGATCTAATGTCTGCCTCCACTGTGATCCAATGGCGTATAAATACGACTTAACCATGCCCGTCTCCATATTAGCCCCACTTGTCAACGCCGCTTTGATGGATTTTCTAAGACCATCTATTGTTTCTGAATTAGGTGGTTTCCAGATTTCCAATGATGGTTTTTTTGGATCATTCAGAAAGAAATCCCGGGATAAGACGGCTTGATCTGTACAGACACCTCCAACATGTCCACAACTCTTCCTGTTTTCTTTCGTATGAGTGAGTTCGCCATTTTACAGATTTCAATAATCTTATTGATATCTTATTGAAATCCCTTTCGGCTTCGTCCGGAACAGTGCTGAAGAACCCGTATTGCCACTAGCCAAAATAAACGGCTCCCTCGTTGAGGCAAGTAAGCCGGGAATTTTAAGCGATAGACTGACCTACTCGAACGATTTGCTCGAGCTGGAAGGTAATTTGAAGTCCGTGGGGCCTGGAAAATGACAATTATAGAAACAAAGTTAAACTTAACGAATAATTCACCTTTCTCCTAATGGAAACCCTCCCCGCCTGTACGTCTTCTTGTACGGCGGCTGCCGCTACGGCTTCACGTCTTTGTGACATGCTGATACCACAACCAAATTATCCAAAATTATGACTTACGGTTTCGATGAGTTCCCGGTCGATGCACCATAATGTTCTCGCCAATGCCGTCTTGACTTATCCACGCGCTTATGACACTGCGGAACAGGGAATCTCTTCTTTGCCACGAAATATTGGAACACAAAGAAGCCAAGTGCATTTCCCAAATACCATTGAATCCACTCATAAGAATCCCTAACTGTTGGATAAGGGTTCGTCTCAGTTTCCAGAGGTAATGGAGCTTGAAGAAATAACTCCTTCTCACCGTTGACGATATATTGCCTCTCGAGCCCGGCTTGAGTTCTTAGAGCGTAAGCCATTAGTGCCGCATTTACATGTATGTTCGAGAGAGAGAACTCTCCCGGAATCCTAGCATTCTTTGATCTTTCAGATCCAAGATACAGGGCCACCATATGGGACCACATGTGGAGAGCAGGATTAGCTGTAGCTGAGTAGGGCGACTTGTTAGGAATACCCATGTCCGACATATAAGGCATATATGAATCGGACACATCTATTTCGTTCCCAGGGGCCATAATGTTATCCACCTCATTTGCCATAGGCGCTGTTGCCACCCAACTCTGGATTTCTGTCAAACTCAAGGCAGTGATGTTCTTCAGATGGACAATGGTGGAAATTATCACACAATCCTCGTACCGGGAAATCACTGTACCATACCGCACCGCGGCTTCCTTCGCCTTTGGGAATTTAGAGTAAAACATGTCAAATCCCGCAACAATCTTAAGGTACCCAGGATCATGGATCCATCCTGTATAACTGGCAGTCATCAGGTGGAAGGTCTTAGGAGCCCCATGTGTGTGACAAAGAACCACCGCCCTATCCTTTACTTTGGCAGCGTAATCAGGATAACTCGACGCCAGAACAATCCTTCCTACGGCCAAAAGTGCCAGAACCATCCAGTAATCATCTTCTGGTGTGGCATCTACGTCCTTGACATTGTACGGAGGAGGCCTGGTCTCAACTAATGCTTCACCTGCACTACCTATTTTCACATTAAAAGACGTCCAATCCTGATCTAATATCTGCCTCCACTGTGATCCAATGGCGTATAAATACGACTTAACCATGCCCGTCTCCATATTAGCCCCACTTGTCAACGCCGCTTTGATGGATTTTCTAAGACCATCTATTGTTTCTGAATTAGGTGGTTTCCAGATTTCCAATGATGGTTTTTTTGGATCATTCAGAAAGAAATCCCGGGATAAGACGGCTTGATCTGTACAGACACCTCCAACATGTCCACAACTCTTCCTGTTTTCTTTCGTATGAGTGAGTTCGCCATTTTACAGATTTCAATAATCTTATTGATATCTTATTGAAATCCCTTTCGGCTTCGTCCGGAACAGTGCTGAAGAACCCGTATTGCCACTAGCCAAAATAAACGGCTCCCTCGTTGAGGCAAGTAAGCCGGGAATTTTAAGCGATAGACTGACCTACTCGAACGATTTGCTCGAGCTGGAAGGTAATTTGAAGTCCGTGGGGCCTGGAAAATGACAATTATAGAAACAAAGTTAAACTTAACGAATAATTCACCTTTCTCCTAATGGAAACCCTCCCCGCCTGTACGTCTTCTTGTACGGCGGCTGCCGCTACGGCTTCACGTCTTTGTGACATGCTGATACCACAACCAAATTATCCAAAATTATGACTTACGGTTTCGATGAGTTCCCGGTCGATGCACCATAATGTTCTCGCCAATGCCGTCTTGACTTATCCACGCGCTTATGACACTGCGGAACAGGGAATCTCTTCTTTGCCACGAAATATTGGAACACAAAGAAGCCAAGTGCATTTCCCAAATACCATTGAATCCACTCATAAGAATCCCTAACTGTTGGATAAGGGTTCGTCTCAGTTTCCAGAGGTAATGGAGCTTGAAGAAATAACTCCTTCTCACCGTTGACGATATATTGCCTCTCGAGCCCGGCTTGAGTTCTTAGAGCGTAAGCCATTAGTGCCGCATTTACATGTATGTTCGAGAGAGAGAACTCTCCCGGAATCCTAGCATTCTTTGATCTTTCAGATCCAAGATACAGGGCCACCATATGGGACCACATGTGGAGAGCAGGATTAGCTGTAGCTGAGTAGGGCGACTTGTTAGGAATACCCATGTCCGACATATAAGGCATATATGAATCGGACACATCTATTTCGTTCCCAGGGGCCATAATGTTATCCACCTCATTTGCCATAGGCGCTGTTGCCACCCAACTCTGGATTTCTGTCAAACCCAAGGCAGTGATGTTCTTCAGATGGACAATGGTGGAAATTATCACACAATCCTTGTACCGGGAAATCACTGTACCATACCGCACCGCGGCTTCCTTCGCCTTTGGGAATTTAGAGTAAAACATGTCAAATCCCGCAACAATCTTAAGGTACCCAGGATCATGGATCCATCCTGTATAACTGGCAGTCATCAGGTGGAAGGTCTTAGGAGCCCCATGTGTGTGACAAAGAACCACCGCCCTATCCTTCACTTTGGCAGCGTAATCAGGATAACTCGACGCCAGAACAATCCTTCCTACGGCCAAAAGTGCCAGAACCATCCAGTAATCATCTTCTGGTGTGGCATCTACGCCTTGACATTGTACGGAGAAGGCCTGGTCTCAACTAATGCTTCACCTGCACTACCTATTTTCACATTAAAAGACGTCCAATCCTGATCTAATGTCTGCCTCCACTGTGATCCAATGGCGTATAAATACGACTTAACCATGCCCGTCTCCATATTAGCCCCACTTGTCAACGCCGCTTTGATGGATTTTCTAAGACCATCTATTGTTTCTGAATTAGGTGGTTTCCAGATTTCCAATGATGGTTTTTTGGATCATTCAGAAAGAAATCCCGGGGATAAGACGGCTTGATCTCTACAGACACCTCCAACATGTCCACAACTCTTCCTGTTTTCTTTCGTATGAGTGAGTTCGCCATTTTACAGATTTCAATAATCTTATTGATATCTTATTGAAATCCCTTTCGGCTTCGTCCGGAACAGTGCTGAAGAACCCGTATTGCCACTAGCCAAAATAAACGGCTCCCTCGTTGAGGCAAGTAAGCCGGGAATTTTAAGCGATAGACTGACCTACTCGAACGATTTGCTCGAGCTGGAAGGTAATTTGAAGTCCGTGGGGCCTGGAAAATGACAATTATAGAAACAAAGTTAAACTTAACGAATAATTCACCTTTCTCCTAATGCAAACCCTCCCCGCCTGTACGTCTTCTTGTACGGCGGCTGCCGCTACGGCTTCACGTCTTTGTGACATGCTGATACCACAACCAAATTATCCAAAATTATGACTTACGGTTTCGATGAGTTCCCGGTCGATGCACCATAATGTTCTCGCCAATGCCGTCTTGACTTATCCACGCGCTTATGACACTGCGGAACAGGGAATCTCTTCTTTGCCACGAAATATTGGAACACAAAGAAGCCAAGTGCATTTCCCAAATACCATTGAATCCACTCATAAGAATCCCTAACTGTTGGATAAGGGTTCGTCTCAGTTTCCAGAGGTAATGGAGCTTGAAGAAATAACTCCTTCTCACCGTTGACGATATATTGCCTCTCGAGCCCGGCTTGAGTTCTTAGAGCGTAAGCCATTAGTGCCGCATTTACATGTATGTTCGAGAGAGAGAACTCTCCCGGAATCCTCGCATTCTTTGATCTTTCAGATCCAAGATACAGGGCCACCATATGGGACCACATGTGGAGAGCAGGATTAGCTGTAGCTGAGTAGGGCGACTTGTTAGGAATACCCATGTCCGACATATAAGGCATATATGAATCGGACACATCTATTTCGTTCCCAGGGGCCATAATGTTATCCACCTCATTTGCCATAGGCGCTGTTGCCACCCAACTCTGGATTTCTGTCAAACTCAAGGCAGTGATGTTCTTCAGATGGACAATGGTGGAAATTATCACACAATCCTTGTACCGGGAAATCACTGTACCATACCGCACCGCGGCTTCCTTCGCCTTTGGGAATTTAGAGTAAAACATGTCAAATCCCGCAACAATCTTAAGGTACCCAGGATCATGGATCCATCCTGTATAACTGGCAGTCATCAGGTGGAAGGTCTTAGGAGCCCCATGTGTGTGACAAAGAACCACCGCCCTATCCTTTACTTTGGCAGCGTAATCAGGATAACTCGACGCCAGAACAATCCTTCCTACGGCCAAAAGTGCCAGAACCATCCAGTAATCATCTTCTGGTGTGGCATTTACGTCCTTGACATTGTACGGAGGAGGCCTGGTCTCAACTAATGCTTCACCTGCACTACCTATTTTCACATTAAAAGACGTCCAATCCTGATCTAATGTCTGCCTCCACTGTGATCCAATGGCGTATAAATACGACTTAACCATGCCCGTCTCCATATTAGCCCCACTTGTCAACGCCGCTTTGATGGATTTTCTAAGACCATCTATTGTTTCTGAATTAGGTGGTTTCCAGATTTCCAATGATGGTTTTTTTGGATCATTCAGAAAGAAATCCCGGGGATAAGACGGCTTGATCTCTACAGACACCTCCAACATGTCCACAACTCTTCCTGTTTTCTTTCGTATGAGTGAGTTCGCCATTTTACAGATTTCAATAATCTTATTGATGTCTTATTGAAATCCCTTCCGGCTTCGTCCGGAACAGTGCTGAAGAACCCGTATTGCCACTAGCCAAAATAAACGGCTCCCTCGTTGAGGCAAGTAAGCCGGGAATTTTAAGCGATAGATTGACCTACTCGAACGATTTGCTCGAGCTGGAAGGTAATTTGAAGTCCGTGGGGCCTGAAAAATGGCAATTATAGAAACAAAGTTAAACTTAACGAATAATTCACCTTTCTCCTAATGGAAACCCTCCCCGCCTGTACGTCTTCTTGTACGGCGGCTGCCGCTACGGCTTCACGTCTTTGTGACATGCTGATACCACAACCAAATTATCCAAAATTATGACTTACGGTTTCGATGAGTTCCCGGTCGATGCACCATAATGTTCTCGCCAATGCCGTCTTGACTTATCCACGCGCTTATGACACTGCGGAACAGGGAATCTCTTCTTTGCCACGAAATATTGGAACACAAAGAAGCCAAGTGCATTTCCCAAATACCATTGAATCCACTCATAAGAATCCCTAACTGTTGGATAAGGGTTCGTCTCAGTTTCCAGAGGTAATGGAGCTTGAAGAAATAACTCCTTCTCACCGTTGACGATATATTGCCTCTCGAGCCCGGCTTGAGTTCTTAGAGCGTAAGCCATTAGTGCCGCATTTACATGTATGTTCGAGAGAGAGAACTCTCCCGGAATCCTAGCATTCTTTGATCTTTCAGATCCAAGATACAGGGCCACCATATGGGACCACATGTGGAGAGCAGGATTAGCTGTAGCTGAGTAGGGCGACTTGTTAGGAATACCCATGTCCGACATATAAGGCATATATGAATCGGACACATCTATTTCGTTCCCAGGGGCCATAATGTTATCCACCTCATTTGCCATAGGCGCTGTTGCCACCCAACTCTGGATTTCTGTCAAACCCAAGGCAGTGATGTTCTTCAGATGGACAATGGTGGAAATTATCACACAATCCTTGTACCGGGAAATCACTGTACCATACCGCACCGCGGCTTCCTTCGCCTTTGGGAATTTAGAGTAAAACATGTCAAATCCCGCAACAATCTTAAGGTACCCAGGATCATGGATCCATCCTGTATAACTGGCAGTCATCAGGTGGAAGGTCTTAGGAGCCCCATGTGTGTGACAAAGAACCACCGCCCTATCCTTCACTTTGGCAGCGTAATCAGGATAACTCGACGCCAGAACAATCCTTCCTACGGCCAAAAGTGCCAGAACCATCCAGTAATCATCTTCTGGTGTGGCATCTACGCCTTGACATTGTACGGAGAAGGCCTGGTCTCAACTAATGCTTCACCTGCACTACCTATTTTCACATTAAAAGACGTCCAATCCTGATCTAATGTCTGCCTCCACTGTGATCCAATGGCGTATAAATACGACTTAACCATGCCCGTCTCCATATTAGCCCCACTTGTCAACGCCGCTTTGATGGATTTTCTAAGACCATCTATTGTTTCTGAATTAGGTGGTTTCCAGATTTCCAATGATGGTTTTTTGGATCATTCAGAAAGAAATCCCGGGGATAAGACGGCTTGATCTCTACAGACACCTCCAACATGTCCACAACTCTTCCTGTTTTCTTTCGTATGAGTGAGTTCGCCATTTTACAGATTTCAATAATCTTATTGATATCTTATTGAAATCCCTTTCGGCTTCGTCCGGAACAGTGCTGAAGAACCCGTATTGCCACTAGCCAAAATAAACGGCTCCCTCGTTGAGGCAAGTAAGCCGGGAATTTTAAGCGATAGACTGACCTACTCGAACGATTTGCTCGAGCTGGAAGGTAATTTGAAGTCCGTGGGGCCTGGAAAATGACAATTATAGAAACAAAGTTAAACTTAACGAATAATTCACCTTTCTCCTAATGCAAACCCTCCCCGCCTGTACGTCTTCTTGTACGGCGGCTGCCGCTACGGCTTCACGTCTTTGTGACATGCTGATACCACAACCAAATTATCCAAAATTATGACTTACGGTTTCGATGAGTTCCCGGTCGATGCACCATAATGTTCTCGCCAATGCCGTCTTGACTTATCCACGCGCTTATGACACTGCGGAACAGGGAATCTCTTCTTTGCCACGAAATATTGGAACACAAAGAAGCCAAGTGCATTTCCCAAATACCATTGAATCCACTCATAAGAATCCCTAACTGTTGGATAAGGGTTCGTCTCAGTTTCCAGAGGTAATGGAGCTTGAAGAAATAACTCCTTCTCACCGTTGACGATATATTGCCTCTCGAGCCCGGCTTGAGTTCTTAGAGCGTAAGCCATTAGTGCCGCATTTACATGTATGTTCGAGAGAGAGAACTCTCCCGGAATCCTCGCATTCTTTGATCTTTCAGATCCAAGATACAGGGCCACCATATGGGACCACATGTGGAGAGCAGGATTAGCTGTAGCTGAGTAGGGCGACTTGTTAGGAATACCCATGTCCGACATATAAGGCATATATGAATCGGACACATCTATTTCGTTCCCAGGGGCCATAATGTTATCCACCTCATTTGCCATAGGCGCTGTTGCCACCCAACTCTGGATTTCTGTCAAACTCAAGGCAGTGATGTTCTTCAGATGGACAATGGTGGAAATTATCACACAATCCTTGTACCGGGAAATCACTGTACCATACCGCACCGCGGCTTCCTTCGCCTTTGGGAATTTAGAGTAAAACATGTCAAATCCCGCAACAATCTTAAGGTACCCAGGATCATGGATCCATCCTGTATAACTGGCAGTCATCAGGTGGAAGGTCTTAGGAGCCCCATGTGTGTGACAAAGAACCACCGCCCTATCCTTTACTTTGGCAGCGTAATCAGGATAACTCGACGCCAGAACAATCCTTCCTACGGCCAAAAGTGCCAGAACCATCCAGTAATCATCTTCTGGTGTGGCATTTACGTCCTTGACATTGTACGGAGGAGGCCTGGTCTCAACTAATGCTTCACCTGCACTACCTATTTTCACATTAAAAGACGTCCAATCCTGATCTAATGTCTGCCTCCACTGTGATCCAATGGCGTATAAATACGACTTAACCATGCCCGTCTCCATATTAGCCCCACTTGTCAACGCCGCTTTGATGGATTTTCTAAGACCATCTATTGTTTCTGAATTAGGTGGTTTCCAGATTTCCAATGATGGTTTTTTTGGATCATTCAGAAAGAAATCCCGGGGATAAGACGGCTTGATCTCTACAGACATCTCCAACATGTCCACAACTCTTCCTGTTTTCTTTCGTATGAGTGAGTTCGCCATTTTACAGATTTCAATAATCTTATTGATGTCTTATTGAAATCCCTTCCGGCTTCGTCCGGAACAGTGCTGAAGAACCCGTATTGCCACTAGCCAAAATAAACGGCTCCCTCGTTGAGGCAAGTAAGCCGGGAATTTTAAGCGATAGATTGACCTACTCGAACGATTTGCTCGAGCTGGAAGGTAATTTGAAGTCCGTGGGGCCTGAAAAATGGCAATTATAGAAACAAAGTTAAACTTAACGAATAATTCACCTTTCTCCTAATGGAAACCCTCCCCGCCTGTCCTTTCCTTGCGGAAGTAGTAGTCCGTCGTCTTCCAACGTCACGTACGACAATTTGTTTCCAATTCCTGTAATAAAAAGAGAGAAAAATATTAGTCACTTTATGGAAAGCAAACTTGTCGACTAGCTTACCTGGTCTTTATAGACGTGGATGGAAACGACATCGGTAGCTCTTGTCGCTGTCGTGCTGAAGAACCCGTATTGCCACTAGCCAAAATAAACGGCTCCCTCGTTGAGGCAAGTAAGCCGGGAATCCATTTCGAGACGCTTGGCTTCACACTAAAGAGTGAAGCTGGGCATGATGTTCTCGGTCACCGGGGGGAAGATAACAAAAGAAGGGGGAAAACAATGCAAACAAATAAATAAATATGGCGCGGCCATACGAATTAGACGCCGCGCGACTCCAGCCATCTTGTAAGAAGAAGACAGCACCCGTCAAGGAGTCATCCCTGTCTCGTACGCTTCCTGCATCAGTGCCACCCGACATTGCCCGGCCTCACCCTAATAGTGGGCCATTTAAAAAGTCTACCCGACTCGAAATCTGTGCATTGAACTTAAGCAGTTTAGAGCTTGTTTAGAGCTTGATTCACCTTCCCCCACCCCACAACTACGGTCAGCTCGTGCAGAATAGCTGACTAGTTCTGTTAATGAAGCGAACATAGAAAGTTTCCTACCTGTAAAAAACCCGGCGTGGAAGTTACACAATCCAATGACGAGAAAACACGGAGAAAATAAAAAAGGGAAGTGAAAGGAAAGGAGAAGCTGCCTTTCAAAGCTCCCAGTCAACTGCAAGAGAACAAAATATATTGCGAATCTTAAAAAATATCATATACTGTAGTCAAAGGTCCGTAGTAGATGCCACTTATTGCGATCCCTGGTTGTTAGAATCAGCGGGTTTATGGAATTAAGTTTTAAAGGACTGATGTTGGTTCTCAAAGTTCTCAAACCGTGTTGAGAACCCTCCCTAAGCGTAGGAGTAGGCTTCAACAGTGTTGGTTGTGTTTTAGACATGTGGTTATATAAAAATGGCGGAAATCACAGAAAAAGAATAAGAAATAAGCGTTGATTGAAATGTAACAGAGCAGTTGTGGCTCGCATTGAAATGACAAGTTGAATTTAAAAGATTTGCAACAAAGGAAAGCGGCCGTTAATTTAGGAATTCCTCAATCGTCTCTATCAAAATTGTTGAAAAATCGTTTCGTTCTTAATATCACTATTTTTATTTTGCTTATTTACATCATAAAACAACCTACGCACATGTACTTTACACATTTCCGATTTTCGGTTATTAGAATCTCCGCTTAATCGAAGTAATATTCACTTGACAAACGTGATCACAAGAAGCGACATCTACTCTGATGAAAATGGTATCAAAAACACCTGCACTTAAATAGATCAACTATATTTTACTCTTATTTTAAAGCTTACGAATGTTGTTGACAAAGGAGACTTGGCTTCATTAAACCATGCAGGAAACAAGTCTTTAACGTCCAGAAAAATGGCACCCTATTTAGAAAAAAATGAGTTGTGCTCTTACCATTAAAAAATATAAATTAAAAAACTCGCGTTGATAAAATCCAAATCTTTTTCACTTGATCAATCGGTACAAGCATCCAGAATTCCGAAATGGGAAGGAGACTAGTAATGCATTTCCTGAATTTAGATTAGTATTTTTTTTTACTCGATATTGAGCTTATTTTTAACTGACGTGTGTCGTTTAATGAAGCCGGACACCTTGTGGCCACCGACCACCACCAACTCTTCCCGTTGTCTTTCCAGCCATTCTGCTGGGGATAACTCCGCCCCCACCGGGCAATAGCGTGCACCGTGAAACCGTGAATGTCCTCCGGTACTAACGGGCTGCCTACATTTGCCACAATTGTAAGTCCGTAAGTCCGAGTAATTTTGCCAGCAGAAGCATCGTCCGGTTCGGCAGCCGCCTTTTTTCGGTGCCTCCAAGCCGTCGTCCTTGACATCGGTGGAGGGGTTGCGTACACCGAAGGTGGTGGAGGCGGCGCAGATACTGGCAAAGAGGGGCCTTCACCAGGGTCTTCCACTGCGGGTGCAGCTTCAGTCCCCAATGGAGGAAAGTCACACGGCGACGTTTAACTTTTGCCTGACCGACCGTGTCTACTACTTCCTCAAAAACAAGCGGCTCGTGAGCTGGTCGAGGTGCTGTTTGAGGAAGCTGGCGCGAGGGCAAAAGCGGCGTCGCACTCGTTAATGCGGGTTGAGGCAGGTTAATACCCTGCAGTAGCATACTGATGTCGCTAAAGCGGGTCTTATCCTGGTACCTAAGAGTTTAAAAGAAATGTGTTATTATTAACCTCGACATGTGCCGGGCATTAATAAAGCTTGCCAGAGGCTCAAGGTAGTCTCGTTAATGAGCTACAAAACCAGGCCGGTACCTTCTGAAAGGGTGCCACTTAGAAGGACACGACTCCGTATCTCGTTGTACTTGCCCAGAATGAGCTTCCAGCGAGACAGGTAAGGAGGACCTCGGACTGGTGCCGTGTATGTGTTGCAAAGGCGAATGCAAATTGCCTCCACTACACGACTCTTGGAAGGAAAGAGGGCCGGCAAACCAGCGCTTATAAAGCACCTAAAAATCGGAAGCAAGGGTTTTAGATTCCAAAGCATGCTTAAAGAACCAGACGACATAACAACGCTTACCTCTGCATGGCTTCCACTCCAACGTATCCAGTCCTATACTGGGACCGAGACGGTCGTGGCGCAGGATGCTCCCGCACTTCAGAGGCCGTTTGTCGTACTCCTCCAACGCCTCGTAGAGGCGAATGACTTCGTCAGCCTGGGTTTTGCTGACAGCAAGGCCTTCTGTCTTGATCAACGCCCCTGCCAACTGGTCCACGTTGTCCCAGCCACCGATCAATCGGTAATCCAAGGCTTCTTCAGTTGGTTCTGGCATTGCCTCGACAGTCAGCTCGCTGTCCCTGTCATCTTCCGGTTCTTCGGGTTCCACCGGATTCCCCGGAATGGTGGCGTCCAGCTCTTCCGGCTCCTGCAGCACGGTGAGGGAATCGGATTCCAAAAAGACATCCATGTCCTGAACACCCTCGTCAATCCCCTCATCGACTGCAGTGTCATCCGTTGGGAGGGTCCAGCCAGTTTGCTGGTAGAGGAATTCCACTCCCAGCAGCTCCCCTGTATACTGTCCTGGAGCGCGATACTCTGGCAACAATGGATGGCCCAGTACTTGCTCATACAGCGTGTTGACTCGCTGCATCAACTTGGCGTCGAAGCAACGCAGTGGCGAGGGTCGAGAGTTGGCAACGGCTGCAGAAGCTCTGGCAGCGTTCCAGCGTGTGACGCCATCCAAAAGTCCACAGCCCACACTCTTCTGGGCATCCACAGGAAAAGCCGACGAAGAAAATACGCGTCAGGCTTGGGCTGCGCTGTGTGGCTTGGGGGTCAAACTACACAGTAAAAGCTCAGGGAATCGGAAGGCTTTATTGTCTGCAGCTGGCATAATGAAACAGGAAATGAGAAAAAGATTCCAAAGGATTCGAAAATGTGAAAAAGATTCAACCGACATAATGAAACAGCCAAGATGAAAAAAGATTGTGAATCAGTTCATTCCCAGAACGCTTCGAAAACAGGAGCCTACTGCTCCAGAAAAAGTAGAAGGCGTTTTTTCTCAAAAGTTTTTCTTTATTTCAAACGAACGGGCATGCATTCTCCCACAGTCCAACATGTTTGCATAACTGGCATGAAAAGGGGGTGCTCATTGCACGTTTTCCAAAGTCCGGAGCGATTGGCTAAAAAATCCGCTCTCCCGCGCTTCGTTTCGTCGCTTTCGTTGCATTCTCGGAGCGGATGTCCCGCATCGGAAAGCCGGGCAAGTGCGTAAGAAGCCCGCATGGAAGCGCCAGCTCGCCAAGGTCGGTTGAGCGGTTGAAAGCGTCCGGAGTCGCCACGGAGTCGAGGAGAGGGGAGAGGCACCAATGAACCCGGCTGCAACGTCTAACATGTCCGATGTATCTACTTGGTGGTTCGCAAGTGAGTGGGGATAGGGGGCAGTTGGTAAGTGGATAACCAAGAAAGCGGTCGCTGTGATTTACAGTCAGCAAATTATAATTAATAAACGGATTCATTAACAACCGGTTTATTACCAAATAACCCTCACTGAACGACATAACAAATTAAAATGTCGCGATCTGCCTTTTCCAAATGCTTTATTTCCTTCACTGTCCAAAACCGGACCCTATACTTCCTCTACATTTCCTTCTCTTTTTATATCACTTGGCGACCCCTTTCTTAGCGAACATTCTTTCTTAGCTTCTTTCAACGTTGGTCCTTCATTGACCCGACCTTGCCCTTTACCAAGAATCCACCAAAACATGCAAATGAACCAAGACCAACGTTTAAAAAGGGTCATTCGCTACACTCGGCCCTTCACTCGACCCCGAGTGAACTCGATCCTCGTGTCCCAGCTGCCGTAGATCAGGTTCTTCCTCCGGCGTAGTAGCGTCTTCCCCGTCGTGGTCCTACCCCCGTGCCGTCCATGGCCCTCGCGTCCTCCACAGACGTGATCTCGCCCACTCCCCGGTCGTGACACTGCTTCTCTGCCGCTGCACACTCGCCATCGTCCTCGCCTGGCCTCTCTACAATATGTGATAGTAAAGGGGGGAGGATGGCTGGGAATGGTTGGCGAAGCTTAGCATGAGCTTGCCTTAGGGTCATGCGTTGTGTTTTTTGGGGAAAGACGGCTCTGTCCGTTACTTAACAGAGAAATCTCACGTTTACAGAAAGATAGTGATTTAGAACATTTGTTTTCACTATTTGAATAGCCTAATGAACTGTTATGGCCCATAAGACCACTCATTGCAAAACAAGTCACTTGAGCTCGAGACGTTGCATATTTTGCTTCGTGCGTTTACTGACTGCCCTCTTGAGCGTTAACACAGAGAACTATATGGTGCAGAGAACTAGTGGAAGAAACAAACGTTGAAGGAAAGAGCAAGCGGCAAAAGCAAAATGAAAGCGTTTTCTTAGAAGTAGGTTTAGTCACAAACGAGAAAAGGATCATTTTTAGGTCAGAAGGTAAAGGGCAAAAGTGCATACAAGGTTTCTGTTACCTAGCTCTAGTAACATTGGGTTCGGTTCTTGTTTACTAATTTATTAACCACATACATGGGAATATAAATGAAACTGAAACTGAAAATGAGGAACAAAACTGAAACAACACGTCTAGCAGGTCTGTTCGTCACCGCTTCTGCAGAGCCACTCGCCTTTTCCGTTTTGCAGGGGAAAAGGCTGATGGTTTCGCAATCCCCCCTTATACCTATGTGCGTAGGTATAGGGGGCCTCCGGCTAGTTTCGGTGCGGTTGTGCGGGGAAACAACTTTTTACGGACTTGTCCGTAACATCGCCGGCCCTGTTTCTTGTATAGAAACACTAGTCTCGCCGTACTTCACCCTCGTAGTCGGCTTCTTCCAGAAGGCATAGCTTAGCCACAGGTCGTACCAACTCACCGGTAGCGGTCTTCACACGTGCTGCGCGTACTACTCCGTCCGGCCCGGGTAGTGGCTTGATCACGCGACCTAGCGGCCAATGTCCCCTTGGCGAATTCTTGTCGACGATGAGGACCACGTCGTCTTCTCGGATGTTACGCCTATCACGAAGCCACTTACGTCTCTCGATAAGGGTAGGAACATATTCGCGCATCCATCTTCGCCAGAACAATTCGACAATCGCCTGGGAACAACGCCATCTCTTCCTCGAGTCTACCTCGTCTTCACAAAAAATGTCAGGCGGTATGTTTGGGTTGGGCCTGCCCAGGAGGAAGTGATTTGGCGTGAGTGGGTCTAGGTCTGCGTGGTCTAAGCTTACATGAGTCAAGGGGCGTCCATTAATTAGGGACTCGACTTCCGCCATAACTGTTGCTAAAACTTCTTCGTTCACGGTTCGCTTGTTTAGGGTATAACGCAAAGCGGACTTAGCCGAACGCACTAAACGCTCCCAAACTCCACCGAAGTGTGGCGATGAAGGGGGGGAGAAATGCCAAGTGATGCCGCGCTGAAGGGCAGTTTCGTAGATTCGGCTTTTGTTCAGGTGGGAGAGACATTCTCTGAGTTCGCGCTCGGCGGCCACGAAATTCGTGCCGTTGTCGCTGTAACATACAGCCGGGCATCCTCGCCGGCCGATGAAACGTCGTAAGGCTAAAATAAACGAGTCGGTGTCCAGACTCTGAGCAATTTCAATGTGAACCGCTCGCGTGACTAGACAAGTGAATAAACAGCCGTAACGCTTGTGTACTCTCCTGTGTATGACTACGTTGAGCGGTCCAAAAAAATCAACTCCCGTGTTCGTAAAAGGCGGCTTAAAGGCTTCCAGACGTTGTTTCGGTAATGCTGCCATAAGCGGGACTTCGGGTTGTGTTCTCAGTCGTTTGCACATCGCGCAGTGTCGAATAAGATGCTTGACTGTCTGCCTTCCCTTAAGCACCCAATAGTTTCGTTGTAACTCGGCCAGTGTCCGTTCGGTTGAGGAATGAAGCGTTCGCTCGTGACAGTCCAGAATTACCAATCGCGTTAGTGGGCTTTTCGGACACAGGAGTATCGGGTTTTTCGTGTTGGGGTCAATTTGGGCGTGGCGTATTCTGCCATCGGCCCGAATAATACCGTCGGCATCAATGTACGGTGTGAGTTTCAGTAGTCGCGAATCAGACCTAATAGGCTTTCTGGTCCTTAACGCAAGCGTTTCTACCATAAACGCGTTTCTTTGCGCTACACCTAGGCAGGTTCGCAGTGCATTACTGGCTTCAGAGACTTGTAACGGTCCAAGGATTCGTGCGCATCTGTCTGAGCGACAGTTTCGGATGAAACGTTGCACGTAGGCGACGACACGTTTCAAACGACTCAAATTGCCGATCCTCCAGAACAAGTCGAGAAGGGGTTCCTCCAATGACGCGAGTAGACCGATCCATTTCAAGGGTACAATTTCCGGGTCGTCGTGTTCGGGAGTTTGGTCCAGCTTAAATCCCATCGGCCAATCTTCTGGGACCCCTTTCAGAAATTCCGGGCCTTCGAACCAAAGTCGCTGATTAGTCAGACTAGTGACGGAGGTGCCTCTGCTGCAGAGATCAGCTGGGTTGCTTAATCCAGGGACGTGGTTCCACTGGCCGGGTCGACTGGTTTCAATTATCTCGCCTACGCGATTGGCTACGAAAGTTGTAAATCTACATGTGCGAGAGTTTATCCATTTGAGGACTGTGGTTGAGTCCGTCCAGAAGAATACTTCGTTCAGCTTGATTCGCAGTTCTGTCGCGATGAAGTTAGCCAGTCTAGTGGCGGTCACAGCTCCTAAGAGCTCAAGGCGTGGTATAGTGACCCGTTTTACCGGGGCTACTCTTGCCTTGGACATGACCAAGGACACTACGACTGCTCCGGCTGTGTCGGCGAATCGAAGATACGAAACGGCGCCGTACCCCGTTTCCGAGGCATCTCCGAACGTGTGGAGCTGTACAGAACCCAAGGTCTGGCCAAAGCGTAGATATCGCGGGATGCTGAAGTCCGTCAGGTGTTCAAGTTCGGATACCCAGGTGTTCCATACATCCTGCAAGGGGGAGGGTAATTTGTCGTCCCAGTCAAGGCGTTGTCGCCATACCTCCTGCATGATGGACTTCGCCGCTAAAATTATAGGCGACAGGAAGCCAAGGGGGTCGAAGATGCTAGCTATGGTTCTTAGGACCTGTCTCTTTGTCGGGTTCGTGACTTCGCGGCTTACCGTAGTATTGAATCCAAAGGTGTCGGTTTCGGCGTTCCATAACACTCCCAATGCTCGCTCAATTGGGAGATCGTCGAGGTCAATATTCATTTTCGGATTCGCAAGTTCGTTCACTGGAAAGGACGCTACTACGGTGCGAGAGCTCGAGAGCCATTTTGTCAGCCTGAATCCTCCCTTGGAAAGCAGAGCTGTCAGTTGTTTAGAAGCCGCAATTGCTTCCTCTTCGGTATCCAGAGAGTCTAGATAATTATCAACGTAGAAGTTCCGTTGTACCTTTTCCATCAGATTTGGTTGGCTTGTTCCGAAGTCTTCCGCGGTCTTGTTAAGTACGTACATGCATATTGACGGTGACGAGACGGCGCCAAAAATCTGTACGTTCATCTGGTAGGTGTGTGGTGCGGATTTGTCCTTTGGGCTTCTCCAAAGGAAACGCAGTACATTTTTATCTTCGGATCTTACTCTGACTTGGTGGAACATCTTTTCGATATCCGAAGAAACGGCCACCATATTCTCACGGAAGCGTATCAGCAACCCAGGGAGACTTACGAGCAAGTCAGGTCCTTGTAAAAGGCTGGCGTTCAAAGATGATCCTTCGTAGGACGCAGACGCATCAAACACGACTCGGACCTTGTCTGGCTTGTTGGGGTTCACGACCCCGTGGTGTGGCAAATACCAAGTTCGACCGGCTGGCCCGTCCAACTCCTCCCTTGAAAGCTTCCTAGCGTGGCCCAGTGAAGCATATTCGGACATTACGGCGTCGTACGTTGCGGCGTAACGTTCATTGCGTGCAAACTTACGCTCAATTGCGAAAAGGCGGCGTAACGCTGCACTTCTATTATCGGGGAGAGCGACATCCGATGATCTCCACGGTAACCCGACTTCATAGTGGCTGCCGTCGTGTCGTAGGGTAGATTCGAAAATCTGTAGTGCCTTCCTGTTGTCTGGACTGATTGGACGCTTTGCCGTACCCACTCCGAATGATTCGATGGTCCAAAATTTTTCGAGCAGTTCATCCAGGTGGTCGTCCCTTGTAGATGGTAGGTTGAGGAGGTTGCAACTAGGTGGCGCTGTGATCCGACCTTTGGGAATCTTGCCCACTGCACACCAGCCGAAGGGAGTCTGTATCGCGATCGGAGCTGCTGCTGTTTCTCTCGATGTTCGGAGCTTCAACTGGCGATGGGCTCCCGGGACGTCCATACCCGGAAGCACTGTTACCTGTGTCGAATCGACGGCTGGGATGTCAATGCCGGACAGGTGCGCCCATCGGGTCTTTAATTTTGGCCAGTTAACTGATCTTCTTGAGACATTCAATTTTGGTACGGTTAGGGCATCTATTACGTCAAGGCACGTGTTCTGGTCCAGGGACTCGACCTTAACTGTAACCTTCCTGGTATTCAGGATTGGGTCCTGGCCGTGGAAGGTCCCGATCCGCAGAACTTCGGTTCCGCCCTCGAGATGGAGCTTGTCAGCGATGTCCTGGCGGATCAAGGAGACTTCGCTCCCGCTGTCTAGCAAAGCGAAGGTGTCGAGGTAGGTGTAATCCGAGCGGAGTCTGACGGGTACTACTGCCAATAACACCTCAGTGTTATTCGCATTTGTTGTCACATGGTTAACATGTCGGTTGTCGTCAGGGTCTTCGGCGTCACCTCCGGATGTAAGGCCATTTCGGTTTGCTGTATCGCTTGGACCTTTCCGGTCAAAGGCTCGTGGGGCGTCATGGAGAAGAGGGTGGTGGTAGCGCTTACAACCGCTCGTACCACACTCCTTCGTAGAAGCGCAGTCTCGGCCAATATGCCCTTTCCGCAAACAGCGAAAACAAATGCCATTTTCCTTCGCCAATCGGATTCTTTCGGAGGGAGACAGGGACGTAAACTTCTTGCAATCCTTCGTTTGGTGCTTCTCCTTGCAGGCGAAGCAAACCCAGCTTCCTTCAGTGTCTTCGGCCGCTAATTTTGTAGCGAGGACCGTCGGGTATGGCGTCTGGTCCCTGCGTGGTTTCAATCCAGCTTTATTAGTCTTGTGACCCTCGCTCCCTTTCGGTTTATATATGTCGGTGTTGCCCTCTATCGGTCGTACTCGTGTCTCAGCCTTGACCTCGTACTGGAGCCAAGAGTCAAAGTCTAATAACGTAGGAAGTCGCGGTTCTAGACGTAGTACCTGGCGACCCCATCTGCTTCGTATACCCACGGGCAATTTACCTAACAGTTGCTCCAATGTGACGGCCGATGATAACTCCTGCTTGTATCCGCTGAGGAGTAACGTGGTGACCGATCCGTGGAGTTTTCGCGAAAAGGTCTTTAGGGATTCAAAATCGTAATTCTTCAGATTCGGAAGGTCAATGAGGGTCTTGACATAGGAGCGAGCCACTAGGTGGGGGTGGCCGTACTGGTCTTGTAACTCCCTTAACGCTTGTCGATACAACACAGGGCTGTGTAGCGTCTCTGCGATGCTTTCGCGGATCTCCGGCGTCAGCAATTGACGTAGAATCGCGATTCGTTGGGAGTCACAGGGCACCACGTCGTGTACTAGTGTTTTAAAATTTCCGATGAAGAGGGGCCACTCCCTCGGGTCGCCATCAAAGGGATTCAGATCGAGCCTTGGCATGACGCCTGCAAGCCAAGGCGCGTAGGGAGGGGCTGCTTGGGAAGGCAACGCTGGTGTGTTTGGGTCGTCTGTGTCGCTAATCCACTCATCGGGCTGGGTAACGAAAGTTCGCATGTCGGCCGGCCCGTTTGCAGAGCGCGGTGGGTCGGTGTCCGGTCGGTGGTACGAGATTTTCCGAGGGAAGGGGTTCGGAGATCGTGGGAGAGCCAAGTCATTACGGTTGTCCTGCTGGGCTATTGGCGAAGCGTATGGTGATTGCAACGATGTAATAGGGGGCGTGGCCTCCTCTGGTCTCGTACATTCAGCTTCGCCATCGGGTGGCAGCTCTTCCTCTTCAACGGCGCTCTCGTACAACGCCACTTGAAGGTTGGTGAGTTCCAGCTCGTCCGCTAGGGCGCGTTGTTGCTTCGCTGATTCTATACGAATCGATTGCTCCTCTAAATCGGCTTGCAGCTTCCGAAGCCTCGCGGCCTCCTGCAGGCGATTTTCTTCAGCCCTCGCGGCTTGTTGAAGTCGTAGTTCCGTTTCCTTCGATTTTCGTTTAGCTTCGGAAAGTAGAGTGCGAGGGGAGGAGAGTACTGTTGACCGAGACGACACAGACGAGACGCTATTCGCCCTTGAAGCTAAATAATCATCGATGTCGGTGTAGCATCTCCGTGTAGTTTCATCTACTTCCTGGACCCAGTCGTCCGATGATGCGATGTCGGCTTCGATGTCTGTTTGCCTCATATAGTTTCGGTGGGCGTTCATACAATCCTCGAAAGCGTCGGTTAGGTGGATACGATGAACCTTCAGTGCACTTCGACTCCCTCGCTCAGCGACATGGGTGGAGATTCGGTTGATAACACGAGTGAGGGTACGTTTGGCGTTTGTGCGCGTTTGTTTAAGTCCCCTCAGGTCGTTTGCGAACGGCACGTCTACGGTCGGGGCGAGGTCACTTGTAGCCATGTCAGATCAAAATCAAGTTCGTGACACTATTCAATGAGCTCTCGGGTTTCGGCACCAGAGAATGTTACCTAGCTCTAGTAACATTGGGTTCGGTTCTTGTTTACTAATTTATTAACCACATACATGGGAATATAAATGAAACTGAAACTGAAAATGAGGAACAAAACTGAAACAACACGTCTAGCAGGTCTGTTCGTCACCGCTTCTGCAGAGCCACTCGCCTTTTCCGTTTTGCAGGGGAAAAGGCTGATGGTTTCGCAATCCCCCCTTATACCTATGTGCGTAGGTATAGGGGGCCTCCGGCTAGTTTCGGTGCGGTTGTGCGGGGAAACAACTTTTTACGGACTTGTCCGTAACAGTTTCAGAGGACCGAACTTATCGGTTCAGAATGGTCAACAATCAATACCAAATGTCAAATAAGGTCGCAATCAACGTTGAAGGAATACATTCCGACAGCCTCTCCTATATCCAGCTATTGATCTTCAAGGTCAGCGCCCGACAGCTTCGCCATCGCCGATGTAGTCGTTTCCGTGCCACAGGTAGTGGTGGGCTGTGATGGCGACGAGCCTCGCGGCCCATGCCTATCACATCCCACTCCTGACACCAAAATGTAGCAATACACCCGACATGTTAGACATTGAACTTCTAGATCATTACATTTCTCCCCTTTTTAGTAAAAGAAAATGACACAAAAAAACTCATTCCATAGTGAATAATCTCAAAGAGTAAACAAACTCATTGACTCAGACAAACATAGTTACTTTGACATTACATAATCATCCAAATGTTTAGGAGGTTTTCTTTCACGCTGAGAATGTGGTATCGGCATTTCCAGTGTTTTGTCCGACTTTGCTCCATGTTGCTTCTTCCGATTTTCTAATCCTTCTTGAACAGGATTTTCTTGATCTTCAACTACTACTTGTTTTTCATTTGTTTTTCCATCTTCTTCATATAAAGCTGCTTGCTGTGGAAACGTTTGCTATCTGGATTGCCCTAAACGTTGAGAGGCACAGGAAGTGATGCTCCTCGTAACACATTCACTCCAATGTAATGGCACTTTCATTGATTGCCCTGGAGAATGTTTCTCTTACTTCTAATTCAGTACACGGCAATCAGCTGTTTTAAAACTTCTCGTAGTAAGAAAGTTGTGCTCCAGAGCAGCCACAGGAAAATGCTAGGAATTGCTCTACTTGTATGCCCGTCTAGCGACCCACTTCCTATCAGTTCGCGACCCATCAGTGGGTCGCGACCCATAGTTTGGGGACCGCTGGGTAACCAACATCAATATATAACAGAGGATATAGCAAAGGACAAGGTCAAGCTACTATGAAGGACATGCCAATCAAACCCTACGGTTAGGTCACATACCACTGCAGCTACCAAAGGCACTCTTACAAAGTGGAGTGGGCCTTTGTTCCAAAGCGGGGACTCTTAAACCTGTTTTATGTTGATACCGCGAATCAGCAGGTCTGCCGGATTCTCTTTGGATGTGCAATAATGAACAGAATGTGTCCGCTTTTCGGTTTGCCTGAGTTTGGTTCCCTTTGGCTCGTTTAAAAAACTCACAGTTCCTATCCGCTGCAGTATGTTGCTTGCTTATTACAGTTTGCACATGGCTCCTTTCCCTCTTTCTTGTTTTCGCAGATTGTCGTGGCGTGTTTTCCACCATAGTGCCCACATCTATCTCTTGATTTGCAGACAGCTGATATGTCCAAATCTTTGACACTTATAACATCTGATGGGCCTTGGTTCAAATTGATGAACTTTTATTTTTAGGTATCCTAAGTTCAAATGGGATGGCAATTTGCCGTTTTCAAAAATAAGGTGGAAGCGGCTAGTTTCCTCTTTAACTTTTCCCCCGTTATCTAATCTTCGCTCTTTGTACAGGGCTCATACCCCGACTAATCCTGCAAAATTATCTTCCTCGATTTCCTTTTTAGTCGCCCCGTATATGGTTACAATCCCGTGTTGCAGAAATTTAGGTTTGGTTATCCTGGCCTGAACTTTTATTTCCCCTATCTGTTTTATCTTTAGGAATCTATCCGTTTCGTCCTGATTGGTCGGGAAAACCGACAGTTCTCCTGCACGCGTTACTTTGGTTTTCATTTATTTCATATTCAAATCTCCCACCATTTTATTAATTTTGAAGGGGCTTAGTTTATCGAACCTCTCCTCATTTTTTACTGCTCGGTATGCTACTGGGCATTTCTCCTCCACTTTTCTCTAATTCTTCCTCTGTATCCGTTTCCGTAGTCGACAGAGTTGCAGATCGCTCGTTTCGAAACGAGCGCGCTCGCTCGCGCGCTCGTTGCAAAAAACATGTGCGCGCTCGCTCTCCGCTCACGATTTTTAAAAAAGAGCGCGCTCGCATTTGCGCTCGTGTATGTTTTTTTGAAAAAAAATACAGCTATGTAAAACTATGCAAGATAAATAAGTAAATAGAACAAATAATTACGAAATATATAGAAATGGTAAGTTAACCGATAAAAAGAAGGCTTTACTTCATTTCAATAACGAAATTAACGATGAACAGAATCATTTTGAGCCTTGTTGGCGTTTCCTGTAATACAAGGGTTACATTTATACAAGAAAGTAATTGCACCATGACTAAAATCATCCGTAGCATTTTTGGCGTTTCCATTAAGACAAGAATTAAACTCATTCAAGATAATAATTGCACCATGACCAAAATCATTTGTAGAATTTTTGGCGTTTCCCGTAAGACAAGAATTAAACTCATACAAGAAAATAATTGCACCATAACTAAAATCAATCGTAGAATTGTTTACTTCTCTCCTGACAATTATGAAATTCGCATAAAAAAGCAGTTGCACTGCAATGCACAAAGTTATTACTGACCAGTACCGTTTCGAAAACTATCACAAGTTCATCACATATTTTAAATACTGAACTTGTAACTGATAGTACGATTTAACAGCTGTTGCCATTGATAGGCGAAGCCTACAATCAAATGCAAAACGAAAACACAGTTGAACTCCGAAGTTGTCAACCTATCCGTTGTCTAGAAGGCACACATACGTCAAAGACGATAATTTGGAATGTGATTTTGATTTTGTCAACTATCTGACTTCTCATCTGATCTTTCTTATCGGTTGACAAGAACGGAGTTCAACTGTGACTCGAAGCACTGAAGATCACTTAGGAAAATAGCTTAGAAAAGTGTGTTTACTTTTCTAAGTTATTTTGCTGGGTCAGAGCCCCAATTTCTGTAACAAACGTCGTTGATCTTCATAAAAGTCAGTTTCTCAAAATTTCCGTCCGAAAGGCGGGATCTCTTTGGGGCGAAAATTAACCCAGCGGTAGAAAAAAGGCGCTCGCACGCTGCTGATGATGGCAGGGCTGCATTGTGCTCCCTAAATATCACAGTTAATAATTAATAAAAATAATGGTTACGAACCGTATTAAACAAAACTTACATGAAAATATCCTTAATGGTAGGAAAACGATCAAGTTGGTAAAAATCAGAGTCGAGATCCGCTATATCTTCCGATAGGAATCTGTCCACTTCGTCGAAGTCCATGCTCCTTCGTTTTCGGTAAGTGTCAAAAAGCCTCCTTTTCCGCTTACGAGAAGGGCTTCCGGTTTCGTCACTGTGATTACTGCTTTCTTCGTCGCTAATGGTTGCTCTGAGAAAGTACAAAACATGGAAGAATTAGTTAACTGTGAAACTTATTTAGATGTAGCCAGCTTACCTGTCAACTAATTTCCTTTTGTTAACCTCTTCCTTAAGCCGGCAGACGTCGGCGGCTTTTTCGTGATCAGAATTGATCCACACAGTCTTAAAGTGAGGATCAGTGAGGGATGCCAGGCGAAACTGATTTTCTTGGAACAAGTGGTCAAAACGACTTCGGATCGAAGTAATCAAAGCGGCAACCAAAGCTTTACAGTGGACGATTTTTGAATCCCGGGCGAATCCCTTGTACTTGTCTAACAGGATGGTGAGTGTAGGAAGCACACAGCCAGCTGACATGTGTTCCTCGTTCTGAAAAACGTCTAGGGCTTCGGTTAGAGGTTCGAAAATCCTGATCATCTCTTTTAAAAATTCTTCATCTTGAGAACGGAGAACAGGGACTCCTTCCTTCGCGAAGACTTCCTTCAAGGCGTCGCTCTTGTTGTTAATGAAGTGTCGAACTCGCACTAGTGCGTCGTAGTACGAGTTCCATCTGGTTTTATTCGGCAGACGAACAATAATTGCAGTTTTAGCCGAATAAAATCAGCGGAACACGTACTACGCGACTGGGCGTTCCATAATGCTTGTAGCTTCCCATCTAGTGTCCGCTTCATTTTCTTAAAAACGGGGTTCGTTATCTTCCCGACGTCTGTTGTCGCAATTAAATTCAGAAGATGACAGTTGCAACGCATATGTGGAGGCAAAACAATCGATTCACTCTCCGAGTCTTGTAAATCGTTTTCGTCGAATTCGGTAGGAACTTGAACCTCTTTCTGGGACAGAATGTCCGTTATGGGAACGGAAAATAGCTCTACTTCGCCTTCTTCTTCTTCCGAGTCCTCTTCTTCCGGAACCTCTTGGGAAGAATTCTCGTTGTTGGCTTCGCCAAATACTCGGAAACTCTTTACAAAGTTTGCCCCATTGTCTGTAATGGTGCACGTAATTTTTCCGTGAATGCCAAATTCACAATGCAATGTGTCGATTGCACGAGCCAACACATCATATTGTCACGGTTATATTTCGCATTGCTTGCTTTTCTCACGCTTTGCTAATCTTTGCAGCCAACTTAGCCCAGAGCTAAGCTGATCCCTGACCCCATGTACTGGGTTACCTACATGGTGTCGCTTTTCGCTAAACTTCGCAGCTTAGTTAGCACGGAGCTTCGGTGATCCCTGACCCCATGTGCCGAATTGCAATCCTGCTGACGCACATGGTGTCGGATAGAGCACCGGAGCTACGTGGGATTGCATGCCCAGCTTTGGCGAAGAGTGCCAAGAAGAGTTTAGTTGGTTAGAGAGTTGAAGTACGAGAGGGCAGTCGGTTAGTGGGAGCGTAAGAGGGTAGACTCTCCTAGTAGTGTGTTAGGCAGTAGTCCTCTGCTTTTCATGTAGTGTTTTCGTCCTCTTAACTTTACCACTGTAATTTTCCCAAATACAGTTCTGTAAATCCACCTTTCCCGAACATACTCTAATTCCTGACGGATTTGATGCCCTGTCAGATTTAGACGCGACAATTGGTGCATCGACCGGGAAAGGTGGTTTGATTGGTAAAGTTAGGCTACGTGTTTTGTGTTAGAACCTAACTAGGACTTGGGGGTTTCATGAGTGACACTGGGGCGATCCCGAAGACTGAGGGAATCGGTAAAGGCGTTCCTTGCCCGAATCGCCAGGGTACACGAATCCCAGGTGCCCCAACGTTGCCCCCAAGGGAGTCATCGTTCGCCCGTTCCGTGTCGGTACGCCGTCAGCCCGGAGAGAAGCGGAAGGAAGCAGTCACTCCCTCGTGGCTCCACTCTAAAAGCGCCAAACGAGCCATTGCTGCCTCGAGCCCACGGAAACCTACTCTGGAAGCGCAAGAGTTTCCGTGGAGCTCAGCTGACCCGTCCGAAGACGACGAAGCCGACCGCCCCCAGAATCCGGACCCAGACCTCACCTGCTACGCCGTTCCTAGCGAGCCGGAATCCAGCCCGGAAACCCCTCGCAGGAGGTACCAGTTCTCCGCGGTACGGGAAGAGTTGGAGGCGATTGAAAGGTCGACTATTGAAGCCGGCCGTACCACCCCTTCACCGCGAAGATCCGTTGTGAGACTCGTAGACCTCCTTGCCGAGCCAAACCGCCCTACATCAACCATGGCAAACCCCGGTGCGCCCGGTAGGTTGCGGAAGGCGATGAGTGCGCCGCGGTTCGCGGGAACCCACGATGAGGACCCCCTACGCTTCTTGGCCAAGTACGAGCAGATTGCCGTTTTCAATGGATGGAGTGACCAAGATCAGCTCGAATGCTTCGGCACCAGTCTCGACGGTCTGGCAGACACGTGGTACCACAACAAATATCCCGTTGGTGTATCGTCTCCACCGTCCTGGGGAGTGTTGAAAGGCGAGTTTTGCAAATTCTTCGTCCCGCAGGGGCGGGTCTTGCGTAACACCGCCCGCCTGCAGATGCGTGTACAACACCCCGAGGAAAGTGTGAATGCATACTACCTGGATGTAATCAACATGTGCCGCGAAGTGCACCCCACCATGTCAGATTATAGCAAGCTTAACCACTTGTTTCGCGGTTTACGGCCCGCCTTGGTGGAGCCGTTATCACGCGCGAATGTGCAAACATGCGAAAAGTTTTTGGAAGAGGCGAACCTCCTGGAGTTCAGCCAGGAAAGAAGCCGGGTGTCGCAATCGTGGTGGACCAGCGTGATGAGAAACGAAGAGGCCAGTGCAAGGCAGGCCGCAATAGCCGGTGTGAACGTGTGGGGACAAGGACCCCCCACCCCTGTTGTGCCGGTTGAACCTCCAAGGCCGAGAAACGGTTCGTCGGCGGGATCTGGTGCCCTCGAGGAGGCCGTTCAGAAACTCGCCAGTGAATTCCAGCAGTTCCGCGAAAGTTTCGCGAAACCGCCAGGTAAGGTTGGCCGTCCTTATTCCCCAACTCGTCCCTATCCCCCCCATTCCCGCACGCATGATGGGAAACCTGTCTGCTATCGCTGTCAGAAACCAGGGCACATTGCACGTTACTGTGCCAATCCCGAGTCCAAGGAACGTGGGCCAAACCACAAGGGAAGCGGGAAGGGAAAGGGGGATAAAGAATCTCAGAACAGGGATAAGGGTGGCAAGTCGAGATTGGATAGACCATCAGGACGGCGCTCGGATAGCGATAGAGGAGATTCGTGTTCGGAAAACTAAAAAGGGCGGCTCCGGGGGGCGGAGTCGCCCAGGTCATTGAGATCCCCCTCTTATGTGTGTTTTGTCCCAACCTCGTCAGGGAAAAGGTAGTGTGTAATGGAGTCGAAACGATAGCCATCATCGACACTGGTGCGGCCGTGAGCGTGGTTTCTGAAGACTGGGCCTTACGTACCCAGGCGCAGCGGGTAGCCTGGGAGGGACCCGAGATAGTTGTAGCAAACGGCGAGCGTGCTCAGATTCGAGGTGGTGTGAATATCGGGGTTCGACTCGCAGGGAATGAGGTATACACGAAAGCCGTTGTCTTTAACAACGGCTTGGCAGAACTGATCATAGGCAACGATTTGCTTAGGCAATTAGGTGATGTGACCCTCCGATATAGGGATGATGGGTTTACCCTCGCAGGTCATCGGGAAAGTGAGGAAAAGCCCATCGGAGATAGCGCTAGCAACGTAATTGCACAGGCGACCTGTTGCCTAAAGAGGGTTAAAAAGAAGGACAAAACGGTAGTGGGAATGCTCAATGCCACCGAGCTAGATGGAACCAGGGAAACTAGAGCCGATCGAAAGCCGAGTGTACGGGGACGAGTGGAGCTGCCAATTATCCTTTCCAACGAGGAAAATAAAATAACTGGGATAGTAGAAATCCACGAGGAACGAACAGAAAAGCAAGATAGGAGAATGAAGGATCAGATGGTAGGGAAGGCAAAGAAAACTCAGAGAAGCCTTGTGCATCCCGAGATCCTGCTGCGGGGAAGCCCTGCCACAGTACCCGTTTCAAGTTTTCAAGCACAAACTGATCTTGCAGACTGTTCGAGAATTCCTCAACAGGTGGCGCCCCTAGTCTCTCCATGTACTGACGCCCTTGCTAACGGCGTGAGTGCCCCACGGGAAGCCCCCGCAGGGCAACCCGAGATACGCCACGAGGAATGTGCACGCGATACCGTTTGTGAGGAGGCCCTGACCTTCGTGAGGCAGATTCAGGATGTAGCTAGTGAGCTTAACACCGTGGTATGCGCGATCCAGGGACAACGGGAAATCACCTCCCCTGGTGAGGCGCGTGTGAGCGCAAGATCTGAAAAAGGGTGTTATGGAATCCCTCTGGAGATACGGCGAGATACTGAAGAAGAGAGGCAAGAAGAGAGGCAAGAAGAGAGGGGAAGACATTCTACACCCCTCTCTCTAGTGCCACCCTTCTTGCGTTCCATGTGCATTTTTCTTTTTTTTTTTTTTTTTTTTTTTTTTTTTTTTTTTTTTTAAAAAAAAGAAGAAAGAATTTTATTGGTTGTTGTAAGGGTGGATTAGCACCTGTTGAACAGGTTCCCGTAGGTTCTTTTACCCCCATTACAATAACAATCTCATCGTGACTTTACTCGTTACTCCCTTTGGTCAACCACGTTTTTATCCTTCCTCGTTACTTACCTACGAAATATCTTTACTGTTAATGGCCTTTATTTCATCATCGTATGTTGCAGACGCACGTGCTTCAAGCGTCTCTCCTTCAGCTGACAATGCAGTTCTTTGTTCCAGATATTTGTCTATTAAGTTCTTGATGATGGTTTTCTGCCACCCTAGGTCGTTGAACTCCATGAAAGTACGAGAATCAGTTAACGATGTTTTCCCGAGGACTTGAATGCAAATCATTGAGCCGACTTTTGCCAGTTTCGGAAATTTAGTTGCTGCCACCTCATTCCTCTCCCGCATAGTTCCGAACCCACCGTACGGGTCAATTTTCGTATTTGGGAGTGTTAACTTTCCCAGAACAGATATAAACGACGCCCATTCATCGGGAAACAAACCGTTAACCTTTTTCCATGGGAAATCCTTTACTCCTTTCATAGCTTCTACCAGTGTGATAATACTGGTCATCCCAAAAAACTTGCATTGGTTTACAAGGTTCCTAAGACCCAAGATTTCGGGAGGAGACGATTTAACTAACTCCTCGATAACATCCCGCATATACATACGGGATTTACCTTGTCCGGTGTGGGCGAAAATGGTGGAAAAAACGGTGGGGTCAGCTGGCCAAGGGATATCAGATCGGGTAAGGTTACATTGGGCCACATATTTGTCAAATTTTCGACGGTTAGAAGACCCTGAGTAAATCAACGAATACCATAAATAAAAAGTCGATGGTTTGACCCATAAAATTCGAGTTACGCGCTGATGCGCAGTTGAAGTTATTGTGAATACTGTAATATGATTGAGAATTTCGGGCAGAGGAATGAGAGCAGCCAATACAGCATCTAGATCCGCATAAACTCCACAATTTAGAGCTATATCCGAATTGGGAGGTGTTCTATCGGCTTCAGATTTTTTCGAATTGTTTAAGATCATAAGCGCCAGGTCGGACGAGATATTAGTAGGAATCACTTTGCCATTCAAAGCTCGAGCCCCGTTCTTAATCGCATTAAACATTTTTATGATGTATGTCTGGGCTTCGATCTCGGCTAGGTAGACCATCCTATCAAAATGGACAGGACCAGTATGTTCATAGTACCAAGCTACCCCGAGCTCGGCTTCTAACGGGGTTGCACCATATGTATATACGCAATTTAGCCAGGTGTAGAAGGCTAACGCTAACGTTTGGTACAAAGTGTCCATTTTGGTAAATACCGGAATACCGAGATGATAAAGTGCAAAAGGGGTTTGAATCGCCTCCCCTATTATCATCCTTCTTAAATGCAAAGCTTTGGTCACCTGAACTGTGGCCCAGCGACCAGGAGTATAACCAGTTTCATCAGGAGTTATCTCTTCTTCCGACTCGCTTCCAGAATTTAATTCTTCGACGTTAGCCATCATCAAGACAATTTTTTAATAAATAATTTTATTTAATAATTAATATTTAATATTAATATTTAATAATTTTATTTAATAATTTTTATTAATAAATAATAATAGATAATTTTTTTCTAGTGCCACCCTTCTTGCGTTCCATGTGCATTTTTCTTTTTCAGGGATCTCCCCGCGAGACCCTCAACGGAGCTCTTCTAGTTGCCCCTCCCACGAAAACGGTAAACCAAGGCGCGAATTTGAATTTTTCCGCTGTTCGCCCGTTAACCCCCACCGAGGGCGAAACCAAAAGTACTGGCTCTGCCGCGAGAGAGGATTCCCACGGACTTGCGGTGGTGGATGTGGAGTGCCACGAGGCAAGGTTAGGTCAGGACGAGGCATGGGACCCAGGAGGCACAGATTGTTGCGAAATTCTTTCAGAAATCCATAGCGAAAGTCCCAACTGTAGACCCCCTCTGACAAGTGAAAAAGCCGGAAGTGACAGTGACATAGACGTTAGTAAGATCGCTGATCCTACCTCTAGCGATCCCAGCGAGAGAGAGAATCCTTTCAGTTGCCTGTTGCTGGCCGCAAAAGGGAAAAGTCAAAAGAAGCAAGGTAGGCCGCTTAGGTTAGCCTCCTTGCAGGCCCACAAAATTCCCCCACGATCGGGAATACCCATTAATGTCCACCTTGTGAACCAGGGTTCAGACAAATGGGGCGAATGTAAACTAACACCGCCGTCTGAAGACGAAGCTCAGGATTTCCTGGTAGAACCCGAGAAGCGATTATTAATCGAAAAAGGGATCAGCTTAGGTCGAAGCATAACTACCTTTCAGGGTGGGTACGGTCCGGTAATGCTAGTAAACTTTGGTCCGGAGGCCCAATGGGTGGCTGCGGGGACAGTTTTAGGCAGTGTCGAAGACCAGGTACCCCACGTAGTGGAAGCAGAGGAAGGAGTAGTTACTGACGAGACCCTGGATGGCTGTATCTCTGATCGATTAGACGATGATCAAAGGCAAGCGCTTAGAGAGGTGCTAAGTAAGCATCGCCAGTGCTTTGCCGGGGGTTCAGAAGATTTAGGTGCATCCAACGTGGTAGAGCACGGAATAGATACGGGTAACGCAAATCCCGTTTCGCAGGTTCCCTACCGGAGCGCCTACAGGGAAAAAGAGCTGATTAGGCAGCAGGTGGAAGAAATGATAGAGGCAGGGGTGGTAGAACCATCAAGCAGTCCATGGTCTTCCCCCGTAGTTTTGGTAAAGAAGAAAGACGGTACTTGGCGCTTTTGCGTTGACTACCGGAGGCTAAATTCCGTCACGATCAAGGACGTTTATCCTTTGCCCAGGACGGATGATGCCTTGGACTCCATGCAAGGTTCGAAATTCTTCAGCACTTTAGACCTCATGTCAGGTTACTGGCAAGTAGGAGTAAAGGAGGAAGATAGGGAGAAAACGGCATTCATAACACCGGATGGCCTATACCAATTCACGAAAATGCCATTTGGGCTTTGTAACGCACCGGCCACCTTTCAAAGGATGATGGACGTTATCTTAGCAGGTTTCAAGTGGCAAATTTGTCTAATCTATCTAGACGATGTGGTAATTTTCTCCAAAACTTTCGAGAAGCATGTGGTAGATGTTGACGCCATTTTGGCATGCTTAGGTAAAGCAGGGCTGAAGCTAAAACCTAGCAAATGTCGCTTTGGCTGCGAAACTGTTCAGGTGCTTGGACACATAGTGGACCGGGAGGGTATTAGGCCGGATGACGGTAAATTAACAGCCGTCACGGATTTTCCAACGCCGGCAAATCTTACGGCGGTTCGTAGTTTCACGAGCCTATGCTCGTACTACAGAAAATTCGTGAAAGATTTTTCAGCTAGGGCCGAACCTCTCTCAAGGCTTACAAAATTAAATACACCATTTGTATGGGGTGTCGAGCAACAGTCTGCTTTTGAAGACCTCAAGCAAGCTCTTGTTTCGGCGCCTATTCTAGCTCACCCAGAGTTGGATGGTGAATTTGAGATCCATCCTGACGCATGTGATTTTGGCATAGGAGCGGTTCTGGCACAGCGCCAAGATGGCGAAGAGCGGGTTATCGCTTATGCGAGCCGGCTCCTTAATAAAAGTGAACGGAATTATTCCACCACCGAGAAAGAATGCTTAGCTCTCGTATGGGCCGTAAAGAAATTTAGGCCGTATGTTTGGGGTAAACCTTTCAAAGCTGTCACAGACCATCACGCATTGTGTTGGCTAATGACCAAACGGGAGTCCACAGGGCGGTTAGCTAGGTGGGCCCTCGCTCTGATGGAATACGAGTTTCAAATCGTACATCGGAGTGGGAGGGTTCATAATGATGCTGACCCTCTGTCACGCAACCCCGTTGACCCCCCAGCTGGAGAAGGCGACGACAACGGCCCGGTAGTGTTCGGGATTGGTGTCCAAGCAGTTGATACTCGTTTAGCTGATGTGGAACAAGAACAACGTTCAGATCCGAGATGGGCAAAGCTTATTGCCATCTTGGAAACACTTAATCCGCGGGCCGTACAGAGGCGCCAAGTCGTGCAATACACGATGAAGGAGGGGAAAACTTTTTCGGATTTTAGTAAGAAACGGCGAATGTCGCCTAAGGCTCTGCGTACCTGCTTCTCTGAAAAGGGAGGTTTTGTACGCCTGTCATGACGGCGTCACTGCTGGTCATTTAGGTCTCAAAAGAACCTGGGACAAGATCAGCAAAAGGTACTATTGGGCCAAAATGATGAATGAAGTAGCTCGTTATGTCGCCTCCTGTACGGATTGTCAAACCCGGAAAGGAGAAGCGACGAAAAAGAAAGGGCTAATGGTCCCGATCAAGGTTGACAGGCCTTTCGAGAAAGTCGGGATTGATCTACTTGGCGCGTTCCCCGAGACCCCGCGCGGTAACAAGCACATTATTGTAGCAGTCGACTATCTAACGAAGTGGGCTGAGACCAAGGCGGTCCCATCAGCTTCGGCCGAGGAAGTTGCCAAATTCTTCGTGCAACAACTCGTGTTGAGACATGGGGCACCGGAGACTTTGTTAAGCGATAGAGGTACCTGCTTCACAGCAGAGTTTACCGAGGAGTTGATTAGGATTCTTCAAACTAATCACGCTACGACTACGGCCTATCATCCCCAATGTAATGGTTTAACCGAACGCCTCAATCACACTCTAGCGGACATGCTTTCCATGTACGTAAGCAGCGACCACCGTGATTGGGATGAGTGCTTAGACGCGGTGACCTTCGCGTACAATACGGCGAGGCAGGAGTCCACCGGGTACTCCCCATTCTATCTCCTCTACGGGAGGGAGCCAAAACTCCCCCTCGATGTGGCGATGGGTGCCAATGCCGAGGTAGACGAGATGGAAGACTCCGCTGACATAAGCAGGGCAGGTCAAATGGCCAGTCGTATAACGAAAGCTTTTAGCGTTGTAAGACAGCGCCTGGGTAAAGTTCAGGCAAAACAAAAGGAGCGTTATGACGAATCTCGCGAGGAGCGTTTCTATGATGTAGGGGACGTTGTATGGGTTTATACTCCGGTTCGGAAAGTGGGGAAGTCGGAAAAACTTCTCCATCGCTTCTTTGGCCCATATAAGATTCTCCGTAGAACGTCTCCCGTTGATTACGAGGTTCAGGGGGTCAAAAGACGGAAATCCGACATAGTCCACATTTCTCGCCTGAAACCCTTTGTGGACAGGGTTAACGACTTTGATGAACCAACTTTGTTCGTCAAGTTGGGAGAAGAGCGAGATCTCGAAGTGCGCAATCGGACACTCGAGGTATCGGGTGAAGCTAGCGAGTTGGCGATAGAACCTGCTGACTTGCTTACCCACGAAGCGACCGGGGATGACAACGTAAACCCTCCGGAGCCTGAGGCTCGCGTTACGGAGAGAGTAACGGACAGTGCTCGCCCGGATGAGCCCGTGGGTTTACGACGATCTCAAAGGAATAAGGGGAAAGTCAGGTTCTATGGGTGCGATGACGACGAGGTGTAGGAAAGGAGGAGGGTTTAACGAGGAGCAACGGCGTTCTGGTTTTGGCAAGCTTAAGTAAACAAATGGAAGGTGGGGCCCCGTAAATGGTTGTACTCAACCGGTAAGGCCATTGGAGTGACAATTGCTTGCCACCCAAACCTAAAAGGGAACGGGGAAGGTCAGACTAATACTTTAAAAATTCAGGGGATAGGAATCATCGAGGTACCTGTTGTATGCTTGGCCATCAGCCCAGAGTGGATTTTGGCCGCCTCCTTGGACTCTTTCGGGCAGTCAAACCTCACTTCACGCATGCCTGCTTGGTCCCTTTCCGCTTTGTCCATTAACCTGACCCAACAACATCTGCCCACGGCCAACCTTACCTGGTTGGATCCAAAAATAGCCGACCACATCAAGACGCTAGAGAAGGAGAGTGGTGACATAGCCGCCAGTTGGAGAACGACTTGGGACGCGTTCCAGAAGGCCGCCGAGCAGCGCAAAAACATCTTCAAGGGAACCCCAGATGGGTGGGATCACATCAACTATCCCACAATCACCATCTCGGGATCGTTCACAGCCCTAGTGTTAGTAATCGGTGCCCTCCTGAGCTGGTTCCTGTGGCGGGCCACCACCGGGCGTGACCACGCCCTCCAGGTACGCGTCGAGCACCTGGAGTCCGCATTACGCCTCCAGGGGCCCGCCGCGGTTGAACGACCAAGTTACAATCTGGATACGCTCTTACGACGTGTTCATGTGCTCGAAGCGAAGGCGCGGGCCCATGGAGGCGCTTTCCCTGTAGCCATAGAAGAGGCTAGTGTTTAAGAAATGCGTGTCGTTATTAGTGACCACGTGCTTGTAAGTTTATGCCTAACTCCTTCGGGCATTGCCCCTAGATGGTGTAGCTGACTAGGGTCCGCTTGTTTCGACCGGGACGTTCGAAAGCGGGCCGGGGGTAATGTCACGGTTATATTTCGCATTGCTTGCTTTTCTCACGCTTTGCTAATCTTTGCAGCCAACTTAGCCCAGAGCTAAGCTGATCCCTGACCCCATGTACTGGGTTACCTACATGGTGTCGCTTTTCGCTAAACTTCGCAGCTTAGTTAGCACGGAGCTTCGGTGATCCCTGACCCCATGTGCCGAATTGCAATCCTGCTGACGCACATGGTGTCGGATAGAGCACCGGAGCTACGTGGGATTGCATGCCCAGCTTTGGCGAAGAGTGCCAAGAAGAGTTTAGTTGGTTAGAGAGTTGAAGTACGAGAGGGCAGTCGGTTAGTGGGAGCGTAAGAGGGTAGACTCTCCTAGTAGTGTGTTAGGCAGTAGTCCTCTGCTTTTCATGTAGTGTTTTCGTCCTCTTAACTTTACCACTGTAATTTTCCCAAATACAGTTCTGTAAATCCACCTTTCCCGAACATACTCTAATTCCTGACGGATTTGATGCCCTGTCAGATTTAGACGCGACAGTATGTGTGGCTACCGGTGATCCTCCGAAGGCCCAAACAGGCACTACGTCTTCGAAAATCATTTCCCAGCCAATGTACCGTCATACCAAGGAAACTTTTATTTCTGGCCGACCAACAATCCGCTGTCGTGCAAACGTACTTCGCCTCCTTAAGGGAAGTAATAAGAAGTTGTTTCCTAGCCAAATATTCATCTGCTATCATGTTCGTGAAGAAAAAACGACCCTTAATCTCAGTGACGGCGGAACGAGTGTTTCTCAGGGGGGGCAGTGGCCATTACTGTTGAAACCCTTATCATTATTTCCATTATTTCCTTATCAATTTCCATTTTTGAGAACACGTTTCATACCCGATTTAAAGCTTTTTTCCAAGTTATCCTGAAACACATTTTAATTTATTTTGCTGCTCCAAATGTACGTCGTCTCTCTGGATTCCTGTCAACAAATTCACGCATAATGTCACACTTTTTTAGCTGCAAAGTTTCAGCTGAGTAAACATTGAGTAACATAAGATGTGTCAAACGAGCAGCAGACATTGTGGATCGTAGGTAAGTTTTTATTCGTCGAAGTGTGGAGAATGAACGTTCTGCTGATGCGGCAGATGTTGGAACTGTGAGAATAAGCTCGATTAGCTTCACAACCTCGGACAGCATGCGAAGAACGGTGGGGGATTCAGTGCGAAGCTTCTCAACGATTGCGCTCACACTATTCTCAGCGGTAAGCGCATTGAGGCATCGCAACTGCGCAGACAACTGAGGCACATCGAAATCACTTGCGTGGTCTCCCAAACACTCCTGAATCTGTGAAATGGCCTCATGGGATGTCCTGTAATCAGGTTTTGTAAGGATTTTCTCAAAGAGTGCCACTCTAAAATGGATATGTCAGTAGGTCATCAATAGGTCTCATATTCATACCTTTTCAATCCTGGTTGATCAAAGCACCTTTTCACTGTTGCTATCAGCACGTCCACAGCCTCATAGTAGATTTTGGAACTACTTGACTTGGCATCCAGTTGTACACTGGGTTGATGTTCCTCGTTGCACTCAAATCGTCTTGGGCGGTAGATTGGTCTGCCAGATGGTTTAGGATCACGGATAGTCATACTTTTGAGGCTTGTAGCAAACTTTTGCGATTCCGTGAACACTCTTTCGAACGCCGAATCACTTCTGAGATTTTGCAAAATTTCAATGAGAAGGGCAGAACCACGTAGGGCGTCACTTGCAGTGATTCTTGGATTTTACAGCTCCTTTGCAAATTTCTCGCAAGGTCCAAAAAGTGCTATGCAGAGATGGAAAGCAAACACACTTTCAAACTTTTGCAGGTATTTGGCATATCCTTGTAGCTGAATGCGGGCGTCAGAGCGGCTGTCTCCAGCAGCACAAATTTCAACAATACTGTTGTAGACGGCTTCATAATTTTCAATGAACCGGACCAAGGCCTTGTGCCTCACAGTCCAGCGCGTTGGGCAGATTGACATCAACTTGCGCGGGGCTAACTTTCCATTAGTCTCGCCTTCCGCATCGATAACATATTTAATAAAAGTGTATTGCCGCTTGTTGGTGTTGAAACTGTTTGCTATTACTCGAACAGCTGTCAGGGCATCGGAGATTGCAATCACCTACAAAAGAAAATTTCCATAGAGATGACAACAACAAATACATATGTGCAGAAGGATGAATCCCACTCAACATCTGATACTCACTTGTTTTGCTTCCTCAACCAATGCCAGGTCTAAACTGTGGTTACAACAGTGAATATAAAGAGCCAAAGGTTGAAGTTCACTTATTCTGGTGCAGCACCCTGTAAGTCTACCTTTCATATTAGCTGCGCCGTCGTAGCATTGCACTCGGAGCTTGTTCAAATCTAAGTTTAGACGAGTAAAGACGTCCTGTAAAATGGTGGATAAAGTGCCCGCTGTTGAATCTGGTGCCTCATACAGTCCAACGAAAACTTCGTGCGTTTGCATCGCCACGTCTACATAGCGAATGCATATTGTGGCGTGAGGCCCAGGAGATAGCCCGTAGCCATCCTTCCTCAGCGTACGTTCCTTTGTACTCTTTTCTCTTTCTCCTCTTTTTCCGTGTTTGTGCTGTTTGTTTGGCTGGTTTGGGTTTTTGGCGAGTGGTGCTGGTTTTGGCAGTCGGTCTTTGGTACGAACTCGAGAATAAACGGTGACTTTACTCTCTCCAAACAAAGGAGTTTAGTAGATTAATTCGGCTACTTGCTACACATTTGGTGGCAGCGGTGGGATCTGCGTTGCTGTCTATTGCACGCAGGCTGCATTTTTCGTGGAAAATTAGGCTGGTTGGTGAGTGGCTGCGATCTTTTAGGAGTGATAGGAGTCCTGGGTGTGGTCGCTGCACGGTCTTTTGAAAACGCGTACGAGGCGGGCCGCGGAGCGCCTTAAATTGCCTTGGTTACAGAGACGCAGTTGACCTCAACCTGCCTATTACATCCGCGACGACCTTTGATTCCCCTTATTTTAAGCCAAAACCACCAGTCCTAAAAATCACCCGGTTCTTTCTGCCGGTTTTGATATTCCCTCGAACGGATTATATATCAACGTCGGCCCTGGTGCCTCACATGTATGGGGTAGATCTGGGTGACGCATCGAGTGACAGTTCCTGTCGAAGTGACGGTGACCCAGACCCAACCAAAAGACGGGTTTCGGGAACCCTACTGAGGAGCGGCAGGTTGCTCCCTCGTACCCCCTCGACACTGCTCTGCCTTTCGTCCGACTCTTCCACGATGGCGAAGTCAGAAGAGTCAGGAGAGACGTCGCGGGCGATGGTGGCCATGATGGCTCAATTCCAGCAGTTCTTAGCCCAGCAGCAGACGCAACAGCACGCACCTGCGCTTGCCCTCCCGGCATTCAAGGGGGACAGCGATGTAGCAGGTTGGCTGCGCGACTTCGAACAGTTGGCCGGGCTACAGGGATGGGACCCATCGACAAGGCTGCGGTTCGCGATATCGAAACTGAGCGGCGTTGCCCGTACGTGGCAAGACGTTGAAGGTAGCGGTCTGAAGGATTGGGCAAAGTGGTGCCAGCGGCTCAAAGCTGTTTTTGGTCGAAGCCTCACTCTGGAGGAATGGCTCCGCCAAGTACAGGAGAGGGTGCAGCAGCCTAGCGAACCTGTAATCCAGTACGTCCTGGAGAAGGCGGAGTTGTGCCGGCGATGCCCGCATGGTATTGTCGAGGCGGACATAATCCCTTACCTCATCCGGGGTCTTGTTTGTAAGCAATACGTCCCCGCATTGCTAGTGAACCCTCCAACGACTGTCGGGACGTTCATAGACGTGATCCAGCGGTTAGCGAGCGTAATGGCCTCACCCGAGGCTGAGGCGTTAGCAGGACACCTGTCGGCTACGCCCACTACCTCCTTGCCACCCACTTTTCTTCCTCCTGTCGCCACGAGGTCGGTGTTGGCGCTGGAATCGAGCTCTCCGCAGATTCCAGACCCCGTTAAGGAATTAACGGAAGCCATGACTCAGCTTTCAAATCAGCTGAGGCGCAATACTCGTCGTGAGGGCAGGGATCGCAGCACCGGCGATACTACGGAGACGGGGGAGGGAACAACGGGTCCCCGAAGACCACGGGAACAAATCCAATGCTATGGGTGTAAGGCGTTGGGCCACTTACGGCGGGACTGTCCAGCTAATGTCCCCAAGCCGTCGGGAAACGGGAGGGCCGCCCCGTAGGGGCAAGGGCGGCGTTAATCACCCAAGTCCCCGATGGAGTGATGGAGATGCCCACTCAGCGAGCCAGGATCGCGGACGTGGGGTGGGTAGAAGCGCTGGTAGACTGCGGAGCTCGCGTCAGCCAGATTAGGGAGAGAGATCTGGGTCCGCTGGTTAATTCGGTTCGGTCGACCGACTGCGCCAGCTATGAGTGCGCGGATGGACGGTTGACAGGCACTCTTGGCTCCATTCCTCTGACCGTGGAGGTACTCGGACAGGTAGTGAAGTTGCCACGCGTCATGGTCGTGGAGAACGCGCCGTTTGCGCTAATTCTTGGTGGCGACTGGTTCAGGGCAACCGAGGCGACTGTTCGTATGAGGAATGGCAGCTACGAGGTCGAGATAGGAAAGTCCGTGCTCTCACACTCTGACTCTGGAATCGTTATGGACCCACTCGAGCATGACAACGATATTAGGGCGATTGAGACCTGTGAAGTCGTCAGCAAGGCATCTGAAGCGTTTTCGGGGCAGGAGGCTGACGTACCTGCAGGTGCCCTTCGGTTTGTGCAAGCCACGGTGGCGGTCGACGATAAAGTTTTACGGATGGAGCCGAAGCTGAACTCCGAGCCTGGGTGCGAGTGGGCTACTCCCAGCTGTCTGCTGACCAGTGTTTCGGAACGGGCATTTTTGCCGGAACGGCGATAATTACGTTCTTTTGCAATTTTTGGCCGTTCCGTTCCCGTTCCTCTAGCAGTTTTCACTGTTTCTTTCCGTTCCGTTCTGGTGCATTTTCGAAAAATTTCCGTTCGTTCCATAACGTTCCGATATAAATATCGATTTTTAAATCGAAGAAAAAATATCGATAGAAAATCGTTATATACGAATTCCAAAGCGGGAATTTTAAAATACATAATATTCGACAAAAGCGATCTTGTACTGGTCACATCATTATTATTTACAACAATAATTAACACTACTTCAAAAATGTTAGTAAAAAAACTACCTCTAAGAGATATTATGCAGCGAAACTTAACTGGAAATAAACAAAGATCTGTCTAGAACGTATTTTCATCAGATAGTGAAGTAACATCAGTCTTAATAATGAAGCGGTATTAGTATCTTAAAGTAGTACCTTAAAGTAGACCTTTACTCACCCCAGATATTTATTTATTCTTTTCAGTGGTGAAGGAATGGAGAGGGGAATCATATTCCCAGCAGGTTCCTTGTTAGACAAATAAACTTAATTACTAAACAAAATCAAATCTTTTATTGAATTCACTTCAGGTACTTATTGATCGTAACTGCACTAGATTAAGACAAATTGCACTTGAGTAAGCTAATTGCACTGTTAGTTAATTAAAATTTTAAACGAGATGAGCATTTCGTTTTATAAAAAGAAGGGAGGAGAACAAGTCAGGCTTAGTTCTATTCCTTTTACATGAGAGGATGTCTGCAGCGGTGCTAAAAATACGCTCTATATTTGCCGTGGAGGCAGGAACCGCGAAAATGTCTTTGGCAACTTCTGACAAAATAGGGAATCTATGAGCATTGACTGCCCAATAGTTCAGAGGGCTGAAAGAAAGGTCCACTTGTGGATCTCGTGTGGCCTCTTGGCTTACATAGACAGGTTCCCTGAGGTAGGATTCTAGTTCACTGTAGACTTTTTCTGTACCGCGCAAAGAAGGACGAGATGAGATCACTGCACTAAAGAGAGGACGGATGACGTTTGCCTTCACTTCCAATATGTCACTGGCCCCGGCCAACGGCTCACTGGATTCTTGTTGTGCTAATAGGGAAAAAGTTAGACAAATCAAGATTATTTTGTTTTATAAGCACCTATGATTCTTACATAGAAAGGGATATCGCATTTCGAGTTCCTGCTTGACTTGACTCAGAATAGCTATTTCTGAACGTCCAGATAAACTTATCCAGCTTTTTTTGAACCGTGGATCGAGTATGGCTCCTACGAAAAGAAATTACATTTTCGCAAAATACGGTTGATAAATACATTACCTAGAACGTAAAACGTGTCGTCAAGGACGTTTTGCATTCTACGTTCTAAGGAGCAATGTAAAGCCCTAGCAACATTTTTGCAGTAAATAACCATGGTTGCATCTGGATTGACGCTTTTGTCAAGCGACGTCTTGCTCATCATATCAAGGTAAGCCGGTATTACAAGGCCTGTGGTCTCGAACTCTTTCTGAAAGGCATCGGTAGCCAGCTTAAATGGCCCCAGGAGCATCACAAGCTCTTTCAGCATTTTCATCTGGAACGCCGACACTTTTCCAATCTTGGCACAAGCATTAAGCTTGTTTTGTAGGTCCTTGTCCATGTCGATTGCTTCAATAAATTTATCCAGCATGTTGTATTGAGAACTCCATCTTGTTACGGTCTGCATTGGTATCCTGAAGCCTACTGCAGTACTAAGGATTTCGCTGTCGATCGTACTTTTGCGTATGTACGAAATAATACGAGCGACCAGGCGTACAGCATTTTGCAATGTTGCCTATTCGTAGTGTTAAGACTAAAATGAGGACAAAGGTTATTCGATTTGTTTTACTTACGTCTGATGCTTTCATGCCATCTTGTACAACAAGCTGCAGGGAATGTGCAATGCAGCTTGCCCGAGAAGTGGCAGACAACGCAGTACAGGGCAGTACTTGCGCAAACGCATTGTTGAGGAACATTTGGTTAACGTCTTCTTCGATGCTTTCGTAAATTACCTCTTCTTCCTCGTCAACTTCATCTAATGCTGCCATATCTTCCCTTAGTTCGTCGGGTACATTGTACGAACAGATCTCAACTTCACATTGTATGTCGAGATCAGTCAGCTCGACAGTATTGGCTGCAGCACTTTGGGTGGACCCAATACTGTCGAGCGAAAGCGGTGTCCAGCCAGGAAGTTCGATATCAAAGGCGCGCTTCATGTTGCTGGCGCTATCAGTTAATATGCGTACAACCTTGTAGAGGGGACGTATTAAGTGTGTAAAGGGATACAAAAGTCAAGAATAAATAATACCTTGTGTTGCAATCCCCACTCTTTCAACACACTTTCATACTCGGCATAGATAGCCGCAGCCGTGTGACGCCCGGTCATCTTTTTAATGGAAAGTAAGCAAGCGATGGGTTCAAATTTTGAGGTCACTGCTGAACACGAAATTCCGATGTAACCTTCCATCTTCTTGGACGACCATATGTCGACCATTATGGCACAAGACTTGACTGTCTCAAGTTTTTGACTAACTGACTCAGTCGTCTTCTTCATGAGTTCAGGAATAAGGGTACCCCGAAGGCGTTCTTTGCTTGGGATACTATAGTCCGGATTTAAAGCCTACATAATCGCAACAAAAGTAGAAATAATTAGCCGTATTTCTCGAGTAAAACCAAATAATAATTTAAGGAAAAACTATCTTAGAAACCAAACAAATTTTACCTTACTGAAGTTCTTGAACCCTTTCCGACAAATAAAGCTAAGAGGCAGGTTATCATCGGCAATCATTGTTGCAAGCAGGTTATCCAATGTTGACCGCTTGGATGCTGTCATGCTTTTGGTTGTCAAGAAACTATATGGTCAACTGGTTAGTACTAAGATTACTATAATCTTAAGTTAATATCCATACCTGCTCAAAACTAATTGGCTCCCCATACTCATTTTGTCTTCTTGCTCACATTTCTTAAATGCGTCATGATGAAATCGCTTAGCGTGACGGCTGAAGTTGGCATACGTCGAAGCATCTCCGGAAATAAGGCACGGACGATTCACACAAAGCGTACATTTAGCGAAGTTCTTTTTTCCGTTTGATTTCCAGTCTTCAAATATAGAATGTTTCCATTGCTGCCAGTTTTTCTTGGACGCCGCGTTAATTGGGACACAATCCAGTGATATATCAGCTGACTCATCGTCAACCTCTACATGCTGAGGGCTAGATGAAGCCAGCCCACAGCTGGTGGAGGTTGGATCGGCTTGATCTTGATGTTGAGCTGTTCCATTGTGATCACTTGAGTAGCTCGAGTTTTGAGATTGCTTTCTCTTGCCATATTGGTTTGGCTTGTTTGTCCCACGTCCAGCCATCTAAAATGAAATAAACGGGGAATCAGAAGAAAGCCATTTTTGTTTCTATTCGAGATATTTTTCTATACAAGAATAAACCTAGCATATATTCTAAGACGAGTCTGTAAATAAACTGATTTAAATTGTCATTTAAGTCAAAGCTTACACCAAAACTGCTGCGATACAGTTCTACAAGTAAATGCAATATCTTGACCTGAACTTCCAAGCAAACGCGGCTAGGCTAGGTTTTAAAAAACAATCTTCGTGTTCGTGTCGATCGGGCAACTGCATCTAGAAATTATACGAAACATAGTCAAATAAACCACAAATCTGCATTTGAATGCATATAAACTGTAAAGTATAATATGTCAGTAAAACAATAATTACCAATAATGGTCTTAATGTTTTGGAGGGAAGCACGTTGCACGTGAATCGCCACGTTTCTTTGTTTCGTGGTGTTTGGTTCGTGAAGTTCATAGCTTAATCAATGGCCAATAGATGGCTTGCTCGGAACGGAATGAACGGCCCAGGAAAGCCGTTCCTTTCCTGTTTGCTTGCTAGCAAATGCCGTTCCGTTCTCGTTCATTTTACGAATTATGACATCTTGTTGCGTTCCGTTCAAATGAACGGAACGGAACGGAACGAACGGAACGATTCTGGATACGTTCCGAAACACTGCTGCTGACAGTGGAGAGAGGAGTGGTACACGTTCCGGTGTTGAATTTTGGGGACCAGGCTGTTCGACTATCGAAGGGAAAAGCGTTGGGGCGTTGGGATTTGGTTGATGATCCTCCGCCGGAGCCATCCTCTCCTCCCTGCTACGCGTAACGTTATGTGTGTTGCATCTTCGCCAATGGTCGGCCGCGACAATGGGCTGAATTTACAACTGGGGGAAGAACTCCTTCCCGAAGAACGCAGCAGGTTGGCCACGATGCTCCAAGATTATGGAGACTGTTTCGCAAGGTCCAAGACGGACCTAGGGTTATGCAGCTTGATGCCTCATACCATCGATACCGGATGTTCGTTCCCAATTTCGGTCCACCCAAGGCGAGTACCTTTCCGGGAACGGGAGCTTATTCGCGAGCAAGTGAACGAGATGTTGAAGATGGACGTCATTGAGCCCTCTACAAGTCCTTGGTCATTTCCGGTTGTCCTCGTGCGCAAGAAGGACGGGAGTCCTCGGTTTTGCATCGATTACAGAAGACTCAACGACGCGACTCGGAAAGACGCGTATCCTCTCCCCAGAGTGGACGACGTTCTTGATCGACTGGCAGGGGCCTCGTACTTCAGTACGCTGGATATGTGCCACGGATATTGGCAGGTGGGCATGGCCGAGGGAGACCGTCCGAAGACAGCCTTTTGTACACCTGATGGCCTCTTCCAATACAAGCGTATGCCCCAAGGATTGTGCAACGCCCCTGCATCCTTTCAGCGTCTATTGGACCGGGTCCTCGGAAGCCTTAAGTGGCGCTTTTGTTTAGTTTACCTGGATGACATCATGGTGTTTTCTCGGACCTTTGAGGAGCATCTTGAACGGTTGTCATCTGTACTGATTTCCCTTAGGCAAGCAGGATTGTTGCTCAAACCGAGCAAATGCCTTCTCGCCAGTCGGAAGATCTTATTTCTGGGACACGTTATATCGGGAGATGGCATTCGGCCGGATCCTAACAAGATTGAGGCAGTTTCAAATCATCCAACCCCTAGGAACGTCCGCGACGTGCGGAGCTTCCTGGGCTTAGCTTCTTATTACCGCCGATTCGTTCCAGGCTTCGCAAACACCGCGAGTTCGCTGAACGATTTGTTGAAGAAAGATGTCGGTTGGACTTGGGGGAGCGATCAGGAGCTGGCCTTCCGAAGTCTGATTGCCGCTCTGACCTCCTCTCCTACCTTGGTACACTACGACGAGAACGCTTCCCTCGTTTTGCGAACGGACGCCAGTGGTACGGGGCTGGGAGCAGTGTTGTCACAGCTGGACGGCGATAAGGAAGGGGTCGTCAGTTACCTTAGCCGTAGATTGTCCGATGCCGAAAGGAAATGGCACAGCAATGAGCTCGAATGCATGGCCGTCGTCTGGGCCGTTCAGAAGCTCAGGTCTTATTTGCTGGGAAAACACTTCACACTGCAGACAGACAATAGCGCGGTGATGGGGCTTTTTAAGAAAAAAAACATCACAGGGAAGTTCGCGCGGTGGGTACTGGCTCTACAAGAGTTCGATTTTGAAATCCGACACATCAAGGGCAGCCAGAACGTTGTCGCCGATGCGCTATCCAGGATCCCCGAGATGAGCCCAACGCCCGTGTGTGCGGCAATGGTCGTCCAGAGGGATGATTTCTTACTACAGCAGAGAAGCGACCAGCAACTGTCTGCCATTATGGAGTCTCTGGAGGCTGGAGAATCTGAGCACTTCCGCAGTTATGTTATGAAGGAAGGCGTTCTTTATCATACCACCGGAGACCAGGGTAGAAAACTGCGTTTGGTCGTACCTCGCTGTCTGCGAAGAACTGTACTCTCAGAATGTCACGACAGTATTAGTGGGGGTCATCTGGGCATCGCGAAAACCTTCGATAAGGTTGCGAATCGGTATTGGTGGACGAAAATGACGAAACACGTGCAGGATTACGTAAGGTCCTGCATTAGATGCCAGACTTTCAAGCCTATGACAGGGAAACCCATGGGCAAATTGCAGTCGATAACACCCCTGAATATCCCGTTTCTAACTATGGGAATCGATCATGTTGGGCCCCTTCGGACGACAATGCGGGGTAATCAGCATGTGTTGGTGGCGGTAGATTATGCGACCCGTTGGGTGGAGGCCTCAGCTGTTCCGGATACCTCAGCTTCGGTGGCGGCTGAGTTCCTCCTGAATCAAGTCGTCTATCGTCACGGTGCACCGGATAAGCTGATCAGTGATCGAGGGACGGCTTTCACTGCGCAAATATTCGAAAAAGCATTGGAAACCATTGGAGTCCGTCATGCGATGGCGGCAGCGTACCACCCGCAGACCAACGGCCTGTGCGAGCGGACTAACAAAAGCCTGATGGCAGTAATGGCCCTTTGTATTGGCGGACTTGAACGGGATTGGGACCTTTTCGTCCCTGGTGCCGTATTCGCGCTTAACACCTCCCGTCAGGAGACAACCAAGTACTCCCCGTTTGAGCTCGTATACGGAAGGTCTCCCGTCTTGCCAGAGTACACGCAGTACCCCTGGCCATGTGAGCCCGCCATTAGCTATCGCACCTTCCTGAGAGAAGTGAGAGGAAAGCTACGGAAAGCCCGACATCGAACGCTTATAGCGCAACGGAAGAGGACTAGTCATATTAATGCTCGCCGACGCCCTGCTCCCACTTTTGCTAAGAACTCCCTGGTGTGGGTGCTTCGACCCCGGAGGAATGGCAATGGGAATCGAAAGTTTCAACCTCGATTTCAGGGTCCATTTCGGGTCATCAAGCGAGTCACACCGGTGACTTATAAAGTGGGCGATCTACCTGGCCGTCATACGAGGAAAAGATGGCGAATATTCCCGGCTCACGTGAGTCAGCTGAAGAAATTCAAAGGAGGATTCGTGAGTGACAGCAATTCAAGTGACGGTGAAGCTGATCACGCAGAGGATGGCCCGAACGAATCGTTACCGTTGGCACCCACCGGTGAGGAAGTTGGCGCGGAATCCCGCACCCGGATAGGTCGAACTGTTCGCCGACCCCGTCGTTTTGCGGATTACGTCGCCTGAGATTCTTTATTACTTATGTTGTGATTGTATCACTGGGTGATGGGTGTTAAGTTCTTATGGATAGTCAAGCGAGCAACTGTTTGGTTAGGCCGCGCCGGGGACGTCGCGTGGGGGGTAGGTGGCCGAGTGTGGCGTGAGGCCCAGGAGATAGCCCGTAGCCATCCTTCCTCAGCGTACGTTCCTTTGTACTCTTTTCTCTTTCTCCTCTTTTTCCGTGTTTGTGCTGTTTGTTTGGCTGGTTTGGGTTTTTGGCGAGTGGTGCTGGTTTTGGCAGTCGGTCTTTGGTACGAACTCGAGAATAAACGGTGACTTTACTCTCTCCAAACAAAGGAGTTTAGTAGATTAATTCGGCTACTTGCTACAATATGCTGAACTGTTCTTTTCCACTGATATCAGTGGTTCCGTCAGCAATAACTGCAAAGAAATTGGCTTTCTGAATTGCTTGAACTTGTTCCCGTTGTACCATATGCGCCATTATTTCAAGAAGCTCATTTTGAATATCATGGCTGAGGTAATTACCACGTCGCTGAAGCCAGTCTTTCAGTTCCTTAGACTCCAAGGGTGCGTTCCAATTGCGAACTCGACTAGGGAGTTGAGTTTTCTGAACTCGGGTTGAGTAAACCCGCGTCCCAATAGGCACTTGTACTATTCAATCGGGTTATGGTTGGAATCGATATAACTTGTAATCAGAGACAATGAATCGCTGTATTGCACTCAGTGATACAATACTACTTCATCAAAATTTTAAATAAAAACAAAGTGTTTGGAAATATTGCAACGTGCGTTTTCTTTAAATAAATAAACTGAATGATGGACGAAACATCTATATTTCTTTTTCTTCAAAATATGGTGATGGACTTTTCAGTGTCGCAGCAAAGTAATACCTTTAAATTAGGAATGAAATATGGACTTACGTTAAAATATTATGTACGTTTTAGATTGCATTTCAGCAAGTTTTCCTGCGAGGCTTTCCCAACAAATAAGAGAAAATCGTGACATTGAGCTGCTCTTGGCTCTTTCAAGCATTGCTGAAATTCGAAGGAAACGCCTGTATATGGTATTCACCCTGGCTTTAGAAATCTTGACAAGAAAAGCTGCTCGTCGATCACTTCGTAAAATTCACAGGACGGAAACTTTCTGGACGGAGATCATAAACAAGACCTGGACTGACAAAGAATGGAAAACCAACATCCGTGTAACGCGACGCACTTTCCAGTACATTTGTGATCTCCTGCGAGAAAACCTAACCAAAAAGAAAACCAACTTCTGTGTACCCATCTCTTGTGAAAAACAAGTTGCCCTCACGCTATGGCGCCTAGGAACAAATATCGAATTTCGGTCTCTGGCTACCATTTTTGGTGCAAGCAAAACAACTGCATGGCGAGCATTCCATGAAACTTGCGACGCCCTGGTTGTTCTCCTAGGGCACTCCATAATAACAATGCCTAAAGGTGACCGGTTGCAAGAAATGATATCGGGCTTTCAGAGGAGAAAATTGCCCCAGTGTGTTGGAGCCATTGATGGTACACATATCCCTATTTTGGCACCGAAAGAACACAGTTCTGACTATTACTGTGTACGAAAGGGTACGTACACGGTTGTACTTCAAGCTGTAGTGGATTTCTCAGGGCGTTTTATCAACATCAACGTTGGCTGGCCTGGCTCGGTGCACGATGCAAGAATTTTTGCAAACAGCAAACTGCACCGGCTTGGCCAGCAAAATCGTCTATTCCCCAATCTAAGAAAACTTGTCAACGGGATAAATGTCCCATGTTATGTCATTGGTGACGCCGCTTATCCACTCTTATCTTGGCTTATGAAGCCGTATCCTACACATGCGATTACTGACGAGAAGGAACGTTTCAACAGCATTTTGAGTAGTAATCGCATGGTAGTAGAACGGGCCTTCGGGAAACTGAAAGGTCGATGGAGATGTCTCCTGAAAAGGAATGATACAAACATTTTCCGCATTAACAGAGTTATATATGCATGCTGTATATTACACAACATTTGCGAGGACCAAGGAGACCTCTTTGATTCGTGCTTCAGACTGCCTGCGGTTGAAGATGATTTTGAGGAACAAATCGAAAACGTACCTCGTCCACAACCTACGACGTTCCCAAACTCTGTCAGGGACGCCTTGTGTGATAGTATGTAATGAATTATGAAAAGTAAAATAGTTCCAAATTGCACTGGTGTATTGCACTGTTAATCAAATGCATGACAAAAAAGACCAGAGAAAACCAGATAATTGTTCATTATATTGTTATTTTCTTTGAGAACGGGTGTTTGCTTTATCTGCAGATTTATTGCCGACGAGCAATGCCATAAGCTCGAGCATCTTGTCTTTTCTCTCTTCATCGCATTTGCTACGCTCTTCTTCTCTAGCAAGGCGCTCCGCTTCTTTTTCACGGAACTCCTGCTCTTTTAAGCGCCAAGTATCTTCCCGCTCCCTCCTTTCGTTAAGATCATTCAAAATCCTGTTCTGCTGCTCCAAAAACTGAGCATCTCGCTCAGCAAAGCCCTGCATGAGAGACTCGATTGACTTCAAAGCGTCTGTCTTGCTTCTCTTTCTCGGAGGCGGCCTACCCCCGACAGAACTTGAAGATTCGTTACGCGTATCTACTTTCAAGTATAATTAATTTGTGCTAGGAATAGATCAAAGTAATTACCGTCAGAATCACTTTGTAATGCTGATGTGTCATCATCTATACGATCGTCAATTGGAGTAATGGAATAGGGTATGGAACAAGATGTGGACGGAACAGGAGACATTGAATCCAAAATTTCAATGGGGCTCGAACTTGGACGATGCCCCAATACTTTGTTTATATCTTCGAAGTATGGATTATCGTCCATATTGAGGTCACCAGCACCACTTTGTGAAATTGTCTTCAACGTTTCCCGATAATCCCTTTTGAGGTTCTTGAGTTTCTCCTTAATTTGGTGCGAGGAACGGACGTACTTGTACTCAAGCATTTTGTTTTCCAGTTCCTTAAATAGGGTATCCTTTCTCTTCATTCCTTCGAATTGCGTCTGCATAGCAGGGTCTCCCCATAGACTAATCATAAACCTCGTTTCTTCTACTCCCCAGATGGATCGTTTTTTTATGGGGTCAGCCATAACTGCATTAAAATAAACAGAACTAAAATTAACGCACTTGCCGGTAGAAAACTTTATACAAATTCACCTGTCACTTCAAAGTGAAAATTTAAGGAAAGGATAATATTTCTAAAAACTACCTTTTTATGTGACGATACAATAAGATAATATAACTGTCAACGAAAAGAGTGAAAATGCTTGAAAAGCTTTGTTTTGTATACATGGAACCACGACTCCACCTAGCACCCAGACGCGAAACGTCCCCCAACTCGCTTCTGCTGTGTTCAACCCTGATCCAAAGTGGAGTCGAAAAACCCTAAACTCAACTCCGCTTTGAACCCGAGTTTGGCCACTTGAAACAGGCGAGTTCTGGAACCCGAGTTGAAAACCCACTTCAACCCGGGTTGAGTCGCCAATTGGAACGCACCCCAAGGCTTTTTCTTCAAGGAAAGCTCGAAGATTTCCATCGCTGTCAAGGAGACCGCTTGTAGCCAGTCCCTGGCGTGCCAAAGAGCGCAAAGTACCAATTACCTCCATATACGCTACGTAGTGTTTCCTTTGTTGATGAGCCATTGCGGAAGCCATTTTTGCATTGATTGGTTCACATTGCAAATTGAGATTCTTTTCAACGCATCGTCGGTGAATTTCAGATTGGCTGTGGGTCCTGAACTTTTCAATTCCCTTTTTCCAATTGGAAAACCCGGTGAAGAACGCCTTTTCTTTTACATCCTCCATAGAGATTAATCCTTTTTTCAAGCTGCAACAACATGTGAAGCAGTACACCTTGTCCTGAACTTTGTCATAGTGCAAAAACGGGAAATCCTTGAACCAGGCTTCATTGAAACGGCGCCCATCAGTGGCGGGATACTTGTACTGCAGGGGCTGGCATGGGAATGTGTCCAGTGGCAACTGTAGTGAGCAAGGGGCTTTTTGAGGAACCGTGTCTTCTTTCTGAAAACATAAACATGATACGAATATTCTATTCCTATGGCCATGAGATATATAATAGCCCAACTGAATAAAATAAATTTTGAACAGGTTGAACCATTCTGTTACATTACATACCGGAAAATTTGTTAAATCCACAACCCTCTCTGAGCCATCTGAGCCACTATATTGATCAATGGATTGACTTGAAGATGCTGAAGATTCCGGTAGCGGTAATGTTGTTTTTGTGGGCAGCGGTGATTCGGAAGTTATTCTGCTAAAATAGCTAAGGAGATTCGGTCGTGGGCGTTTTCCAGGAGGTGGAAGCATGCTATGCAATTCCAAAGTGTTAGAAACATACAAAGGACACAATAGACTAAAGAGATTTGAGTCTTCTGTTGATTCCTGTATCGCACAACGCACACTCAAGCAGACACACACACACACACACTCACATACTGCGTAGCAAGTAGAGCTACCATCTCACGCGGATAAAATTTAAGGACTACTTAGGAAATTTTTAAGGACACACAATAATTCCATTAATTATGCATACTTACTTAGTCAAGACACCTCCTAAGTATGGTAACTGAAGACTGTGGAGAGCCGTACAATGTCTCAGAGCAGCCAGCAACACACAAATGATTACACACGAGTGCGTATAGTATACGCACGTATACATTACACACGTATACGCCGTATACTTGCGTCGTCACTAGCGACTTACCATTAGCCAATAGGAAATGACAGTTGCATTCCCCTTCAGCAGCGTGTGTTTGACTTTGACGGCTATAGCCGTTGTCCACGGCCCGCTATGCCGAACGGCTAGCCATTTTTAAACAGAACTTGAAACTGCATGCGGCCGGCATGTATTATTGATGGTTTAGTCCTTTTATTCTGACGAAATGTCTACAAATTTAGCAGCAACTCCCATTTAAGGACATATTTAAGGACAAACACCCTTAAGGACGGGCATACCAAATTTAAGTACTGTCCTTATCATTTAAGGACGGATGGTAACCCTAGTAGCAAGGAAAGAGCAGTCATCATGAGGGGTGGGGGCAGGTTGTCTCACATAAATATATAAGCCAATCCTGTGGTTGGATAATAGTCGAACTGCAGTTGGTTTTAAAGCCCGCTGCAAGCTTCTCCTTCTGTCCATCTGACTGGGTCACCGGGGCTCTATAAGGAGTGGTACGAGTGTGTGTGTACGAGTGAGTGTGCACATGGAAAGGATTAGGGAGTTGTGCTGCAGATGTGTAGTGACTGCATGAGTAAGGTGAGGTGAGGAGATTTTTTTGTCAGAAGATCCCAGCCCCCTGAGCGAGGAGAGAAAAGTTGAACATTTACCAATATTTTAGAGTGCTGGGCCAAGGTCCTTGTGCTGAGCTGCTGACATGTGTTGATGTGCAATTTTAAGCACTTTTCCAGGGGGGGCAAAATCATACCTTTGCCCCCCCTGGAAAATTTTAGGGGGGGCAGCTGCCCCCTCTGCCCCCCCAGTTCCGCCGTCGCTGCTTAATCTTCAGATCCCAAATAAGGGGCTTAAGGAGGCCTTCAAATCCCGGCTTACTAACAATGCTAACGGGATTAATATCCTTCACGATGTAGTCCTAGAAAAGATGTCATTTTAGTATATAAACATACTAGTCTTTCAGATAAACTTTACGTACTAGAATCAATTTGTCCAATGTTGATTGTGACACCGGCTTGCGTTTTAATTCCCCGAAGGAAGTTAAGGTGGTCTGTTTTGACGTCTTGCCAGGGACGGGTGTTTCCTTATCAGGTGTTCCTTCCGCGCAGGCGTCAACAAAATCTTGAAGATTTTTCTTCGTATGTCTTGACTAATTTTAAAAACAAAAATGATTAAATGGACGTGAATAAGTTACAAAGGCGTGGTGTTTTTACTCATCTTACCTGAAGATGTCTTTTCAGATTGTAAAGCGAGTTGTTGTTAACTGACAGGGACTTTGATCCCCACGAGCAGTGAGCAATAGCGCAGCGGTAAATGGAAACCGAATCTTTGGTAGGATGCGCGCCTTGAAATTTAAAAAACTTAGGAGGAACAAAGAGTCTCTTAACGTTGGAGGAAGCGGAGTCTTCTGAAGATGTCGTTGGAACTGCTGTTGGGTCCACTACATCGACTTCTGCAGCATCTGACGTTGAATTCGGTGCAGATTCCGCTGAAGAATTTGGTGTTAGGTTTCTCACCGAATCCGCCATGGCGAACTGTGAAAACAATCTTGAGGTACACAGCGATCAGGCTCAACGCCTTTGGAACGGCTCACTGTAACTCTGTAAATGAAAGAAAAATATTTGATATTGGCTGCAAAATAGAGTCAAATAAGTCTAAACAATTAGGCAAAGCAAACACAACTTACTTTGAATCCAGTGAATGGCGGTTTGCACGAGGAAAACGCAAAGAAGACGAAAGAAAACTACAGGGTTTGGGGCAGCATCAGCTTGAACACAGCGATCAGGCTCAACGCCCTTGGAACATTTGATATTGGCTGCAAAATAGAGTCAAATAAGTCTAAACAATTGGGCAAAGCAAACACAACTTACTTTGAATCCAGTGAATGGCGGTTTGCACGAGGAAAACGCAAAGAAGAGGAAGAGGAAGACAGCTCCTAAACATGAATCTATTGGTACCACTCACCGCTTGGCGGCGCTTATTATTTTACTCCAAAAGGGTAACAAAAAATGGCTCTCGAGCCGGCATGGATTATTTTACTCCAAAAGGATTACAAAAAATGGCTCTCGAGCCGGCATGGATTAATTAACTCCAAAAGGGTAACGAAAAATGGCTCTCGAGCCGGCATGGGTTGTTTTACTCCAAATGTTATACGAAAAATGCCTGCCTCTCGAACACGTTCTCCGGATTTAAGTACATACGTACGTAATGTACCCCCGAGTCAAAAATGACACTATAGTGTGTCACTGGCCAACAATGAATTTGTCTTTTTTCAGCTAATGGAGTGAAAGAAAGAGCAAGTTTTAACGACTCTCATGAGAATCGTTAACCTAATGTAACCTATAACCTAACCTAAGGTAACCTAATCAAACTTAAGCTAACCTAACCTAACCTAACTAACCTATCCTAACCTAAACTAATGCATTTCCAATCCAACTACCACTTTTGAACTCGCGTGACACCTTGTCGCATGTCGCATCAGTCATTTGTCAGGTAATTGTGAGGTAACGTTCTGTTAACGTTAAGGTAATTGTGAGGTAACGTTCTGTCGGTCACATGTGCCTCATGATCGTCTTGCTGGTAGATGCCGTCTGCACAAAGAAACCCAAGAGGTAATAGCACAGAAACTTACTGTCGGTATCTCCAAACGTAAAATCATACAAAGCATTTTGAGAGAGAATTTAGATGAGCCTCCTTGTCGTGATAATGCTATTACTATGAAGGATCTTCATAATGCCGAAAACAAAATTCCAAATCCCTTCCGGAAACACTCTGTAGATCACGAAAGCGTTGATTTGTGGGTTGAAGAGATGGCAGTGAGGCTAGATAATCCAGTATTTTTTTTATAAGAACCAGGGCATTATAGACGAAGAAAGTCAATTGCAGGTGGCCAACTTTGCGCTTGGCATCATGTATGAACCGCAAATGAAAGCATTACTTGAGTACGGCAGCCAGTGTATTTGCATAGACAGCACGTATCAGGTTAACCAGTACCAGTTTGTCTTGACAACGGTTATGGTTTTGAATAAAGCTCGGGCTGGATATCCTGTTGCTTTTCTAATAAGTGACAGGGAACATAGGGAAGTATATCGTCTCTTTTTTATGAAACTTAAAGAAAAAGTCGGTGAAATTAGAACAACGGAGTTTATGAGCGATATGGCTGATCAGTTTTGGCTAGCTTGGAGCGATGTCTTTGACACTTCTTCTACTACGAGGAGAATTTGCATTTGGCATGTGGAAAGGGCTTGGAAGAAAAGACTGGAGCAGCTTCGCGGTTCCGTCACTAGTCATGAAGAAGATTCTCAGGTTATAACATGTCAAATTTTCAGCTTACTTAGGGTGGTGAGTCGCGAGAGAGACGAAAGTAAATTTGCGAATAAGCTTACGTGTTTTATAACCTACGCGGAAGAACATCTTCCTCTTTTTGCGAAGTATTTTCTTGACTACTATGCGCCCCGAGTCAATGAGTGGGCGGGTTTCAACTGTCACAATTTGCCAGTGAGAACTAATATGGTATTAGAGTCTTTTCACCGGGATTTGAAGCACGTATTTTTGGATGGAAAGTTCAACTGAAGATTTGACCGTTTACTTCAGATTATGCATGATCATGTAGAAATTAGGGAACATAACGAATCCATGTTGACCGAAAGAGGCCTAAGTACCAATACCATCATCGAAACTAACAGGAGACATAAGGAATCGAGGGAAATTAAGGACACAGATGTAACTGTTTTAGAGGAAAACAAATGAATGGACAGTGAATTCTAGTAGGTCGGAGGATAGGTACTACACCGTCACTAGGTTTTCTGACACACTTTGTGCTTGTATTAATAAATGCGGTTATTGCGGAGCTTGCAGAGATGTTTATAATTGCGATTGCTACGATTTTTATGAAAACTGGTTTGTGTGCAAACATATTCACAAAGTTGTACCCGATTTGCCTGACCATTTGCGGCACTCCCACGTTAAAAATTCAGCTATTGTAGATTGTAAGGAAAGTTATATTATTCCAAACGAGAGACTAGCCAAGGGAAGAGAAACCCGTTCGGCATTAGAAAAACGAATCACGGACAACATGGCCTGTGTTGCAAGGTCGCTTCAACGAGGTCTTACTTATCAGCAGCTTTTAGAAATGGATTCTGCTCAGCACAGTGTAGCTATGATAGGCAAAAGGTCTGATGAAGCCATCATTCAAAAGACATTCCAGTCTGTTATAAAAGTTGGTCCTAATTCCAGGCTCTTACCCCGAAGAGAATTTTACTCAACTCGGAAACCGTACAATAGCAAAGGAGCTGACGTTTATGAAAAGTATGGGTTTGCAGATCCTGGCTATGTCCTGAGAAATACGGTTGCTCAATTCTGTTATTTATGCTTGCAAAGAAATGCTCCTACTAGTGAGATTGGTGTAGACAATTGGGTTGCTTGTAGTGAATGCGGGACGTGGCATCATGCTTACTGTGCCAATAAGGTGCAGCCTCATTTAAAGCTTTTAGATTTGTTGCCTGATGATCTTGAAGATTTACTATACCTGTGTCAACCTTGCCTAAAAAAGATATAAGCACGTTTCACTTTTTGTTTTCTTCTTATGTTTTTCGCGTTATTATTATTTGACCTGTTCATATTGGATGTACGAAGAGATGATGTGAAGAAGTAAAGATGTCAAAGTGAACTTAACAAATTCGTAGCTACGGCCAAACGAAACGTTTTGTTCCAAGAGGCATTGGGTTCCAGGGGGACCCATTTTTAGAGGCAAAAGCTGAACTGCATTGTAGAATAAAACTATTGCATTTAGTATTTTGCTCCTAGAGGTGTTGTCTGAATTACGTTGATACTAACTAGAGATTCGGGACTTCCATGGCCATTTGTATTTCATTGTGTCAGTTTCTCAAATCCTTGTCGGACTATAACTTTACTTCTTGCCCAGATAACTAGTCGTACCTTTTGCTAAATCGAACCATAAGATCCGTAAGAAAACTTCTTGTGTACGGAAGGAATGTTTCCCAAAAACCCCAATCAACGACTAAATAGAAATATGTGTAACAATTTTAAGAAAATATTAAGGGATTTCATGAAGTAAACGCATGGTAAGCTGAGTGAGGTAATTTTTATTACAAAACTACATTTTTACTTCATTTCTTAAGCTTCTTCATTTCTTGTGCTGCTTTTTTTTTCTTGTACTCGGGCAGCCGGGGCTTTACAGCTGTGCGCTTGGTGGCCGCGTGCTTTGCAATTGCTGCAGTAACCTCGAAAACTAAAATAAAGCATAAGTTTTCTGTATAATTAGAGGATAATCAAAAACTTACGCTCTCGGGCGGCGGATACTTCCCAGCCTTGGGCCCACTCCGTCCGCTGCCCCGCGGGCAATCGCCTCCACCGCCTCGGGGTTCACTCCATGTTGGAGGGCTGCAGTGACTGCAGCACCCACTGCAGCCCCCATCAATACCTTAAAAAAGCCAATTGGTACGCTCCATCGGCCACTGCGGCAACTTCATTACGTTGGTCTTCTGCAATTAAGGTAAACAAATTAATTAGTGCCAAAAACACACTTAACCCACTCAATTAACTCAACCCACAAATCAACGCTTTCGTGATCTACAGAGTCTTTCCGGAAGGGATTTGGAATTTTGTTTTCGGCATTATGAAGATCCTTCATAGTAATAGCATTATCACGACAAGGAGGCTCATCTAAATTCTCTCTCAAAATGCTTTGTATGATTTTACGTTTGGAGATACCGACAGTAAGTTTCCGTGCTATTACCTCTTGGGTTTCTTTGTGCAGACGGCATCTACCAGCAAGACGATCATGAGGCACATGTGACCGACAGAACGTTACCTCACAATTAACTGACAAATGACTGATGCGACAAGTGATAAAACCAATACAAGACACTCCTGTACGACACGAGCCTAGACGTTTGAGGGCACGTTTACCCATGCTACGATTTTTGTAAGAAAAGGACCGATTACACATATAAGTCGTCGTAGTGAAGCTTGTGTGACGACGAGCTCCCCTTCGGCTAACGAAAGAAACTCCGTCAGCTTTTTCTAACTCTGTTTTCCAGAGTTCAAAAGTATTTCTGTCATGAAATGTGCTGCTTTCAATTTTACAATGGAAGCTATGCTTAATCCTAACATGTGCAACGTATTCTACCAGCTTATTCACTGCTAAGCCACAATACCAACAAATTATCCGTTTAGTGTTCTGTTTTACTGTTCGTGAATCAAATTTTCGATCACCCGAATCGCTATCTTCGGAAAATATGACAGCACTGTCACTGGCGTCTTGTTCGGAGTCCTGGGATTTCGTTTCTTTACTATCATCAGATTCAGCCCTGCTTAATAGTGGCTCAACTTCTTCTTCTACCTCAAGTTCTTCTTCTTCTACCTCAAGTTCTTCTTCTATATAAGGTACTGGGTCGGACTGCGAAGAACCTGACTTTCCTTCAGGAACTAATGAGACAGAGACTATTCTCTCGTTCGAAGTTTTATTGCTTACAGGACCTTTAATTTTTGTTTTTAAAGAACTATGTACCACCTCAATATGACGTTCAAGCCCATACTTCCTAGCAAACCTTTTCCCACACTTACTGCAAACATTCTTTGCTTCTTTAAGCATGTTGCATCTTGCCAAACGTACGTGACGCTCTAAGTTAAATACCCTCGTGAACTCGGCTTTGCATTTTTTGCACCTTAACTCAGCTTGATTCTGTTGTTGTTCAATTTGAGAATCAACAGAACATGTGACAACATCACTGACTGACCTACGTTTAGGCAAACTAGAATTTCCTTTACGTTTTGTTTCGGTATTCCTTTCTTTACTGTTGGGATTCTCGAAATCACTGTCCGACTCTTGCTTTATTTCTCCAACAGGTCTAGCAACGACCAGATCAATAACGCTAACTTCATCTGACTTATTTGCTGTTTTACCTTTTGTCCTCGACAATTTAGCACCTTTGCGACTAGCTGCAATTTTGAAACTGCGATCTGCAAACTGACCAGAATACGGACTAGAACTGACCACCTTTGGGCAAAGTGGTACAAAATGTTTCGGCTGCCAACCACACGCAAGAACTGACCGCCCTTCTTTCTTCTGCAAATGTGCTTCCACGTTTCCACCACACCATAAAATTCGGAGAATTTCTGGGCTGTTGCAACCAATAGGGACAAAATTCATATTGAAATGCAAGGCAGGGTGATGCGTACTACTTGAGGGAACATCGACAACTGGATAAACTGACTCTACGGTCCTATGACAAACATTGGCCAAGGCAGCGAAAGACACTAATGACGCGTATTGCCCTGACTTTGCCTGCTCCATCGCATAAATAACTATAATCTTTTGCGCGTTCCCGATATCAGTGTTTGGGAACTCCAGACCAGGAAACAGAAAGCGCGTCATATAAATGCCAGTAAAATTCACCATGTTAGCAATTTGGTTGTCACTGACATAACCAAGACCTGGATCTGAATAAAGCTGACTATTTGTCATTAATTCAACGACAATTCGACAACGAATCTCATCGGCATGATCTTCATTACCAAACAATATCAGCGAAGCTGAATTATGAAAGCAATTCCCATTTCCTTGACTTTTCAAAGCAGTAAATCCATCACGGAAGCGACTTGGAATGATTTCACAAGCAGATTCATCATTACCAACATAGCACAGAGATTCTGGCAGTGCCAAAATAGTTGGCAGTTCAATTCCTCTAAACTCTTCCCTATACTCCAAACACAATGTCTCGAAACTACTCAAGTTTTCTTGACTAATCAAGATTTTTTCGAGAGAAATATTAGAAAACGCAGCAGCAGGTAAATCTGCTGTTTTTCGCAAATTTCCTAGACATTCCCTAAATCTCTGAAGCCTCCCAATCCCTCTGAAGCCTAAAACAGAAACCATTTTTGTCTACTTTTAATGTCTTAGACTCAAGACAGCAAGCTAAAGCGGAAAAAAAAGAAGCGAAAAGGAGTGAAAACAAAACAAACAATGGAAGAAAAACCAAGCAAACATGCAGAAAAAGAGCAAATAATGAAGGAGAAATAATAAGAAAACGTACCCGACGTAACAAGGGAAGAAAGCGGAACACAGGAATAATGCGGTTGAAGCAAAAATGCAAGCGTGGCAAGCGTAGAAGGCGAAGGGCACCGCAAGCTTAGGAAGTCGCAAGCAAAATGAGTCATGGGGAACGGGATGACACTCAAGTTGGAGACCAGCACCAGCGCGCCTCAGGGAGTTAACATTTGGAGAGTAGACAAACATGAAAGTCAAATGGTACAAGAAAAAAAAACTGCACATGAACAGAATCGAACCCTCTCCACCGTAGCATCAGTAGTTGACTGTGCCCACTACACAACTTCTTCCATACTATTGTGTATGCGCTCGTACATTATAACCAAAAGTCCTTACCCTTTTGGAGTAAACTCATAACGACACCGCAACTCCGGTGGTACCACTTACACATTAGCTCAGTAAAGCACAGAAGAGTTATTTTTTAGAGAATACACAGAATACAGAATAATGTAGAACATAATAAGTGAAAAGGAAGTGCTTGTACCATAGTACAAGGAAAAACATTGCACATAATTAAACAGAACATAATTTACAACAGAACCAGTAAAACATACAATAATTTAAATGCATAATAATTTAAAATAATTAGAAATACAGAATAATTAAAGATAAAGAATAATTTAAAACGAAATAGTTAAAAAAAGAGTTTCTTGTACCATAGTACAAGAAAAAACAACTGCCCTTGAAGAGAATCGAACCCTCTCCACCCTAGCATCAGTAGTTGCCTCTGCCCACTACACCACTATCTTCCATACTTCTATGTATGCGCCCGTACATTATAACCAAAAATCCTTACCCTTTTGGAGTAAGCTCATGTGACCACCGCTGTTCCGATGGTACCAATAGTAACACTGAGCTCCTAACCATCGAACAAAGAAGCTCCCAACGTGCTCACAACATGCTTGGCGTCTTTTTGAAAACGCTATCGTATCGTAACAATATATCGTATCAATGTATCGTTGCTATGTATTGAATCGTAGTTTCACAAGCGAAAGTCCGACGTGATGTCTGTGCGGGAATTATGAAAGCCTTCTAGTACGCGTATAAGCCGCGATGGTGGCGCCACCACCTCGAGCGCGCGCTCATTTGCCTGCGCTCGCGCTCGCAAAAAAAATGAAACGAGCAATCGCGCTCTTCGCTCGCGAAAATTCGAGCCGCTCGCGAGCGAGCGCAACTTCGAGCGCGCTCGCAACAACTCTGGTAGTCGAAACATGTAGTCTTCTACGTTTGCTTCCTACATCAACGTGAGCTTTCTCCCTTCCTCACTGCTTTACATTCTTTACCTTGTTTTTCCTATAGGAAACCATTTTAAACCCTCAATCTTTTTCTGCATTCTCCGTCTCTAAATGCTGGTTTTCGTCCTCCATATCGGAGCTTTCCGAAATCTCAACTTCTTCGTCTTCTAAATCCGGTAAATTGTATCCAGGCTCGTCCCCCAGCTCTCACTAGGCCCTCCACCTCTCATCCCCATACAGTTTATAAAAACAAAGAAAAGAAAAGAAAGCGTCAGGGTAAAACTATTTTTTAAGATGCTAAATACGAACAAAGTGTAAAAAAATATAAAAGTAGTATAAGAGAGCAAACACAAAACAAAATTGGTAACTCTAAACTTGACACCTGGTTCCAAAAGGTTTTGCTGCACTTTTCCTTTCGATCTTTCGCAATGCAATCCTGTACAACCTGTCGGTTTGGAATCACAAATAGTAATGGTCTAGGCGGCTTTGTCCCTTGTATCCAATGGAGGGCGATTTGTGAATTTGAGCATAGATGGAATTGGGCGTTCGAAAGTAGAGGGAGGATTTTCTTGAGGTATTGGGCTAAATGACTTCCCAGTGTGATGCTCAGAAGCTCGAAATGGGGCATAATGCATTCTTTAAGTGGAGCGACTTTTGCCCTACTAATTACATAGGAGGAATCGTTGTTAGCAACTAAATATGCGACAGCTCCGTAAGCTCGCGGGCTGGCGTCGGAGAAAACATGAAGGTGACTGCGGTTTACCCTTAAAATAGGCACGAGGGAGCGTAATGGAGCTTTTTCATGTTAAGCTTCCTTCAATTCTTTTCCATTCGGTGCATATGTTGGAGGGACCGTCGTCATTTGGACCGTCTAATTTGAGTGTTCATAAATCTTGAATAAGAATTTTTGCTTTGATTACGATTGGGTTCAGAAACCCAATGGGGTCGTAGATTCGGCTGATACTTTGCAACAGGATTCGTTTTGTCAATAAGACTTCTTTGGGGGTTGGTAGGGAGTGTAGCTTAGCTCATCCTGAATGGGATGCCAAGTGAGTCCTAAGGTTTTGGCCGTAAGAGTGTGTGTAGCAGTACCTTCATTTTCCGAAATTTCGCGGAGGAGTGCGCTATTGCTGCTCCAATCACGCTTTGCTTCAGCAAGCAATTTTCGACCTTCGCGGTAATAGGAAATAAGGTCGGTTTCGTTGTCCGTACTGAAGAGCAAGTTCTCTACATATATATTTTCTCTGAAGGTCTGTGCGACAGGGGGAAGAGGATGAGGTTAAAAGCTTGTCCAGTGCAGCTAGAAGGATGAAGGGGGAGCAGATGACCCCAAACAAGACCATTTTTTTTATTGACTGACCGCGTAGGCTTTTGCCTGTTGCGGTAAAATTGTTATATAGCCTATAGGGCTAAAAAAATATTATGGAAATAATATAAGAGTGCCACCTGCGCCGTCGATGCCGCTCTTATGCCGCTGTATCGACGGCGCCGAATGGAATAGTTTCCACACCTACCGCCGGGGTGACAGTCCGCCTCTGCTTGTACTACTTGACTTGAATAATAGTTGTTTTAACATTATTACTGATTTATTCCTATTTGCTGTCGATCTTCAACTTCATAAGATGCAGTTTCCGCGTCAATCGCGTCGTCAGCAATGATGTCGAGTTCCAAATCCAAGCAAGGGCCGCGGTTTGCTTCTGTGGGATCTTCAAATGCTTTTAAGTTTCAGGCAAAGCAAAGGAAGCAATTTTTAGCATATCACCAGGAAGAGCCATTTTTTTATAAACAGCAAATACCTGATGTTGTTGCGTGTGTATAAACTGACATCATGTCTAATTGCAAAAGGAGTGGTATACAGATAGACGAAAAGATTAACCTAATAGGTTATGTTTAGTACTGGAATATGAATTCAATGGGTACAATCAGTTTAATACATCTTTAATTTAACTGCTAAAGTATTGTTGAGCAAAAACATGCAGAATTTTACCTTGGCTTTTCGGATTTGTCTTCGCAAGTTTAAAACGTACAATATGACGCGGGGCGCTAATGCTCCCGAAGGAACTTGTATGAACTATGAACCTTGCCTACGATTTTGCGTCTAGTCCCAGCGTCATGTTAGAAAGGGGCAAAAACACCTAATGAATCCCGTACGAAAAAGTCTGACTTTCTACTTAACTTAAACATTATGTTTAATGCAGTGTTAGGTGAAGTTTTGAAGTAATACTGCAGTAGAAATCGTGTTTACTGATGTTTTTTTCCTTTAAATTTAGACCGGAATTAAAATGCAGTACACATGGCAGTTATTTCGAGTAAAACTTAAGTGAAATATTCATATACTCGTATTGCTGCGAAGATTATGCTAACACAAATGTGATTGAATAAAATTCATTCTCAAGTTACGTAATATTGAATGTTTATTAGGTCTAAACGCACATAAAGTTAACCACAGAAGTAAATATCAGATTTAATGCATTTTAACTACCGCAACTTTTTCCTACGGGATATAAATTTTTTTATACCAAAAATTCTTCTGTAATGAGCTCTGAGTCATTAGCCGCGTTTGAGTTGTACAGTGTCGTTCCAAGCGGTCGTTCCAAGTTTTCGAAATTTATGCTTAGAGCCGTTATATTTAGCTTCACTTGGCAAGTCGTCGTTGAAAGACAGAAGGGGATTAAAAAACGGCCTTTTAGCAAAGCGCAGCTTAACCACGCCTTTGTTACGCTCATCAGTCCTGTTTACATAACATATATGTTATTGATTTCTGCGTTCTTTTTTGTAGGGTATATTGTCACGGTTTATTTGAAAGGCTTATCATGGAATTAAAAATAAAACTGTTACTAATCCAGTGCATTAAGTTGCTTCTGGAATCTACAAGTAATATTGCCATGGTGTTACCAGTGTTGTTATTGTTTGATGAACATGAAGATGAAGAGTCCGTAAATATTTTGAGTACTTTAATACAAAGCTCATCGGTTTTAATTTCCCCAACTATACAAGCCCGAATTAGTAATTTTGAAGAGGTCATTATTGCTCAGCTTTCCACGGTATATGTACTAAATTCAACAAGCATCAGCGGTAATATTTTTGTATCGCAGATGCAGTTCAAGAGCCACTTCCGACTGGAACGTGCAACGTTTGATGAACTGTTTGATTCGCTTTCACGGAATGCAAACCTTTCGGCATTTTTCCCCCACGAGCATGAGTTGAAAACTGAAAGCTTACAAGGTAGGACCTGGAATCGCCCCGGAAAACCCCCCATTAGATTGGCGCAAAGGACGATTTGGTATCTGGCCAATATGGAGTCAATGCGAGAAATTGCGAACGTATTTGGACTTTCAAAATATTCCGTATGTGTATCAGTTTCCCCATAAAAGAAATTATAAAATGCTTGTAGGTTCACTCATGTGTGCATCGGGTATGCTTGTTTTTATGTATCATTGTACAAGAGCACATTGCATGGCCAAAAACCCAATTGGATATTAATACCATAGAGCAAGGTTTTTTTCGTCGCGGTGGGTTTCCGAATGTGTTAGGGGCCATAGACGGATCACACATCAATATCGTCTGTCCTGCTGATCAACAGGATTCATACTTAAATAGGAAGTGCGGGCATTCTATTGTCCTCCAGGGCATATGCGATTCAAATAAGGTTTTCCTTGACGTGTTTGTCGGATTTCCAGGTATGTAGTCTTCTAAAATGTCCATTTCAAACTTTATTATATAATTTACTTTATTATAGGTTCTGCGCACGATGCCCGCGTGCTGAGAAACTCGGCTATTTATCGAAAAACTGTTGCTGACTCAAAATCCCATTTTCCTAATGACAAATACCACATTTTGGGGGATTCGGCTTATCCTATCATGCCTTGGTTAATTGTACCGTATAAGAAGCCTCCTGGAGGAGTGTTAACAAGGCAGCAGAAAAAGTTTAACTTCGTACATTCACAACATCGAGTTCCGATAGAACACGCATTCGGTTTACTGAAAGGTCGGTGGCGAAAACTTTTACGCGTTGATACTCAAATTAAATTTATACCATATGTTGTGACCGCGTGCTGCATTTTGTATAATTTCTGCCAAAAACGCAAGGATCACATAAGTTGTGATGAGACGGTTGCAATGAATGATGAAGAAATTGATTGCCCGCCAGGTGTGGTAAACCCACGAGCTGCTGTGCAGAAGCGAGATCGCTTAGCAAGAGAACTAGCTGGTGCTTAACCAGCTACTTCCTTGACACGAATTTTTTGTTTGTTTTGAAGTTACCTCTGTTCCTTCTATATCTTTTAGAGCGTTTTGTTTCCTTTGTTGAAGTCGAGTTTTGGGAACGGAAATCAGTAAGAAAGCAAATCCCAAGGTGTAGATTTCATAAGCATACGTATTTTTTTTAAAGTAGTTGTAAGCCAGTTTACGTATTTTCTCTTATCTTCCAAAGTGCATCAATATAAGCTAATTTGGCTCAATTTATACTCGAACGCTTTAGCACGAAAAATTAATCTAAAGGCGTGGATTATTGTAAATAAAATGGGCGAAATAAACAGACTAGATAGTGTGAAGTTAAATATGAAGTACCTTCATATTGTATGTTTTGAGAAACGAACATTCATTTTTACATATTCTTGGTTTTATCAAAATATGTGATTATTCCAGCAACTACTGAAATTGTAACATCTGCAGAACACATTTTTTGTTTTGAAAACACGAACAAGAGAGACGAGTATGAGGTTACACATTAATACATTGTTGGTCAAACACGGCAGTAATTCAATCACAGTTACTGAAACTTATAAAATTTTTGGCACAAACTTTTGGCTGGAGTAAATGAACTAGAGGAAAGATTTTTTCCGCTAAGATCTGATTTTCTTAATAGATTCGTAGGTTACAAAAACAGGAACGTTATGTTGGAAGCTGCATAAGACTAGTGCCATTTAGTGGTCTGAATCATCAGACGATTGTGAACGACGGTGACGCTTGCGTCTCCGTTCTTCCCGTTCTTTTTCACCAGCTAGACGTTCTTGTTCTACAGCTAAAAAACTCTTTAATACATCCACTAGCTCTTTCCCCGTTTTCTTGCTTTGCTTAGCGTTCTTCTTTAAAATTTGAAGGGCATCACGTCGAAAAGACGACGTTTCTGAAAAGCGTTCTGCTACACGAGCTTCTGTTTCGTCTATAGCCTTCAAAGTTTCTTGTAGTCCAGCACGCCGTTCACGTTTGGCACTGGATTTCTTCAATGTAGGAATAGCTTTAGAAGAAGTGTTAAACTCTTCCCAAGGATCTACTTGTAAGACTTCATCGAAAGTTTCCGTGTTTCTCGCTGATGAGTTAAGTTCAGCGGCAATACTCTCAAGTTGGTGGGGCTCGCTACTATCGAATAAATTTACCGGATTCACACTATGCTCTGCCTGTAATATATCGTGAACTCGGTCAAAAAATTCAGGTTTTTTCTTGGGTGCAGCACCCGTTGTCTTGGAATTATCCATCCAGATCTTGTATCCAGTTTTTAGATTGTTCCACTTGTTTGTGCATTTACGTTTTGGATCTTTGCCTAAATTGATGTCTAAGTCCAGCATCTCTTGTGCGATCTCAGCAAAAACAGATTTGCCTGTTTGTTTTTTTCCTTTCAGTGCCTGTTGAACAGAAGGCCTAGCAATGATATTTAAAAAAATTGTCGTGGCTGCGTCATCTAATTCTTTAAGGGAGCTAGATGTCCACCTTTCTTCCCGAGCTACAAAAGTCTGTCGGCTTTCTTCATTCTGTTGAAGGAAAAACACGTTCAAATTTGCAGCTGACGAAATGCTTCAATTGTCACATTTACCTGACTGCCACTTAAGAAAACTACTTCGGTTTCTTCTAATCCTGCTTGAACACTTGGTGGACCTACTTCTACTACAGGAACTAAATGCTCTAATTGTAGGGCCCGGACCAAAGCCATTGACAAATATGTTTCTTTTCCATCTAATAACTGAAATTTAATAAATACGTTTTTAGTGATAAGTAATACCATTTAAATTTCGAAACACATGCGAGTCCTCGTCATCAACCACACGGCCAATATATTCCATATTAAAGGCTATTTTAATTAAACAGAAAACACAACAACAACATGCACTGAAGCACTAGAGCGCGAAGGGGCGGGGCAACGACGAGCCGAACTTCCCGAAAAAGGTAGTTCCTTAAATTTCCCTAACTTGCCAAGTCGTCGTTGAACGACGACTTGGCGTTCCAAATAAAACGGCAACTAAGCACCAAGTCAAGTCAAATAAAACGACTCCCGTGGCTGTCTTGGGAAGTTTAGGAAAGACAGCCTTGTCTTGTGGCAAATAAAACACGGCTTTTGTAGCACCTTCTTTCTTAACCTCAGCTTTTCCCAGCTATCACCTCGTACTGTCAACAACGTCGGGGATCAGCAAGGGATTCCTCCGACAAAGAAATCCAGGCAGGTGTTAATTGCTCCCAGAAGCTTTCGGGGCTGCTTCGGCTCATATACCCCAGCAACCACTACGCAAAAGCAAATCTGTACCAAAGCATGTTTTGCCACAAGCAAAGAAAATTTTGTAGGAATAGAGGATGGGGTCACTTTTTGCCAAACCATCCACCCCCTTGTCATCAAGCGTCAGCGTTTGTCTACCACACCCACTCACCCCCGTGATGGCGCCATTAAAGGACGCTCCCTAATATGTAAACCACGCACATCCATTTGATATAGGCTGAAGAGTAAACGATAAAAAAATGTATTACAAACAAAATTAGCTGAGTATATAGTTTCGAGGACAAAAGACTACATTAAGAAAATGCATAAAATTTAAACAGAGAACAATTAACAAAACAGGCATTGCAATTTAGAAAAATACCTTCCATTCATTTTTTTCGACTGAGTTTTCTCTGTACATTTTTGTGCGAAAGGTAGCAAAGCTTCATGAGCCAACGACGAACACTTGTCGCGTCCACGTCTTTCTTGTTACAGACGTACACAATGATATCCTCGACAGCGGTTTCGGACAGCTTTGGTTTCGGGTCTTTTTTCTGAACGTGGTGGGCAGTCGCTTTTCCACCTGTGACTGTCCGGGAAGCCATCATTTCCTCCCCGAAGACTTTTTTCCCTAAGGCATACGTCAGATCCTTTCCAGTGGTCTGGGGGAGGTCGCCTAAACACTGGGCCAGATCTTTTTCTGTTATTTCCATGTCACCGAACTTCACTGTCTGAAAAAGAAAACATTAATTAAATATGTAAAAGGAAATTAATAGAGAAAGGAAAAAAAATGTAAAAGTGTTGTACTAGATACTTACTGGAGCGGAGATTGCAGGTTGTGTCACTTGCTGCTCTTGCTTCCGTTCGACTGTTAAGATTTTCTTAAAGAGAAGTTGAAGCTGTGCATTAACGGGCAATGACAACACCGACATTTCTTCTTCGGTGTTTTCAACCGGCTCCTCTTCGTGGAGCATAGGTTCGTCAGCATCAGGCTCCTCTTCGTAGAGCATAGGTTCGTCAGCATAAGGCTCCTCTTCGTTGAGCATAGGTTCGTCTTCGGGATCACTAATCTCCTGATAAATGAAATGTAAGTTTAAAATTACAAATTAATCCTTAGCAATATCAATTACAGGCAATTAAAGCGGCAACAAATTAACCGACAAACTTACATTATCT
>JAKZAN010000002.1:930778-1029136 GCA_023053545.1 Lepidurus packardi
TTTTGCCGCCTAGTCTCTCCGGGTTTAGGCTTTTAGGCAAAAAGTCAGTACTGCTCACCGTGTACTCCCTTTCTGTCTTCGATTCCCACGGTACGTTAGGCTACACAATCTTTTCTGCTTTTTCCAGAATCTTCCTTACTTTTGCTATTGCCCCGCACCCACTACTTGTTTTTAGGCTTTTTTTTTAGGTTTTTAGGCTTTTCTTTTTAGGCTAATCTACTCGAGCTCTTGTAAAAAGTAGTCTAGTAAAACAAGTTCCTTTAACTAATCTAAACGCCCTACATTTGTCATTGTAATTCTTGCGATCGTAATCGTCATGCAGCTTACTTAAAGTTAATCATGGTTGCTGCCTGACTTTGGTAGTTAGATAATGCACTCCAAAAGAACCTGGTCTATTCATTAAAACAACACAGGAACCTTTTTTTTCCAAAGCCAAAACCGTCGGAGCTTATATACGGGTAGTGTTGCGTACAGGCTTGTTACAGACATATTTAACTAATAAAAAAAAGTAAACTTATCTTCAAAGGCATGTCCTGCATTGCGATTTTAAAAGAACAAAATAACAAGATGGCTGTCGAGAATATGACTTTTGTATTGATGATTGATTTGGGAAGGGAATTAAGGGAGGGGCTTGGTTCGACACTGGGCGGCACGATGCCCGTTCCGCCCGCACGAATGGCAGCGGCCACGGAAGCGACTATAACAAGAAAGGTAATCAGAATAAATTAATTAAAAAGCTAATTATTTACTTGGCTTCCGGGCCATTGCTACTGGCCGCTTCAATGGCCGCTTTAATGCCCGCTTCAATGGCCGCTCGCAGCAGCCCCTCCTGATGGGGGTTCCTTCCCCTATGTCCTCCCCTCCATCTGCCCCGCCCTCCGCGCTTAGACAGGCCTGGGATGGCGCTGGCGGCCGGCGTGGCGGCGGCAGCAGGCGTGGGGGCGGCAGCAGGCGTAGGGGCGACAGCAGCAGGCGTGGGGGCGGCAGGCGGGGTGGGGGCGGCAGGCGGGGCGACGGCAGCAGGCGGGGCGACGGCAGCAGGCGGGGTGACGGCAGGCGGGGCGACGGCAGGCGGGGTGACGGTTTCCATCTGGATAGTTAACAAAAGAAACAAGAAACGAGTTTTTGTATTAGCTTTCGAAATATGCAAGGTTTGTGATAATTACGTCTAAAAAATATTAAAAATAGCGAAATGAAGCGGGAAATTATTGACAATTCAAGAATGAACAAAAAGAGACACTAAGAACCGCAAGAACTTCAATATAAATTCAACCAATGCTTACTTTTCAATCAACCTTACTAATTCAACCAATACTTTCTCCCTTGTTGGATTTGGACTGAATAAGAAGCTTCTAAAGTTGGCAACTTATATAGGGCTGCTCGAACTGCTCTTGTCTTACCTTCCCACGCTGTATAGGTCCGCTAAAACAAAAACTCATAACTCTCGATGGATTTTTTGACAGGAAGGGTAGCAACGTCTGCAAAATCTTTTCTGATCATTTTAACGGCTTTCCTTACTTTTTCTATTGCCCACACCCAATAACAGCGAAATGAAAATGTTGCCTATAGCGAAATGTTGCCTATAGTCGCTCCGGGTTTCGGCTTTTCGAGGTTTTGCCGCCTAGTCGCTCCGGGTTTAGGCTTTTAGGCAAAAAGTCAGTACTGCTCACCGTGTACTCCCTTCCTGTCTTCTCTTCCCACGGTACGTAGGCTACACAATCGCTTTTCAGTTGTTCCTTTTTTGTCGTACTCTTCCTTCTTTTGCTCAATGTATTGCTTGCACTGATCCATGTCGCCGTCAACCTGATCAGATGGTGTTACGGGTATCGATGTCAACTGATCTAAGAACTTTAGGATCGCGGTGTGTATTCGATTACCATACTTAGTGACTGAGCGGAGGCCGTAGCGGACGAGATAGTACAAGAACCGTTCAAGAAAGCGTACCTTTTGGCTGGTTGCAACGCACGCGACAGTCCCTTCAGGTGTGCCTCCAAGATACTTGATGATTCTAGATCGGATGCGAGCTGTGTTACCTCCGCTGCTGTCGCCTGCGAAGACGACGTGGAGATGTGATCCGTGGTCGAAGGTGACGAAGCTCGGGACTGTTTTGTAGGCTTTGGCTGCTTTGGCCCTCCAGTCTCTGGTCTGTTGGGACTTGAAGATCGTGAACGTGTTGAGGATCTTCCCTGTTCCATCTCCTCCTCCGACTCCGAAATTTTCCGTTTGAGCCGCTCGGCATTCTTCTTCTGCATTGCTCTCGCCTTCGCTTGCCGTATCGCCCGTAGTTCGTCTTCCAATTCTTTCGTTGACTTGGCCGGTTTCGATTCTCTCTGCGGACCCTCTTGCGCGTTTAATCTCCCTCCAGCTAGCTTCGAGCACATCACCGTCTGCATTATCCTCCAAGGTTTCTCCATCTTGTTGTTCGCTATCAGATGCATTGTCTCGTTCTTGTTCTTCGTAAGTGCTAGTATTAGGTCCTGAAGATCCTCTGTCAAGTAATAGGTCGGTTCGCTTTCTTTTGAGCCCAAGGTGTTAGAACTTCAAGAACTTCAATATAAATTCAACCAATGCTTAAAAAGTGCTTACTTTCTCCCTTGCTGGATTTGGACTGAATAAGAAGCTTCTACAGTTGGCAACTTATATAGGGCTGCTCGAACTGCTCTTGTCTTACCTTCCCACGCTGTATAGGTCCGCTAAAACAAAAAACTCATAACTCTCGATGGATTTTTTGACAGGAAGGGTAGCAACGTCTGCAAAATCTTTTCTGATCATTTTAACGGCTTTCCTTACTTTTTCTATTGCCCACACCCAATAACAGCGAAATGAAAATGTTGCCTATAGCGAAATGTTGCCTATAGTCGCTCCGGGTTTCGGCTTTTCGAGGTTTTGCCGCCTAGTCGCTCCGGCTTTAGGCTTTTAGGCAAAAAGTCAGTACTGCTCACCGTGTACTCCCTTCCTGTCTTCTCTTCCCACGGTACGTAGGCTACACAATCGCTTTTCAGTTGTTCCTTTTTTGTCGTACTCTTCCTTCTTTTGCTCAATGTATTGCTTGCACTGATCCATGTCGCCGTCAACCTGATCAGATGGTGTTACGGGTATCGATGTCAACTGATCTAAGAACTTTAGGATCGCGGTGTGTATTCGATTACCATACTTAGTGACTGAGCGGAGGCCGTAGCGGACGAGATAGTACAAGAACCGTTCAAGAAAGCGTACCTTTTGGCTGGTTGCAACGCACGCGACAGTCCCTTCAGGTGTGCCTCCAAGATACTTGATGATTCTAGATCGGATGCGAGCTGTGTTACCTCCGCTGCTGTCGCCTGCGAAGACGACGTGGAGATGTGATCCGTGGTCGAAGGTGACGAAGCTCGGGACTGTTTTGTAGGCTTTGGCTGCTTTGGCCCTCCAGTCTCTGGTCTGTTGGGACTTGAAGATCGTGAACGTGTTGAGGATCTTCCCTGTTCCATCTCCTCCTCCGACTCCGAAATTTTCCGTTTGAGCCGCTCGGCATTCTTCTTCTGCATTGCTCTCGCCTTCGCTTGCCGTATCGCCCATAGTTCGTCTTCCAATTCTTTCGTTGACTTGGCCGGTTTCGATTCTCTCTGCGGACCCTCTTGCGCGTTTAATCTCCCTCCAGCTAGCTTCGAGCACATCACCGTCTGCATTATCCTCCAAGGTTTCTCCATCTTGTTGTTCGCTATCAGATGCATTGTCTCGTTCTTGTTCTTCGTAAGTGCTAGTATTAGGTCCTGAAGATCCTCTGTCAAGTAATAGGTCGGTTCGCTTTCTTTTGAGCCCAAGGTGTTAGAACTTCAAGAACTTCAATATAAATTCAACCAATGCTTAAAAAGTGCTTACTTTCTCCCTTGCTGGATTTGGACTGAATAAGAAGCTTCTACAGTTGGCAACTTATATAGGGCTGCTCGAACTGCTCTTGTCTTACCTTCCCACGCTGTATAGGTCCGCTAAAACAAAAAACTCATAACTCTCGATGGATTTTTTGACAGGAAGGGTAGCAACGTCTGCAAAATCTTTTCTGATCATTTTAACGGCTTTCCTTACTTTTTCAATTGCCCACACCCAATAACAGCGAAATGAAGCTTGAAATTTAGCGAAAACTAAAAGAATTAATAAAGGAAACTCTAAAGATCGCAAAACTAAATACAACTTTGTAGACTGCTAGGTGGTTGCCTAGTCGCTCCGGGTTTCGGCTTTTCGAGGTTTTGCCGCCTAGTCTCTCCGGGTTTAGGCTTTTAGGCAAAAAGTCAGTACTGCTCACCGTGTACTCCCTTTCTGTCTTCGATTCCCACGGTACGTTAGGCTACACAATCTTTTCTGCTTTTTCCAGAAACTTCCTTACTTTTGCTATTGCCCCGCACCCACTACTTGTTTTTAGGCTTTTTTTTTAGGTTTTTAGGCTTTTCTTTTTAGGCTAATCTACTCGAGCTCTTGTAAAAAGTAGTCTAGTAAAACAAGTTCCTTTAACTAATCTAAACGCCCTACATTTGTCATTGTAATTCTTGCGATCGTAATCGTCATGCAGCTTACTTAAAGTTAATCATGGTTGCTGCCTGACTTTGGTAGTTAGATAATGCACTCCAAAAGAACCTGGTCTATTCATTAAAACAACACAGGAACCTTTTTTTTCCAAAGCCAAAACCGTCGGAGCTTATATACGGGTAGTGTTGCGTACAGGCTTGTTACAGACATATTTAACTAATAAAAAAAAGTAAACTTATCTTCAAAGGCATGTCCTGCATTGCGATTTTAAAAGAACAAAATAACAAGATGGCTGTCGAGAATATGACTTTTGTATTGATGATTGATTTGGGAAGGGAATTAAGGGAGGGGCTTGGTTCGACACTGGGCGGCACGATGCCCGTTCCGCCCGCACGAATGGCAGCGGCCACGGAAGCGACTATAACAAGAAAGGTAATCAGAATAAATTAATTAAAAAGCTAATTATTTACTTGGCTTCCGGGCCATTGCTACTGGCCGCTTCAATGGCCGCTTTAATGCCCGCTTCAATGGCCGCTCGCAGCAGCCCCTCCTGATGGGGGTTCCTTCCCCTATGTCCTCCCCTCCATCTGCCCCGCCCTCCGCGCTTAGACAGGCCTGGGATGGCGCTGGCGGCCGGCGTGGCGGCGGCAGCAGGCGTGGGGGCGGCAGCAGGCGTAGGGGCGACAGCAGCAGGCGTGGGGGCGGCAGGCGGGGTGGGGGCGGCAGGCGGGGCGACGGCAGCAGGCGGGGCGACGGCAGGCGGGGTGACGGCAGGCGGGGCGACGGCAGGCGGGGTGACGGTTTCCATCTGGATAGTTAACAAAAGAAACAAGAAACGAGTTTTTGTATTAGCTTTCGAAATATGCAAGGTTTGTGATAATTACGTCTAAAAAATATTAAAAATAGCGAAATGAAGCGGGAAATTATTGACAATTCAAGAATGAACAAAAAGAGACACTAAGAACCGCAAGAACTTCAATATAAATTCAACCAATGCTTACTTTTCAATCAACCTTACTAATTCAACCAATACTTTCTCCCTTGTTGGATTTGGACTGAATAAGAAGCTTCTAAAGTTGGCAACTTATATAGGGCTGCTCGAACTGCTCTTGTCTTACCTTCCCACGCTGTATAGGTCCGCTAAAACAAAAAACTCATAACTCTCGATGGATTTTTTGACAGGAAGGGTAGCAACGTCTGCAAAATCTTTTCTGATCATTTTAACGGCTTTCCTTACTTTTTCTATTGCCCACACCCAATAACAGCGAAATGAAAATGTTGCCTATAGCGAAATGTTGCCTATAGTCGCTCCGGGTTTCGGCTTTTCGAGGTTTTGCCGCCTAGTCGCTCCGGGTTTAGGCTTTTAGGCAAAAAGTCAGTACTGCTCACCGTGTACTCCCTTCCTGTCTTCTCTTCCCACGGTACGTAGGCTACACAATCGCTTTTCAGTTGTTCCTTTTTTGTCGTACTCTTCCTTCTTTTGCTCAATGTATTGCTTGCACTGATCCATGTCGCCGTCAACCTGATCAGATGGTGTTACGGGTATCGATGTCAACTGATCTAAGAACTTTAGGATCGCGGTGTGTATTCGATTACCATACTTAGTGACTGAGCGGAGGCCGTAGCGGACGAGATAGTACAAGAACCGTTCAAGAAAGCGTACCTTTTGGCTGGTTGCAACGCACGCGACAGTCCCTTCAGGTGTGCCTCCAAGATACTTGATGATTCTAGATCGGATGCGAGCTGTGTTACCTCCGCTGCTGTCGCCTGCGAAGACGACGTGGAGATGTGATCCGTGGTCGAAGGTGACGAAGCTCGGGACTGTTTTGTAGGCTTTGGCTGCTTTGGCCCTCCAGTCTCTGGTCTGTTGGGACTTGAAGATCGTGAACGTGTTGAGGATCTTCCCTGTTCCATCTCCTCCTCCGACTCCGAAATTTTCCGTTTGAGCCGCTCGGCATTCTTCTTCTGCATTGCTCTCGCCTTCGCTTGCCGTATCGCCCGTAGTTCGTCTTCCAATTCTTTCGTTGACTTGGCCGGTTTCGATTCTCTCTGCGGACCCTCTTGCGCGTTTAATCTCCCTCCAGCTAGCTTCGAGCACATCACCGTCTGCATTATCCTCCAAGGTTTCTCCATCTTGTTGTTCGCTATCAGATGCATTGTCTCGTTCTTGTTCTTCGTAAGTGCTAGTATTAGGTCCTGAAGATCCTCTGTCAAGTAATAGGTCGGTTCGCTTTCTTTTGAGCCCAAGGTGTTAGAACTTCAAGAACTTCAATATAAATTCAACCAATGCTTAAAAAGTGCTTACTTTCTCCCTTGCTGGATTTGGACTGAATAAGAAGCTTCTACAGTTGGCAACTTATATAGGGCTGCTCGAACTGCTCTTGTCTTACCTTCCCACGCTGTATAGGTCCGCTAAAACAAAAAACTTCCAAGTCCAACTCCCCTCCGCTCCGTCCCAGACAAGTCCAACTCAAGTCCAACTCCTGGCAAATGATTTGAGCAAGTCCGCAAGTCCCCTTACCGGAAATTTTACTGAAACGGTTAGACACTTTCAAGAAAGTTTATTGAGCTTGAGCAAAGTCAAAAGTCGCAATATTCACTGTACAAATTTTTGATTGCATCGCAAAAACATCAGATTTTCGAACACATCGGGAACAATTCTTGCTCGGTCAGGTCGCAGAATCTTACCCCCATAACTAAAGATTCGCTCTACTGGAGCTGAAGTTGCAGGGGTATGTAAGTGGTTAGATGCCAACTTCGCAAGCTTCGGAAACCTATTATTATGAGTTTTCCAAAAGCTGAATACATCAGAAGTTTTGGAGATACAAGGTTCAGATAAGTACGCCTCGAGTTCGCTCGAAACAGGAATGGATAGGACTGAACACTGTGGATTTGTAAATAGGAGGCTATCGAGTTCAGCATAACTCTCGATGGATTTTTTGACAGGAAGGGTAGCAACGTCTGCAAAATCTTTTCTGATCATTTTAACGGCTTTCCTTACTTTTTCAATTGCCCACACCCAATAACAGCGAAATGAAGCTTGAAATTTAGCGAAAACTAAAAGAATTAATAAAGGAAACTCTAAAGATCGCAAAACTAAATACAACTTTGTAGACTGCTAGGTGGTTGCCTAGTCGCTCCGGGTTTCGGCTTTTCGAGGTTTTGCCGCCTAGTCTCTCCGGGTTTAGGCTTTTAGGCAAAAAGTCAGTACTGCTCACCGTGTACTCCCTTTCTGTCTTCGATTCCCACGGTACGTTAGGCTACACAATCTTTTCTGCTTTTTCCAGAAACTTCCTTACTTTTGCTATTGCCCCGCACCCACTACTTGTTTTTAGGCTTTTTTTTTAGGTTTTTAGGCTTTTCTTTTTAGGCTAATCTACTCGAGCTCTTGTAAAAAGTAGTCTAGTAAAACAAGTTCCTTTAACTAATCTAAACGCCCTACATTTGTCATTGTAATTCTTGCGATCGTAATCGTCATGCAGCTTACTTAAAGTTAATCATGGTTGCTGCCTGACTTTGGTAGTTAGATAATGCACTCCAAAAGAACCTGGTCTATTCATTAAAACAACACAGGAACCTTTTTTTTCCAAAGCCAAAACCGTCGGAGCTTATATACGGGTAGTGTTGCGTACAGGCTTGTTACAGACATATTTAACTAATAAAAAAAAGTAAACTTATCTTCAAAGGCATGTCCTGCATTGCGATTTTAAAAGAACAAAATAACAAGATGGCTGTCGAGAATATGACTTTTGTATTGATGATTGATTTGGGAAGGGAATTAAGGGAGGGGCTTGGTTCGACACTGGGCGGCACGATGCCCGTTCCGCCCGCACGAATGGCAGCGGCCACGGAAGCGACTATAACAAGAAAGGTAATCAGAATAAATTAATTAAAAAGCTAATTATTTACTTGGCTTCCGGGCCATTGCTACTGGCCGCTTCAATGGCCGCTTTAATGCCCGCTTCAATGGCCGCTCGCAGCAGCCCCTCCTGATGGGGGTTCCTTCCCCTATGTCCTCCCCTCCATCTGCCCCGCCCTCCGCGCTTAGACAGGCCTGGGATGGCGCTGGCGGCCGGCGTGGCGGCGGCAGCAGGCGTGGGGGCGGCAGCAGGCGTAGGGGCGACAGCAGCAGGCGTGGGGGCGGCAGGCGGGGTGGGGGCGGCAGGCGGGGCGACGGCAGCAGGCGGGGCGACGGCAGGCGGGGTGACGGCAGGCGGGGCGACGGCAGGCGGGGTGACGGTTTCCATCTGGATAGTTAACAAAAGAAACAAGAAACGAGTTTTTGTATTAGCTTTCGAAATATGCAAGGTTTGTGATAATTACGTCTAAAAAATATTAAAAATAGCGAAATGAAGCGGGAAATTATTGACAATTCAAGAATGAACAAAAAGAGACACTAAGAACCGCAAGAACTTCAATATAAATTCAACCAATGCTTACTTTTCAATCAACCTTACTAATTCAACCAATACTTTCTCCCTTGTTGGATTTGGACTGAATAAGAAGCTTCTAAAGTTGGCAACTTATATAGGGCTGCTCGAACTGCTCTTGTCTTACCTTCCCACGCTGTATAGGTCCGCTAAAACAAAAAACTCATAACTCTCGATGGATTTTTTGACAGGAAGGGTAGCAACGTCTGCAAAATCTTTTCTGATCATTTTAACGGCTTTCCTTACTTTTTCTATTGCCCACACCCAATAACAGCGAAATGAAAATGTTGCCTATAGCGAAATGTTGCCTATAGTCGCTCCGGGTTTCGGCTTTTCGAGGTTTTGCCGCCTAGTCGCTCCGGGTTTAGGCTTTTAGGCAAAAAGTCAGTACTGCTCACCGTGTACTCCCTTCCTGTCTTCTCTTCCCACGGTACGTAGGCTACACAATCGCTTTTCAGTTGTTCCTTTTTTGTCGTACTCTTCCTTCTTTTGCTCAATGTATTGCTTGCACTGATCCATGTCGCCGTCAACCTGATCAGATGGTGTTACGGGTATCGATGTCAACTGATCTAAGAACTTTAGGATCGCGGTGTGTATTCGATTACCATACTTAGTGACTGAGCGGAGGCCGTAGCGGACGAGATAGTACAAGAACCGTTCAAGAAAGCGTACCTTTTGGCTGGTTGCAACGCACGCGACAGTCCCTTCAGGTGTGCCTCCAAGATACTTGATGATTCTAGATCGGATGCGAGCTGTGTTACCTCCGCTGCTGTCGCCTGCGAAGACGACGTGGAGATGTGATCCGTGGTCGAAGGTGACGAAGCTCGGGACTGTTTTGTAGGCTTTGGCTGCTTTGGCCCTCCAGTCTCTGGTCTGTTGGGACTTGAAGATCGTGAACGTGTTGAGGATCTTCCCTGTTCCATCTCCTCCTCCGACTCCGAAATTTTCCGTTTGAGCCGCTCGGCATTCTTCTTCTGCATTGCTCTCGCCTTCGCTTGCCGTATCGCCCGTAGTTCGTCTTCCAATTCTTTCGTTGACTTGGCCGGTTTCGATTCTCTCTGCGGACCCTCTTGCGCGTTTAATCTCCCTCCAGCTAGCTTCGAGCACATCACCGTCTGCATTATCCTCCAAGGTTTCTCCATCTTGTTGTTCGCTATCAGATGCATTGTCTCGTTCTTGTTCTTCGTAAGTGCTAGTATTAGGTCCTGAAGATCCTCTGTCAAGTAATAGGTCGGTTCGCTTTCTTTTGAGCCCAAGGTGTTAGAACTTCAAGAACTTCAATATAAATTCAACCAATGCTTAAAAAGTGCTTACTTTCTCCCTTGCTGGAGGTCGGTTCGCTTTCTTTTGAGCCCAAGGTGTTAGAACTTCAAGAACTTCAATATAAATTCAACCAATGCTTAAAAAGTGCTTACTTTCTCCCTTGCTGGATTTGGACTGAATAAGAAGCTTCTACAGTTGGCAACTTATATAGGGCTGCTCGAACTGCTCTTGTCTTACCTTCCCACGCTGTATAGGTCCGCTAAAACAAAAAACTCATAACTCTCGATGGATTTTTTGACAGGAAGGGTAGCAACGTCTGCAAAATCTTTTCTGATCATTTTAACGGCTTTCCTTACTTTTTCAATTGCCCACACCCAATAACAGCGAAATGAAGCTTGAAATTTAGCGAAAACTAAAAGAATTAATAAAGGAAACTCTAAAGATCGCAAAACTAAATACAACTTTGTAGACTGCTAGGTGGTTGCCTAGTCGCTCCGGGTTTCGGCTTTTCGAGGTTTTGCCGCCTAGTCTCTCCGGGTTTAGGCTTTTAGGCAAAAAGTCAGTACTGCTCACCGTGTACTCCCTTTCTGTCTTCGATTCCCACGGTACGTTAGGCTACACAATCTTTTCTGCTTTTTCCAGAAACTTCCTTACTTTTGCTATTGCCCCGCACCCACTACTTGTTTTTAGGCTTTTTTTTTAGGTTTTTAGGCTTTTCTTTTTAGGCTAATCTACTCGAGCTCTTGTAAAAAGTAGTCTAGTAAAACAAGTTCCTTTAACTAATCTAAACGCCCTACATTTGTCATTGTAATTCTTGCGATCGTAATCGTCATGCAGCTTACTTAAAGTTAATCATGGTTGCTGCCTGACTTTGGTAGTTAGATAATGCACTCCAAAAGAACCTGGTCTATTCATTAAAACAACACAGGAACCTTTTTTTTCCAAAGCCAAAACCGTCGGAGCTTATATACGGGTAGTGTTGCGTACAGGCTTGTTACAGACATATTTAACTAATAAAAAAAAGTAAACTTATCTTCAAAGGCATGTCCTGCATTGCGATTTTAAAAGAACAAAATAACAAGATGGCTGTCGAGAATATGACTTTTGTATTGATGATTGATTTGGGAAGGGAATTAAGGGAGGGGCTTGGTTCGACACTGGGCGGCACGATGCCCGTTCCGCCCGCACGAATGGCAGCGGCCACGGAAGCGACTATAACAAGAAAGGTAATCAGAATAAATTAATTAAAAAGCTAATTATTTACTTGGCTTCCGGGCCATTGCTACTGGCCGCTTCAATGGCCGCTTTAATGCCCGCTTCAATGGCCGCTCGCAGCAGCCCCTCCTGATGGGGGTTCCTTCCCCTATGTCCTCCCCTCCATCTGCCCCGCCCTCCGCGCTTAGACAGGCCTGGGATGGCGCTGGCGGCCGGCGTGGCGGCGGCAGCAGGCGTGGGGGCGGCAGCAGGCGTAGGGGCGACAGCAGCAGGCGTGGGGGCGGCAGGCGGGGTGGGGGCGGCAGGCGGGGCGACGGCAGCAGGCGGGGCGACGGCAGGCGGGGTGACGGCAGGCGGGGCGACGGCAGGCGGGGTGACGGTTTCCATCTGGATAGTTAACAAAAGAAACAAGAAACGAGTTTTTGTATTAGCTTTCGAAATATGCAAGGTTTGTGATAATTACGTCTAAAAAATATTAAAAATAGCGAAATGAAGCGGGAAATTATTGACAATTCAAGAATGAACAAAAAGAGACACTAAGAACCGCAAGAACTTCAATATAAATTCAACCAATGCTTACTTTTCAATCAACCTTACTAATTCAACCAATACTTTCTCCCTTGTTGGATTTGGACTGAATAAGAAGCTTCTAAAGTTGGCAACTTATATAGGGCTGCTCGAACTGCTCTTGTCTTACCTTCCCACGCTGTATAGGTCCGCTAAAACAAAAAACTCATAACTCTCGATGGATTTTTTGACAGGAAGGGTAGCAACGTCTGCAAAATCTTTTCTGATCATTTTAACGGCTTTCCTTACTTTTTCTATTGCCCACACCCAATAACAGCGAAATGAAAATGTTGCCTATAGCGAAATGTTGCCTATAGTCGCTCCGGGTTTCGGCTTTTCGAGGTTTTGCCGCCTAGTCGCTCCGGGTTTAGGCTTTTAGGCAAAAAGTCAGTACTGCTCACCGTGTACTCCCTTCCTGTCTTCTCTTCCCACGGTACGTAGGCTACACAATCGCTTTTCAGTTGTTCCTTTTTTGTCGTACTCTTCCTTCTTTTGCTCAATGTATTGCTTGCACTGATCCATGTCGCCGTCAACCTGATCAGATGGTGTTACGGGTATCGATGTCAACTGATCTAAGAACTTTAGGATCGCGGTGTGTATTCGATTACCATACTTAGTGACTGAGCGGAGGCCGTAGCGGACGAGATAGTACAAGAACCGTTCAAGAAAGCGTACCTTTTGGCTGGTTGCAACGCACGCGACAGTCCCTTCAGGTGTGCCTCCAAGATACTTGATGATTCTAGATCGGATGCGAGCTGTGTTACCTCCGCTGCTGTCGCCTGCGAAGACGACGTGGAGATGTGATCCGTGGTCGAAGGTGACGAAGCTCGGGACTGTTTTGTAGGCTTTGGCTGCTTTGGCCCTCCAGTCTCTGGTCTGTTGGGACTTGAAGATCGTGAACGTGTTGAGGATCTTCCCTGTTCCATCTCCTCCTCCGACTCCGAAATTTTCCGTTTGAGCCGCTCGGCATTCTTCTTCTGCATTGCTCTCGCCTTCGCTTGCCGTATCGCCCGTAGTTCGTCTTCCAATTCTTTCGTTGACTTGGCCGGTTTCGATTCTCTCTGCGGACCCTCTTGCGCGTTTAATCTCCCTCCAGCTAGCTTCGAGCACATCACCGTCTGCATTATCCTCCAAGGTTTCTCCATCTTGTTGTTCGCTATCAGATGCATTGTCTCGTTCTTGTTCTTCGTAAGTGCTAGTATTAGGTCCTGAAGATCCTCTGTCAAGTAATAGGTCGGTTCGCTTTCTTTTGAGCCCAAGGTGTTAGAACTTCAAGAACTTCAATATAAATTCAACCAATGCTTAAAAAGTGCTTACTTTCTCCCTTGCTGGATTTGGACTGAATAAGAAGCTTCTACAGTTGGCAACTTATATAGGGCTGCTCGAACTGCTCTTGTCTTACCTTCCCACGCTGTATAGGTCCGCTAAAACAAAAAACTCATAACTCTCGATGGATTTTTTGACAGGAAGGGTAGCAACGTCTGCAAAATCTTTTCTGATCATTTTAACGGCTTTCCTTACTTTTTCAATTGCCCACACCCAATAACAGCGAAATGAAGCTTGAAATTTAGCGAAAACTAAAAGAATTAATAAAGGAAACTCTAAAGATCGCAAAACTAAATACAACTTTGTAGACTGCTAGGTGGTTGCCTAGTCGCTCCGGGTTTCGGCTTTTCGAGGTTTTGCCGCCTAGTCTCTCCGGGTTTAGGCTTTTAGGCAAAAAGTCAGTACTGCTCACCGTGTACTCCCTTTCTGTCTTCGATTCCCACGGTACGTTAGGCTACACAATCTTTTCTGCTTTTTCCAGAAACTTCCTTACTTTTGCTATTGCCCCGCACCCACTACTTGTTTTTAGGCTTTTTTTTTAGGTTTTTAGGCTTTTCTTTTTAGGCTAATCTACTCGAGCTCTTGTAAAAAGTAGTCTAGTAAAACAAGTTCCTTTAACTAATCTAAACGCCCTACATTTGTCATTGTAATTCTTGCGATCGTAATCGTCATGCAGCTTACTTAAAGTTAATCATGGTTGCTGCCTGACTTTGGTAGTTAGATAATGCACTCCAAAAGAACCTGGTCTATTCATTAAAACAACACAGGAACCTTTTTTTTCCAAAGCCAAAACCGTCGGAGCTTATATACGGGTAGTGTTGCGTACAGGCTTGTTACAGACATATTTAACTAATAAAAAAAAGTAAACTTATCTTCAAAGGCATGTCCTGCATTGCGATTTTAAAAGAACAAAATAACAAGATGGCTGTCGAGAATATGACTTTTGTATTGATGATTGATTTGGGAAGGGAATTAAGGGAGGGGCTTGGTTCGACACTGGGCGGCACGATGCCCGTTCCGCCCGCACGAATGGCAGCGGCCACGGAAGCGACTATAACAAGAAAGGTAATCAGAATAAATTAATTAAAAAGCTAATTATTTACTTGGCTTCCGGGCCATTGCTACTGGCCGCTTCAATGGCCGCTTTAATGCCCGCTTCAATGGCCGCTCGCAGCAGCCCCTCCTGATGGGGGTTCCTTCCCCTATGTCCTCCCCTCCATCTGCCCCGCCCTCCGCGCTTAGACAGGCCTGGGATGGCGCTGGCGGCCGGCGTGGCGGCGGCAGCAGGCGTGGGGGCGGCAGCAGGCGTAGGGGCGACAGCAGCAGGCGTGGGGGCGGCAGGCGGGGTGGGGGCGGCAGGCGGGGCGACGGCAGCAGGCGGGGCGACGGCAGGCGGGGTGACGGCAGGCGGGGCGACGGCAGGCGGGGTGACGGTTTCCATCTGGATAGTTAACAAAAGAAACAAGAAACGAGTTTTTGTATTAGCTTTCGAAATATGCAAGGTTTGTGATAATTACGTCTAAAAAATATTAAAAATAGCGAAATGAAGCGGGAAATTATTGACAATTCAAGAATGAACAAAAAGAGACACTAAGAACCGCAAGAACTTCAATATAAATTCAACCAATGCTTACTTTTCAATCAACCTTACTAATTCAACCAATACTTTCTCCCTTGTTGGATTTGGACTGAATAAGAAGCTTCTAAAGTTGGCAACTTATATAGGGCTGCTCGAACTGCTCTTGTCTTACCTTCCCACGCTGTATAGGTCCGCTAAAACAAAAAACTCATAACTCTCGATGGATTTTTTGACAGGAAGGGTAGCAACGTCTGCAAAATCTTTTCTGATCATTTTAACGGCTTTCCTTACTTTTTCTATTGCCCACACCCAATAACAGCGAAATGAAAATGTTGCCTATAGCGAAATGTTGCCTATAGTCGCTCCGGGTTTCGGCTTTTCGAGGTTTTGCCGCCTAGTCGCTCCGGGTTTAGGCTTTTAGGCAAAAAGTCAGTACTGCTCACCGTGTACTCCCTTCCTGTCTTCTCTTCCCACGGTACGTAGGCTACACAATCGCTTTTCAGTTGTTCCTTTTTTGTCGTACTCTTCCTTCTTTTGCTCAATGTATTGCTTGCACTGATCCATGTCGCCGTCAACCTGATCAGATGGTGTTACGGGTATCGATGTCAACTGATCTAAGAACTTTAGGATCGCGGTGTGTATTCGATTACCATACTTAGTGACTGAGCGGAGGCCGTAGCGGACGAGATAGTACAAGAACCGTTCAAGAAAGCGTACCTTTTGGCTGGTTGCAACGCACGCGACAGTCCCTTCAGGTGTGCCTCCAAGATACTTGATGATTCTAGATCGGATGCGAGCTGTGTTACCTCCGCTGCTGTCGCCTGCGAAGACGACGTGGAGATGTGATCCGTGGTCGAAGGTGACGAAGCTCGGGACTGTTTTGTAGGCTTTGGCTGCTTTGGCCCTCCAGTCTCTGGTCTGTTGGGACTTGAAGATCGTGAACGTGTTGAGGATCTTCCCTGTTCCATCTCCTCCTCCGACTCCGAAATTTTCCGTTTGAGCCGCTCGGCATTCTTCTTCTGCATTGCTCTCGCCTTCGCTTGCCGTATCGCCCGTAGTTCGTCTTCCAATTCTTTCGTTGACTTGGCCGGTTTCGATTCTCTCTGCGGACCCTCTTGCGCGTTTAATCTCCCTCCAGCTAGCTTCGAGCACATCACCGTCTGCATTATCCTCCAAGGTTTCTCCATCTTGTTGTTCGCTATCAGATGCATTGTCTCGTTCTTGTTCTTCGTAAGTGCTAGTATTAGGTCCTGAAGATCCTCTGTCAAGTAATAGGTCGGTTCGCTTTCTTTTGAGCCCAAGGTGTTAGAACTTCAAGAACTTCAATATAAATTCAACCAATGCTTAAAAAGTGCTTACTTTCTCCCTTGCTGGATTTGGACTGAATAAGAAGCTTCTACAGTTGGCAACTTATATAGGGCTGCTCGAACTGCTCTTGTCTTACCTTCCCACGCTGTATAGGTCCGCTAAAACAAAAAACTCATAACTCTCGATGGATTTTTTGACAGGAAGGGTAGCAACGTCTGCAAAATCTTTTCTGATCATTTTAACGGCTTTCCTTACTTTTTCAATTGCCCACACCCAATAACAGCGAAATGAAGCTTGAAATTTAGCGAAAACTAAAAGAATTAATAAAGGAAACTCTAAAGATCGCAAAACTAAATACAACTTTGTAGACTGCTAGGTGGTTGCCTAGTCGCTCCGGGTTTCGGCTTTTCGAGGTTTTGCCGCCTAGTCTCTCCGGGTTTAGGCTTTTAGGCAAAAAGTCAGTACTGCTCACCGTGTACTCCCTTTCTGTCTTCGATTCCCACGGTACGTTAGGCTACACAATCTTTTCTGCTTTTTCCAGAATCTTCCTTACTTTTGCTATTGCCCCGCACCCACTACTTGTTTTTAGGCTTTTTTTTTTAGGTTTTTAGGCTTTTCTTTTTAGGCTAATCTACTCGAGCTCTTGTAAAAAGTAGTCTAGTAAAACAAGTTCCTTTAACTAATCTAAACGCCCTACATTTGTCATTGTAATTCTTGCGATCGTAATCGTCATGCAGCTTACTTAAAGTTAATCATGGTTGCTGCCTGACTTTGGTAGTTAGATAATGCACTCCAAAAGAACCTGGTCTATTCATTAAAACAACACAGGAACCTTTTTTTTCCAAAGCCAAAACCGTCGGAGCTTATATACGGGTAGTGTTGCGTACAGGCTTGTTACAGACATATTTAACTAATAAAAAAAAGTAAACTTATCTTCAAAGGCATGTCCTGCATTGCGATTTTAAAAGAACAAAATAACAAGATGGCTGTCGAGAATATGACTTTTGTATTGATGATTGATTTGGGAAGGGAATTAAGGGAGGGGCTTGGTTCGACACTGGGCGGCACGATGCCCGTTCCGCCCGCACGAATGGCAGCGGCCACGGAAGCGACTATAACAAGAAAGGTAATCAGAATAAATTAATTAAAAAGCTAATTATTTACTTGGCTTCCGGGCCATTGCTACTGGCCGCTTCAATGGCCGCTTTAATGCCCGCTTCAATGGCCGCTCGCAGCAGCCCCTCCTGATGGGGGTTCCTTCCCCTATGTCCTCCCCTCCATCTGCCCCGCCCTCCGCGCTTAGACAGGCCTGGGATGGCGCTGGCGGCCGGCGTGGCGGCGGCAGCAGGCGTGGCGGCGGCAGCAGGCGTGGGGGCGGCAGGCGGGGTGGGGGCGGCAGGCGGGGCGACGGCAGCAGGCGGGGCGACGGCAGGCGGGGTGACGGCAGGCGGGGCGACGGCAGGCGGGGTGACGGTTTCCATCTGGATAGTTAACAAAAGAAACAAGAAACGAGTTTTTGTATTAGCTTTCGAAATATGCAAGGTTTGTGATAATTACGTCTAAAAAATATTAAAAATAGCGAAATGAAGCGGGAAATTATTGACAATTCAAGAATGAACAAAAAGAGACACTAAGAACCGCAAGAACTTCAATATAAATTCAACCAATGCTTACTTTTCAATCAACCTTACTAATTCAACCAATACTTTCTCCCTTGTTGGATTTGGACTGAATAAGAAGCTTCTAAAGTTGGCAACTTATATAGGGCTGCTCGAACTGCTCTTGTCTTACCTTCCCACGCTGTATAGGTCCGCTAAAACAAAAAACTCATAACTCTCGATGGATTTTTTGACAGGAAGGGTAGCAACGTCTGCAAAATCTTTTCTGATCATTTTAACGGCTTTCCTTACTTTTTCTATTGCCCACACCCAATAACAGCGAAATGAAAATGTTGCCTATAGCGAAATGTTGCCTATAGTCGCTCCGGGTTTCGGCTTTTCGAGGTTTTGCCGCCTAGTCGCTCCGGGTTTAGGCTTTTAGGCAAAAAGTCAGTACTGCTCACCGTGTACTCCCTTCCTGTCTTCTCTTCCCACGGTACGTAGGCTACACAATCGCTTTTCAGTTGTTCCTTTTTTGTCGTACTCTTCCTTCTTTTGCTCAATGTATTGCTTGCACTGATCCATGTCGCCGTCAACCTGATCAGATGGTGTTACGGGTATCGATGTCAACTGATCTAAGAACTTTAGGATCGCGGTGTGTATTCGATTACCATACTTAGTGACTGAGCGGAGGCCGTAGCGGACGAGATAGTACAAGAACCGTTCAAGAAAGCGTACCTTTTGGCTGGTTGCAACGCACGCGACAGTCCCTTCAGGTGTGCCTCCAAGATACTTGATGATTCTAGATCGGATGCGAGCTGTGTTACCTCCGCTGCTGTCGCCTGCGAAGACGACGTGGAGATGTGATCCGTGGTCGAAGGTGACGAAGCTCGGGACTGTTTTGTAGGCGTTGGCTGCTTTGGCCCTCCAGTCTCTGGTCTGTTGGGACTTGAAGATCGTGAACGTGTTGAGGATCTTCCCTGTTCCATCTCCTCCTCCGACTCCGAAATTTTCCGTTTGAGCCGCTCGGCATTCTTCTTCTGCATTGCTCTCGCCTTCGCTTGCCGTATCGCCCGTAGTTCGTCTTCCAATTCTTTCGTTGACTTGGCCGGTTTCGATTCTCTCTGCGGACCCTCTTGCGCGTTTAATCTCCCTCCAGCTAGCTTCGAGCACATCACCGTCTGCATTATCCTCCAAGGTTTCTCCATCTTGTTGTTCGCTATCAGATGCATTGTCTCGTTCTTGTTCTTCGTAAGTGCTAGTATTAGGTCCTGAAGATCCTCTGTCAAGTAATAGGTCGGTTCGCTTTCTTTTGAGCCCAAGGTGTTAGAACTTCAAGAACTTCAATATAAATTCAACCAATGCTTAAAAAGTGCTTACTTTCTCCCTTGCTGGATTTGGACTGAATAAGAAGCTTCTACAGTTGGCAACTTATATAGGGCTGCTCGAACTGCTCTTGTCTTACCTTCCCACGCTGTATAGGTCCGCTAAAACAAAAAACTCATAACTCTCGATGGATTTTTTGACAGGAAGGGTAGCAACGTCTGCAAAATCTTTTCTGATCATTTTAACGGCTTTCCTTACTTTTTCAATTGCCCACACCCAATAACAGCGAAATGAAGCTTGAAATTTAGCGAAAACTAAAAGAATTAATAAAGGAAACTCTAAAGATCGCAAAACTAAATACAACTTTGTAGACTGCTAGGTGGTTGCCTAGTCGCTCCGGGTTTCGGCTTTTCGAGGTTTTGCCGCCTAGTCTCTCCGGGTTTAGGCTTTTAGGCAAAAAGTCAGTACTGCTCACCGTGTACTCCCTTTCTGTCTTCGATTCCCACGGTACGTTAGGCTACACAATCTTTTCTGCTTTTTCCAGAATCTTCCTTACTTTTGCTATTGCCCCGCACCCAGTACTTGTTTTTAGGCTTTTTTTTAGGTTTTTAGGCTTTTCTTTTTAGGCTAATCTACTCGAGCTCTTGTAAAAAGTAGTCTAGTAAAACAAGTTCCTTTAACTAATCTAAACGCCCTACATTTGTCATTGTAATTCTTGCGATCGTAATCGTCATGCAGCTTACTTAAAGTTAATCATGGTTGCTGCCTGACTTTGGTAGTTAGATAATGCACTCCAAAAGAACCTGGTCTATTCATTAAAACAACACAGGAACCTTTTTTTTCCAAAGCCAAAACCGTCGGAGCTTATATACGGGTAGTGTTGCGTACAGGCTTGTTACAGACATATTTAACTAATAAAAAAAAGTAAACTTATCTTCAAAAGCATGTCCTGCATTGCGATTTTAAAAGAACAAAATAACAAGATGGCTGTCGAGAATATGACTTTTGTATTGGAAAACAATGATTGATTTGGGAAGGGAATTGATTAAGGGAGGGGCTTGGTACGACACTGGGCGGCACGATGCCCGTGCCGCCCGCACGAATGGCAGCGGCCATGGAAGCGACTATAACAAGAAAGATAATCAGAAGAAATTAACTAAAAAGCTAATTATTTACTTGACTTCCGGGCCATTACTAATGGCCATGGCCGCTTCAGTAATCACTCGTAGCAGCCCCTACTGGTGGGGGTTCCTTCCACTATGCTTTCCCCTCCATCTGCCCCGCCCTCCGCGCTTAGACCGGCCAGCCTGCATGGCGGCGACGGCAGGCGTGGCGACGGCAGCAGGCGGGGCGACGGTGGCAGGCGGAGCAACGGTGGCAGGCGGAGCGACGGCAGGCGGGGTCAAATACCAAACATAATCTCCCAATACCAAGGTTAACTGATAAGAAATACACATCCTTATACCTAGGCTATAGATGGGACTAGTTAATGCCGATAATCAACTCCGACTATGCTGAGTTAAATGTGTTTAAGTGAGTCGTCTAGAAACAACAACATTAACGCTAATGATAATCAACTGTTAACGAAGTTTCCGAATTGATAAAGTTGTTACAACTTCATTAACTATGACCAACATTTAGCTAATGCCTAAAAGTCGCGTCTAGACAACTTATCTGATTAAGTTAGGACTAGGATATGACAAAATAGCATTTCGTCACTTCGTAAAAACGTTTTCCTCATATAAATATAAAAAATAACCAATCCGAATAAAAACCGAATCGGTCTATTTTCTAGTGTAGGCCTTAACTGATCACAAATGCACCGCAAATAATGCTCTGAAAAAAAATAATTGGCCATACGTGAAAACGTCATTTTTTGGTCGTTCGAATGGACTTTCTGTCGATAATGTGTTTAATTATGTGAAGGTGCTACACCTAATAAAGCACTGAAAAGGTTTAGTCTTGGTAAAGCATATTTCTTCGCGTCGGAAAAAGTCTACATTCCGAAAATGAACAACACGGATGTGAAAGAAAGATGGTTATATAACAAACTATTTTTCAGAATGTACTACTTATTTATAGATCTTTATACAAATCAGGAGACGTCTTATTAATGAAACTATATATTTTGATTGATTGTCTCCTATTTCTCGCTATTCTTTTGCGCAAGATGAGCAGCTGGACCAGTGACGGCGGAACGAGTGTTTCTCAGGGGGGGCAGTGGCCATTACTGTTGAAACCCTTATCATTATTTCCATTATTTCCTTATCAATTTCCATTTTTGAGAACACGTTTCATACCCGATTTAAAGCATTTTTCCAAGTTATCCTGAAACACATTTTAATTTATTTTGCTGCTCCAAATGTACGTCGTCTCTCTGGATTCCTGTCAACAAACTCACGCATAATGTCACACTTTTTTAGCTGCAAAGTTTCAGCTGAGTAAACATTGAGTAACATAAGATGTGTCAAACGAGCAGCAGACATTGTGGATCGTAGGTAAGTTTTTATTCGTCGAAGTGTGGAGAATGAACGTTCTGCTGATGCGGCAGATGTTGGAACTGTGAGGATAAGCTCGATTAGCTTCACAACCTCGGACAGCATGCGAAGAACGGTGGGGGATTCAGTGCGAAGCTTCTCAACGATTGCGCTCACACTATTCTCAGCGGTAAGCGCATTGAGGCATCGCAACTGCCCAGACAACTGAGGCACATCGAAATCACTTGCGTGGTCTCCCAAACACTCCTGAATCTGTGAAATGGCCTCATGGGATGTCCTGTAATCAGGTTTTGTAAGGATTTTCTCAAAGAGTGCCACTCTAAAATGGATATGTCAGTAGGTCATCAATAGGTCTCATATTCATACCTTTTCAATCCTGGTTGATCAAAGCGCCTTTTCACTGTTGCTATCAGCACGTCCACAGCCTCATAGTAGATTTTGGAACTACTTGACTTGGCATCCAGTTGTACACTGGGTTGATGTTCCTCGTTGCACTCAAATCGTCTTGGGCGGTAGATTGGTCTGCCAGATGGTTTAGGATCACGGATAGTCATACTTTTGAGGCTTGTAGCAAACTTTTGCGATTCCGTGAACACTCTTTCGAACGCCGAATCACTTCTGAGATTTTGCAAAATTTCAATGAGAAGTGCAGAACCACGTAGGGCGTCACTTGCAGTGATTCTTGGATTTTGCAGCTCCTTTGCAAATTTCTCGCAAGGTCCAAAAAGTGCTATGCAGAGATGGAAAGCAAACACACTTTCAAACTTTTGCAGGTATTTGGCATATCCTTGTAGCTGAATGCGGGCGTCAGAGCGGCTGTCTCCAGCAGCACAAATTTCAACAATACTGTTGTAGACGGCTTCATAATTTTCAGTGAACCGGACCAAGGCCTTGTGCCTCACAGTCCAGCGCGTTGGGCAGATTGACATCAACTTGCGCGGGGCTAACTTTCCATTAGTCTCGCCTTCCGCATCGATAACATATTTAATAAAAGTGTATTGCCGCTTGTTGGTGTTGAAACTGTTTGCTATTACTCGAACAGCTGTCAGGGCATCGGAGATTGCAATCACCTACAAAAGAAAATTTCCATAGAGATGACAACAACAAATACATATGTGCAGAAGGATGAATCCCACTCAACATCTGATACTCACTTGTTTTGCTTCCTCAACCAATGCCAGGTCTAAACTGTGGTTACAACAGTGAATATAAAGAGCCAAGGTTGAAGTTCACTTATTCTGGTGCAGCACCCTGTAAGTCTACCTTTCATATTAGCTGCGCCGTCATAGCATTGCACTCGGAGCTTGTTCAAATCTAAGTTTAGACGAGTAAAGACGTCCTGTAAAATGGTGGATAAAGTGCCCGCTGTTGAATCTGGTGCCTCATACAGTCCAACGAAAACTTCGTGCGTTTGCATCGCCACGTCTACATAGCGAATGCATATGCTGAACTGTTCTTTTCCACTGATATCAGTGGTTCCGTCAGCAATAACTGCAAAGAAATTGGCTTTCTGAATTGCTTGAACTTGTTCCCGTTGTACCATGTGCGCCATTATTTCAAGAAGCTCATTTTGAATATCATGGCTGAGGTAATTACCACGTCGCTGAAGCCAGTCTTTCAGTTCCTTAGACTCCAAGGCTTTTTCTTCAAGGAAAGCTCGAAGATTTCCATCGCTGTCAAGGAGACCGCGAGTAGCCAGTCCCTGGCGTGCCAAAGAGCGCAAAGTACCAATTACCTCCATATACGCTACGTAGTGTTTCCTTTGTTGATGAGCCATTGCGGAAGCCATTTTTGCATTGATTGGTTCACATTGCAAATTGAGATTCTTTTCAACGCATCGTCGGTGAATTTCAGATTGTCTGTGGGTCCTGAACTTTTCAATTCCCTTTTTCCAATTGGAAAACCCGGTGAAGAACACCTTTTCTTTTACATCCTCCATAGAGATTAATCCTTTTTTCAAGCTGCAACAACATGTGAAGCAGTACACCTTGTCCTGAACTTTGTCATAGTGCAAAAACGGGAAATCCTTGAACCAGGCTTCATTGAAACGGCGCCCATCAGTGGCGGGATACTTGTACTGCAGGGGCTGGCATGGGAATGTGTCCAGTGGCAACTGTAGTGAGCAAGGGGCTTTTTGAGGAACCGTGTCTTCTTTCTGAAAACATAAACATGATACGAATATTCTATTCCTATGGCCATGAGATATATAATAGCCCAACTGAATAAAATAAATTTTGAACAGGTTGAACCATTCTGTTACATTACATACCGGAAAATTTGTTAAATCCACAACCCTCTCTGAGCCATCTGAGCCAGTATATTGATCAATGGATTGACTTGAAGATGCTGAAGATTCCGGTAGCGGTAATGTTGTTTTTGTGGGCAGCGGTGAGTCGGAAGTTATTCTGCTAAAATAGCTAAGGAGATTCGGTCGTGGGCGTTTTCCAGGAGGTGGAAGCATGCTATGCAATTCCAAAGTGTTAGAAACATACAAAGGACACAATAGACTAAAGAGATTTGAGTCTTCTGTTGATTCCTGTATCGCACAACGCACACTCAAGCAGACACACACACACACACACACACACACATACTGCGTAGCAAGTAGAGCTACCATCTCACGCGGATAAAATTTAAGGACTACTTAGGAAATTTTTAAGGACACACAATAATTCCATTAATTATGCATACTTACTTAGTCAAGACACCTCCTAAGTATGGTAACTGAACACTGTGGAGAGCCGTACAATGTCTCAGAGCAGCCAGCAACACACAAATGATTACACACGAGTGCGTATTGTTGCGGATGACCTTTTCTAGACTTAGCCTTCTTTAGATTCTTAGTGTTATTCTTAGGGGCCTTCATTACATTCTTAGTTGCATTCTTAGTTAGTCGAGGTCAGAGGACCAAGGTTGAAGGAAGCATTTTTGTTCATGGAAGTGGTATAAAAAGATACGCCAATGTACAGACGAGGCAGTTGGGTTTTAGACCAAGCAAAGAAATACAGCATTGAAAAAACCATCCGTGACAGTATAGTATACGCACGTATACATTACACACGTATACGCCGTATACTTGCGTCGTCACTAGCGACTTACCATTAGCCAATAGGAAATGACAGTTGCATTCCCCTTCAGCAGCGTGTGTTTGACTTTGACGGCTATAGCCGTTGTCCACGGCCCGCTATGCCGAACGGCTAGCCATTTTTAAACAGAACTTGAAACTGCATGCGGCCGGCATGTATTATTGATGGTTTAGTCCTTTTATTCTGACGAAATGTCTACAAATTTAGCAGCAACTCCCATTTAAGGACATATTTAAGGACAAACACCCTTAAGGACGGGCATACCAAATTTAAGTACTGTCCTTATCATTTAAGGACGGATGGTAACCCTAGTAGCAAGGAAAGAGCAGTCATCATGAGGGGTGGGGGCAGGTTGTCTCACATAAATATATAAGCCAATCCTGTGGTTGGATAATAGTCGAACTGCAGTTGGTTTTAAAGCCCGCTGCAAGCTTCTCCTTCTGTCCATCTGACTGGGTCACCGGGGCTCTATAAGGAGTGGTACGAGTGTGTGTGTACGAGTGAGTGTGCACATGGAAAGGATTAGGGAGTTGTGCTGCAGATGTGTAGTGACTGCATGAGTAAGGTGAGGTGAGGAGATTTTTTTTTCAGAAGATCCCAGCCCCCTGAGCGAGGAGAGAAAAGTTGAACATTTACCAATATTTTATAGTGCTGGGCCAAGGTCCTTATGCTGAGCTGCTGACATGTGTTGATGTGCAATTTTAAGCACTTTTCCAGGGGGGGCAAAATCATACCTTTGCCCCCCCTGGAAAATTTTAGGGGGGGGCAGCTGGCCCCTGTGCCCCCCCAGTTCCGCCGTCGCTGAGCTGGACGAGAATTAAAGTTTCTCCAAGAAAACTTGGACAAACACTTCACTTGTCAAAGGTGTAAGCGGAAACACGTCCATCGTTTGCGGTTCAAAATACTTTCTGATAGGAAAGCGACAGTAAAAATACTTTTTGACAGAAAAATGTTGTCCACATGCTTCCAAACTCTCGATATGGCCGTCACGAAAAAAATTCCTTTCCTATTTTAGAGCTCCGGAAATTCTGTGGGTCAAAGTAATATTCTTTGCGTCATAATTAAGTTTACCAGTCAAACAACAGCTATCAAAGAATTTATTATGCATAAATATAGATAGATCGAGAAATGGACTGTTTCACACAGCTCTCTACGAGACTTGTTGGAAAATGCCATATCTACCAAAGCACTATGTATGACTCAACAAGACAATACAGACGTACCATTTCTACTTTAATCAAACTGAGATCCACACATTTTCCTACAGAAGCCTTTTTATAATATCTCAACACAAGACTTGACACACATTTCCTTCCGGTGTAGACTTTTAAACAGGCTAGAGCCTATATTTATTACGTGAACTGGCAAAATTGAAACTACATTTTAAGTTAACCCACAGACTTTTTTGACTGATCAAAGGCTTTTCCCAATAGTCGTGGCTTTATGTCAGCCTAAGAACTTTGCAAAAAACATAGTCATACTGCTTGCTGCCTTACAAGAATTGAAACGAAGAAAAAAATCAGCAGCAGCATCAGATCACTTACGTTCCCAAAGAAAAGTTGCGAACTTCTCGTCCTTTAATTTTTATTTCAGGTTTTTATTTTGTATTAAGGCATTTGTTAAGCATAATTTGGTCTTCTTGGTTATAAAAACTTGTTACTTAAACAACAAAGGACGGGGCTGTTAAGATAACATTCCACTTTCACTGTACGTTTTTTTAGTCATATTAATATTATTTCCGTTTTGTTGCCGTCAGTTGTCAAAAACCCATGCCACCTACTGAACACATAATATTTTTATATTTATTATTTCGGTTCTAAGCACCCTAGGGCGTAAGCCGCAGCAAGGCATGGGGAGAAAAAAAGATCACGTGCAACATGCGTTTTGCTGCTTTTAAAAACCTCCTACAACATGGCTGAATCCGCTTATGCGGCTTGCTGCTTTTAAAACACCTCCTGCAACATGGCTGAATCCGCTATGCGGCTTGCTGCTTCTAAGCCACCTCCCTCAGAACCCGCTTTTATGCGGGGTTGCTGCTTTTGGTAAACAAGAGGGTCAGGCTAGCTTAACGTATGTGTCACCTCTGCAACAGAGTGTCGTATTCAACAATAAATACAAAGTTTCTTACAAATATCTCGATGATTCGAAGCCATCCGCAATCATAAAACACAACGCAGGGCCTATACAACATCTCTTTCAATTTCCTACGCGAAACTTGGGTCCTTTGACTGTTGTGATTTGTGTGACTTGCCACATTGCCAAGGAAAGTTGTATGAAAAACATGCATGAAACTTTGGTTTTTGAGCAGCTAAATAATAAATAAAACTGTAAAAAGCTATCCGATTTACTGAAGTAGTATAGGTACCACCATTACTGCCACCTCCATTACTGCCGCACCAATAGGAAGCCTCCATTTCTCCCAAGCCCCGCCCCTTTTATGGCTGCACCAATAGGATGCCTTCATTTCTCCCCTAGTCCCCGCCCTGACGCCTGCGCAGTATGGTTTGACAACACCTAGTTTCTAGCGTTTCCGCCACATTCACGTTGGCGCTGTCCTCACAATTGAGCAGCTCTCGTGTCGACAACAGTGTCCTCCGCAAACAAACTTAATTACCATTAAAGTTAAAGACACTTTTTCGGATTCGACATTAAAGTTAAGGACACTTTTTCGAGAATAGACATTAAAGTTAAAGACACTTTGCGAGATTCATCATTTAAGTTAAAGACACTTTTTTCACAAAATACACACACATTTAAGTAAAGACACTTTTTCAAAAATAGACATTAAAGTTAATGACACTTTTTCGGAGATAGACATTTAAGTTAAAGACACTTTTTGTAAGTTTAACCTTCGAAATGTATTTTCTTTCAACAAATACAATTACAAATTCATTCAAAATAATGGTTGGTGGTTTCACTACACTGTAAGATTTTTTGGAGAGTGTGCCATCATGCTCATCAGACTATCAACTGTTGCACACACACTGATAACACCAACTCTTGCGTTTGCACAACCCCTCTGGCTAGGATGCTCGTCAGCTCACACTCATGTGTTTGACACCCCATCAAAGCTGTGGCTGTTATTGAGTATTCGAGAATACCATATAGTTTTTCATTGGCGCGCACTGTCAAACGTGTCACTTTGCTTTTCAATTGACCTGACGCATTGTTATAATGTTTGTCAAAAGCATACTCGTTGGGAGAGTCTTTCAATTTTTTTATCACATCGTTTAAAAACATTTTTCTCACCAATATTTGCTTCACAGTTTTTTCCCCATTGTTTAACTGTTCCATCACAACACTTAGCACTATTTTTAACAATGTTGGAGTGTTCTTGTCCACATTTTAATATAACACTGAGTGCTTCACTTTTGGTATCCATAGCGAATTGTTCTATAGAGAAAAACTTTGGAACAATACAATTTATCGATGGCGAGGGGATGTAGTCGTGATCGAATGTTGGGTCGATATACAATTCTGCACGAGTTCGCACCCTCAAACTCTTTGTATCAAAAACGAGTTTAGATTATTTATTTGAACATAAACTTTGTGATAATAATTACAGTTTGCCTTGATGTTGGAGTAAAGCTTATGCGAGCGTCCACAAGAACTTCATTTATTTGTTATGTAGTAATATTTATTATTATCACGTGTTACTACGTTTTTGATAACCTTCACAGCAGCACTGTAAATACCAAATTTACCCAAAATGAATTTTAACATGTTGAATACATTTCAATACATACAAACATTTACAGAATTATCGTTGTTAAATGTGCAGGTGTAAACAAACATTGGTTCTACAATTTCTGTAGAAGTCCACGTGGATTGCATATAGTCATTCCACAGGAAATGATCGGCAACATCCGTCGACCAGGTCAGTCCATCATCAAGCAGACATCCGTTAATAGATTGAATAGAAGCGGTCTCACCACCAACGAATAGGTTCACAAGCATTCTTTGTTGAGAAGGTTCTGGAATAAACCGGAAAGCACCATCTTGCGCGCAAACCCAAATTTCGTTGAAATTGTTGTGAAACACAATCGGATCTTCGTTATGTATAAATTTAATACATGCTTGACTCGAACTATCACACGTTACAAGACATTGATAACCATTTGCAGTTGCTATGTAAATACGAAATTTACCCAAAGCAGTAACAAAACTTTTTGGAGAGCGTGCCATCATGCTCGTCGGGCAGTCAACTGTCGCACACGCACACACTCTCTGATAACGCCAGTGCACTCTACACACACACTAGAATGTTCAACGATACCAACTCTTGCGCTTGCGCACCCCTCAAGCTGAGATGTTGACCAATCCCCACTCTTCCCTCAGGTTAGTGTGTTTGACAACCCACACTGTTGCGCTCGCACACCCTCTCATGCAGGAGTGTTGACCAATCCCATTCTTCCATCGACACACCCCTCAGACTTGACTGTGTGACTACCCCCATTGTTATGCATGCACACTCTCAGGCTAGGGTGTTTGACAACCCACACTCTTGCGCCTGTGCACCCCATCACTGATTGGTTGATAAATTCGCTATCTCGCGTCGACACAGTTTCCCCTACCCTTGCAGTCGGCCGATCTTCTTTATAAACAGCACACATCCTTTTAGAAGTATTCAGTCAGCTTTCTGAATTTGATAATAATGTCAAACTCTAACAAGCAGACTGGAGCAGTCTCCAATTCCGGATTTAGAAGCGAGCGTAAATGGCAACCCGTCTACGCTGAAGAAAGCCCAACCCGTTTTCAAGAGAAGACAGTGCATGTCAAAGGACATTGGCACTGCACACTCAGGAAACCGGCAAAACGTTGGGTGGTGGCAGTAAAAGTGTTACGAGCCACCGGAGAGCCGACAACCTATGGCGCCACATACGGTTTTCCAACCGATCATCTCGAGGATGTAATCGATGCGTTGCTAGTACTGAAAGAGTACATCAACAACCAAGAGGACAAGTCTGAAGACTCTGATATTGAAATAGAAGAGGTGTGCCCGCCAATTAAAGAAGACAAGAAACGTACCATTGTCAAAATGAACGCTTCCAATACGAAAGTAAAAGAATTCAAGAAGCGCAAGATCGTCAAAATGATGGAAGATTCTGACGCTGAAGTAGAAGAGGCGACACCCACGTTTGAAGACAAGAAGCATAAACCCACCATGGTTGAAGACTCTGATGTTGAAATAGAAGAGCATAAGTCAACCAAAGTAAAAGCTGTTGTCAATGGTCGCACTCTTCGTCCACGTTTTTAATAACGGGGTATGCAAATGTCTCTAATAACATAGAGATACACCATCTGTATTGTTTGACATTGTCAGAAATACACTATTTGTATTGAAATTTGTTTGTATTATTCATCATCATCATACAAAGCTCGACAGGTTTGGTCAGTACACACAATTCGTAGGGGTTTCAATTGTAATCCATATCTTTGTTGAATTTGCTTTTCAACCCAGCGATCTTGTTGTAAAAGTCGAGTTTTACCGCTATTGCAAAGAAAAGGAATTATAATATTTTTCAAAGAATGATTTCGAGCTCGCTGTAAAGCCACATAAAGACACCATTGTCCACAAGCGCGCGATGTAGGATGTTGAAGGGTTAAAGGATGGTTTTGCCAGAGGTGCGAACCACACCGTGTGGCAAAGTCCGGATGGTAGCTATGGATGCTTTGACCTAAACTATCGAAAAATTCAACTGGTTGCAGCGGGGTGACAATAGCCGGAACATAAATTAAAAGCCAATGAACACCTTCATGTTGATGAGGGTGAGTGTTGCAAATAACAAGTAAAGGTTTCCCAGAGTTGGACTTGAGACGAGTAAGATGGTCGCGAGGAATAACCCAAGTTTCAAAACCACGTTTTTGAATAACAGGGTCATGACGCAAGATATGATAAAGCTGGCTAGTATTCATAGCTAAATAAATCAAGACTTTTATCCACTTCAAAGGTTTGGTGTGTATTGATGATTCAAAGGTTCACTGTCAACAAACATTTGAACCATGAAAACATAACTAATCAACTCATTCAACGAGAATTTGACAAAGAATCTGTTTCGCTAAAAACAATCATAGTTAAAGAATCGACTACTGCTTTAGAAAAGCGAACATCTATTTTCAAATTCCCCTCTTTCAACATTCCAAAACCTTCGGTGACGGGAATAATTTGAAAACCGTAAAGACGATAGTACTGTTGGTAAAGTTCACGTTCAAATGATAGTCCAACCTCTGAGTTCACTAGATTGTAACAATCTAAAAGCGAGTAATAACCCAACAAGTATTCATCAGAACCAACAGGAATACTTGGAAAAGGAACTTCTTCATTGTTGAGGGACACGCTTATGGTAGATACATTATGATGTTGAAACAGGTAAGGATTGCTAAGCCAATCACCCATGAAAGCTTTAGTAGGCAAGAAACCGATAACTATCCGTCGAGGAACGCGACGCAGGTAGGAATCTTCCACAGTTTTTTGCATGGTGCCAGCAGGTATGGTAAAAGAGCGAACGTCAGTTTTAAGAAAAGGATATTTGGCTACATTACCCCCCAACAACATTTTCTCCAATCCTAAGCGATATTCAGAATTGAGAGTATGAACTCGCAACACCATTTGAGCTTTTTCGATAACAACTTTGTAGGAATAAGTCTGTGTTGCAGGTAACGCATTGTGGCTAATCAAGAAACTATCAGCTTGTCGATGTAACCGTAAGACGCAGCTTACATCGGGCAGCAACAGTTTGGGACATTGGAATAAATCCACATTCAAGACGCCCATAAGTTCCACTAATTTAGATTTTTCTGTGAAAGTTTTACGCAAAAGAGACGAACTACCGGTTTCTATAACGTCAGCATTTTCATCTTTGATGTAGAGAGCAGCAGTACCAAAACTTCGATGATATTCTTCACCATGGCGTAGCAAACAATTTAAAAAACTTTTGTAACCGTAATTTTGCCCTGAAGAAGTGACAAGCGTATCGTTGAGATACAGATCAACTTGACTAAAGAGCGAATGAAGCAGATTGTTGACTGGAAAAACAGAATCTGAATCTGTAATATTAACCCCGTCGCTGCGTACAATTTTAACTTGCGCGTAAAGCTGGGGACGTTCCAGATCCAAAAATTGGTTGGAGTGGGTGGAAAAATTAAATTCTATAGGAGCTACATTGTCTTTGGATGACGCGCGAGTTTGAACAATAAAATCTTTAGATTGACTAATACCAGCTTCAGTATGAGGAATACTCAACAAGTCTAGTTTGTCTGAAATGAAAGGTGTGCTACCCTCGCGGATGGTATCCATCTAACCGAATATATCGGCGGCTGTTTTTCGTTTAATTGAGCGCTTCTTGACACGAGGTTTTTTACGTTTGACTGCTGAAGATTTACGTTTACGTCCGCTACCTGTTTGATAAGGTGCCACAGCACCCGCTAATTTTCGACGAGGACGACAACGACGACGACGAGGTGTTTTCACAACTGTGGTGCTATACATACTGAGCTGTCGTTGAAGAGGAGTTTTGTTTAAGAATTGAATGAACCCTTGTCCAACTTGAGCTTTTGCATCGTTGGTGTTGCGTTGCAAAATTTCTTGACCCATTTGTTGTAAACTTTCCATACCTCGAGTTTTCATGGTGTCTGTCAATTTCTTACCCGATGAGACATCACGAGCCACGTTTCTAACTAGATGTCTGAGCGAGGGTGCTACTAATCCACGGAAAATTGGTATTATGTAGTGCGAGAAAAATCCATAACCACGTTGACGGTGGTTGCCTCGATAAAAAGTTTCACCTCCACCACCTCGCTGTTGTGGGTTTAACGCCTTCATATAACATTCAACCGATAAACATCCCTTAAAAGGCGCCATGAGAGCGAACTCGTTGTAGATGTAGTATAGCCGACACTGTCCCAGCTTGGAATAAAACAGGTAGACCAGTACCTGTCTTAATATAGATGTGAATTGTATCAATGTAACCTCGACTAAGGGGGATATAGTAATTGTGATTAAAACTAACTGAGACTAGGTCACCCTCTCTCATTTCGGTGGAAAGAGGGATGGTGCGTAAAAGAGGAGCGCTGGTATCCCCCACGAAACTCGATTGTATAATATCACAATAAACGTATAAATTGTGAGCACCACTTTTCAGATCTGGTGTTAGACTCGAATTACATTCCCCACGACCTTTGACCACCCGTAATTTGTCCTGATCCATGAACCCTAAGATAGCTTTAACCCGTGCCGGTAAAATAATTTCGCAAGCTTCCAAATCGGAACCGGGGGTAGTTTCAAGCTCACTGTTTTCTTTTTGTCACGGTAAACAAATTCGACTCTCCGAGATTTATCCAATAGAGTCGGAAACATACGGTCAAGACCACTGTTGAGATCGCTCACCAACCGATCTATAGAATCGTACACTTCCAAATTGTGTAAATTGATTTTAGTTAGCTCTTCCTTCGATGAAATTTCTACTACTTCTTTGGTTAAACCATCAGTCTGTTTTTTAGATTTGATTTCAGTGTGTGCAATCATAAAATTCTCTTCTTCGCTTAAAGTATGCATACTGTTCACAAATAGAAATTCCACCAAAGCCACCTCATACTCATCTACAGGGACATGTATTGGTTCGCACAATAGAGTTCGATAATTACTCATAGTATTATGAGGATAATGCGACATGGATGAGTTAGAAGGTAACGTGATATACTTTTCATTGTGGGTCATGGTGACTGTCGACTAGATCGCATGCGACCCGAATACAGATTGCTGGGAGGTTTTAAAGTCTTCCGTGTGCTGACAAAGTCTTGCCAGAAAGGTGTTAACTCTCGAGCGTTTACCCAAGTATTGAACTCGGTTGGCCAACCTTTCCATGTTATATAGTACTCGGTCTCACCCACCGAGTTGCAACGTTGTTTGAGCACTTTTTCGATGGGGTACAAAGCTTTAAAGTTAGGTGGCGCCACATGGGTTAATTCAATACCGTAAAATTGACCAATAATATCTTCCTTTTGGAGATGAACTAAATTGTAAGTTACAGGTTGAGTAAGATTCACCGTTTCAATCTTGTATATCTCGTATGTGTTTTGAACAATATAGCCTTTATTAAAAAATGGTTTTGTATCGTTTTTAATCCGTACGTAATCACCTACACTGAAGGTGGGCTGACGAGTTTTAACAGCTGCACTGCGCATCTTATGAATATGTCGAGCTACCTCATCTTGGTTTTCCACGGTGACTTCCACAGGAGCCCGACCAATGGTTCGATGGTAACTCCGATTGTAGTTATCCACTAATTGTGGTAACACATCTATGAAACGTTCGGTATGATGTTGAGTCATGTAACGCGAGATTCGCTCTAGGAGGGTGCGATGGACTCGTTCCACAATCGGTGCTTTAGTTTCTTGAGTCCGAGTTAGATAAAATTTGACACCTGCGTCTTTAAGATATTTTTGGAACGCGTGATTGAGAAATTCTGTACCCTGATCCGTGTTGAAATGTTTGGGTATTAATCTTGTGTTTGTAATATGTTGTTGTAAGGTTGCGAGTACAGTAGGTCCAGTCTTGTTGGAGATTGGATAGACCCAGAGATAACGACTATGAACATCAATAATAGTAAAAAGAAAGTTCATTCCATTATTCATTCGACTCCAGCGTTGTACATCAACCAAATCAGCCTGCCAAAGATCATGAAGCGTAGAAGTGATTACATATCGACGTGGAAAGCGACGAGGATTGTTCCGATGTAGAGTATAACTATTAAGATAGCTCAAAGCTTGGCGGGCGGTGGTAAGGTTAATATTAGCGGCTTTCGGGTATTGCTGTTTGGCGTAACGCAACAAACGTTGTAAACCACCATAAGCACCCAAAGACGAAGGATCCGTATAGAGTTCATGCCAATCGTCTCGAGTAAGCCATGTCTTTTCTACCATTTCAAGCTAAATTTTGCCACTGAGGACTTGATCCAGCTCGAGCGCGTTTATACGATCGGGTGACTCTAGGGCTGGGTGGAGTGATACCGCGCGAATGGAGCAGTTTCAAACGTTCAATCTCTTTTAGCCGTTTCTATTTAACAATAAGCTGGGTGGGAAAATTAATATCGGCTAACGCGCGTGAAAAATCATCCATTCGAGGTAAAAAGCGACCCTTGTTGTGTGAAAAGAGATCTCATGTAATCTGACACATGGCTGTTTTCTATAGTTTCCCCATATAGTTTTAGAGTACTGTCAGGATTAACTGTAATTATGTGTGCATATTCAGGTTTTGTAAGATACTCGCTAGCTGTCAACGCTTTCTCACGATATTGGTCGTCCACTTTAACCATAAATTGGGTAACGCTGGGGGTCTCTTCAACACTTGACTGCAATGGACTATCATACATGTCGGGTTTAGAAATGTTATTAATCGGTGTTTGAAAGGGTTGTGGTGAAAAGCTGCGAGTGTTGTTTACACGTGTGGGTGTTAAATCACTCTCAACACCCCCATGTTTTAAAGATGGAACCTTGGGAACAGAAGGTAAAGAAACATGTGTTGACGATGCAGCCCTCTCATGACCTGGGTGAGCAGCCTTGTAGCGTTGAAACGTTTTTTCAAACAGGTGCAACTTATTCTCAATGCTTAATTCAGGATTATTGAGAATATTCCGCATTTCCTCTTCCGCCCGATAAAATTCTGTTAGTTTGAAACTGGGGGGCGGTTTTATGGCAGACTGCGATTCCCGATGCAAAACTTGATCAATTTTGTTGGCTATGTCTAGCGGCACTAACCGCATGGGACGCGCTGCTTTGGCCATGGCGACGTAAAAAAGCTAAAGCGGGGTTAAGTACGTTTAAAATAAATCCTCCACCCTTCTGTACTATTCGTTTATGACGATAGCGGAAACTCTGTTTGGATTGAGCCAAATCTCGAAGAATAGACTTGAAACGACGTAGCTTTTGTTTCTCTTTTTCCTGAAGAGGGATAACACCCTTGACTAAATTCAAGATGATTTCGCAAATAACGTTAATAAGGGGTCGGTCAGCGTTCTGAAGGATAATTTGACGGAGTTTGGGCTGACAGCGACATAAAGTTTTCAAATAAGGTTTGTATTTCTTCACCTGTTTAAGACACATCCTCTCGTTGTCTGTTTACCTCCAAAGCCAGTGTGCGACTAAAGGTTTACCCACTCGAAGATCGCACTTTAAAGGCTAAAATAAGACGCGTCATAATCGACAACCATTCAGCTAGAGTTTGAAGGGTTTGCGTGGCAACCTGTCGACAGCGAGTGCGCCATTTCTTCCCAAATCTTTTATCATGAACCATCTTGCAGCTTCAAAGGTTGAGTGACAACTAAACTAGACATGGGTTATAGACACAATTTAAACTTTATTCATCATCTTCATTACAATATCCGTAAGCGTGACTGGTAACAAGATCTGGGAGCCAGAAACGTTTATCATCAAGAGCAGACAATGACAATTTACGAGTTTGATAAGTATAAATTTGATGGTTGAATGAGCGGAGAGTGGTATTGGTAGTATATACCTCGCTGCGCTCACCATACAACACTTGACGGTAAAGGTCTAACGATAATTCACGACGGGTGGCTTCTCGGGTAGTGCCCTTGGCCTTTCGTTGTTCTTCACCCGTGTCAAAACGTATACAATAGAGTTTGGGTCGTAAAGCTACAATTTCCACAATACGGTTTTGTCCAGCCTCGTTCTTAAACATGCCTAGACGTTTATCGTTGTCAGCATAGTAATATGGACTGGATGGATGTTGGTTGGAGGTATCAAAGTGGGTGGTTAGACGATGACGCATCTCTTCCCAGAATCCGGTAGGGCTTTCCACACTGTAGCAAAAACTTTCGGTATCGGTAAAAACCAAGCGGCAGCGCGAACCAAAATGTGGGCGAATAATGTTGTAGTGGAAATCGTACATATGCATTTTGGCTAATTCCAATATTGCAAAACCTACAAGGATTGGTTTGTTATAAAAAACGTCGGTTTTTCTCATCTGGATGAGTGCTAAATCATTCGAAATGCGTCGTGCATGGCTGAAGGCTGGACTGGCTGTTAAACTCACAAGAGTTTTCTCGTTGTTTATTACGTAGATGTTGACTCGGTTGTCTACGTTTTCTACAGTTTTACCTGAAATGTTAACCGAAGGTTAGTCAAAAGTATGAGTTTAAGTTAGAATGATTTTACCAAAGATGGAATTATTCATCAGTTTGAATGATTCACGATCAGCGTCATTGGTGGCGGCAGCTCGCAAAGCGGTGTTGCATTCGATGTAGGGCTGAAACAGCGTTGTCTGACGAAATCTGATACCACCATGCATTCGGATCACTAACAATCCGTGACTTAAAGCCAGCTGCAACATTCTGTAATGAATCAGATATTTTTCTTTAGCGTTTAAGGTGACACATAGTTTTTCAACACGAGAGGGAAATGTTTTCCCATCCTTCAGATAATGCTCTTGGATTGTGGGGCTTAGCATATCCCATGTTATTTGTTCTTTGCGAGACATAAAGGGAAAATCGTCGTGTTCTTCGTGTAAATGGGCAGGATATTCCATGTCGACTAGTAGGGCATAACCATAGAGCGAATCTGGGGTTAACGAGAGGATTTCGTTCAAACTGGGGCATTCTTTGGTTGATAACCAGCAAATTCCATCGGTGGGTAAAGCTTGAACCATCGCCCATCCATACAAGTTGTTAGCATCGATATATTCGATGGAGCTATTAGGGCGTGTAGGATCATAATGTGGCAAGTCTGGTAAATTGGCTACAGCATGACGTTGGGACACCATGGTTAGCCCCCCTCGCACGTTTTGTTTAACCATACTATGCATGGTTACATCGGTCATAAGTTCCATCGTCACCCCCGTTGTGTACAAAAAGGCGTTCCAGCCAAAATGCGAAATGCTGTAAAAATGGGCTACATCCAAACCCGAATGGTGATAGGTTGTTTGACGTAAGGTGGAAAAGCAGTCGGCTAGAATGCGGACATCGCACTCTAAATACAAGTTGTGATAGTCGCGTAATGTGCGACATTGAAAGTATCCCAAACGTTTTGTGTATGAATGTAATCCTCATCTGAAACTGAGCAACCAGTTAGGGTGGAGAAAAAGGCCAGTTGAGATGGTAAATGTGGTAAATCAAGAGCTGTCAGACTAGTCATGAACTCGTAGGGAAATATCCCTTTGCGCGCTAAGAGTTTGAGTTTCTCTTGATTCCCCGCTACCACAGCCGCACGGTTCAAACATTGAAAGGAGTGGAGCCCCTTTTTCAAGAGAACTTGAGCCCAACGTTCCAAACTAGTGTTCATAAATTGAAGACTGTCCAGAAAGCGAACGTTATCAACTTTAAAAGTCAAGAACTTTTCCATGGATTTGGGGATAATGTCAATGTCTTGCCCGTAATGCTCCAATGCTTGACAGATGAAATGTCCATCGTAATTCCTAGAAACAACAGATTATTTGGATTCGGTTTATCGGTTTTCACAGATACTTACTGTAAATTGTGGAAGTAGACAGGTAATTCGTAGTTTTCCAATTTACAATGGAGATTACAACCTCGGTGAGCAATACCCCGGAAAGAACCGTCAAAATGATCATGATCTATCATACGCTCGGACAAATCTTGGGGTAAGGGTTTCTTGCAGTGTACGCATATAGTAGCTGTATGTCGGGCTCTTATTGCCATTGACACATCTTTTTCATTGAGGGGAAAATTTGTTGAGCGCACCACTTGTTCAAGATTTGCTGCTGTTTCTAAGATGTTTTGTAGGAAAATCTGACCTGCATTAGGGCCAACATAGCGCTGGTATGCCACTTCACTCCCCTGCAGGTCGAGCACCAAATAACAAAAAGATAGAGCTTCGTGACGATGAAGCTTTTGATTGACGGGATAGTGTTCTTCATCAGTTGGATCATAAGAAACTAAAAGAGATTCAAAATCGGCAAAAGCTATGTAAGGGGCACGTTGTCAGGAATTGCAGAACAGAAGACGGGTCTGTGTCGAGAAACGGAGTTGTATTAACTTCAGAAGATGTTGTGTCTACACTTAGCAGAGTAGTTGACTGGATCTAAGTGATTAACACTCTGGTTAGTGAACCAGAGTGTGCAGCTATATATACGAGACTACCGACCTCGCAACTGTTGTGGGATCAGGTTGACCTGATCCCACAAGGGCCGCAACATGTTTGGAATGCGAGTTACAACACTATGAGTCAAGATGGGTCAAGATCATGAAGGCCGCAACACATTTGGAATGCGAGTTACAACATTATGAGTCAAGATGGGTCAAGATCATGACACACGTTGTGCTGCATTAAAACATCGCATCTGAACAAAATCGTTCTTCCCAGGAGTGGGGAGTCGAACTGCTTTTTGTTTGTTTTCCAAACAGTACATTTTATGAGCATCTAGGGACCGGGAACTTTTAAACGCGTTTAGACATTTGAGACAATAATGATCCTTATGTAGTTGATCTTTACCCAACAAACGATTTGGTGAAAGAATAGGCCAGAAATGTCCTTGCCCCGGACCGGTGCATGTATACAAAAGATTAACCGGTTCTTGGCAGAGGGTGGTGTTGGGTTTGAAAAAGGTTTTCCCAGAAATACGAAAAGGATAAATATTTCGAGGGGTGGCAACAAGAGTTGGTGGGAGTTTAGAGCGTTTAGGATTTTCTGCTTCTTCATCACTCTCGTCAAAACATCCAAACGGTAAAGTATCAAAAGCTAAGATATTAATAGCGATTGAATGGGCTTCTTCAAAAGCAGTTATGTCTTGAATTTTAACAGGATAGGTTAGCACTTGTGGATTAGTGGTCGGTAATCTGTCGGGATAACGGGCGAAGAGATCATCTAAACTTTTAGCACTATGATGTTTTATAAAAAACTGAGAATTTTCGTCAGTTGCAGCATGTTGACGAGCTAGCACCGCTTTGACCGCGTAGACAAAACATTGATCACCGCAACGTTCGATATTAACAACAGCTTTGCGTTTAGCGATGCCGGCAGGTAACCGTATCTGGTGAGAGTCGTTACCACTACCTGCCATAGGAACAAACGTGGTCACTGAAGCTCGAAGCTCACTAATGTACTCCATCCGCCAACCAGAACCAGCTTGATTCTGACGATTGTGGATCACGTTGGCAATATGATCAAATGATCAAATATGATCAAACGTGTATTGAATGTCAAAACCATACACGCTGTTACTTTGTGGGCGATATAACTGGCAAACATGGATGTATCACCCAGAATACACTTTTTGGATGGGATGAGCCTGGTGTGCTCACATTTCCAAAGTGTGGTGCCCAGGTGGAGTCATCCAGAATCATCGTTCCAACCGAATTACCTGTTGAGGTTGAAGAAGTGGAGGGGGAGGAGGCGGAGGAAATCGCAATACTAGTTTGTATGCTGTTCAAAAATCTGAAAACAAAGAATCAAAACTCATTCTTATATTAATAGTTGAAGTTATTGGTGGTCTCATCACTATGGCGTGTGCTGGTTACTCTGGATGGAGATGCTGGCGTAAACATGTTTTTTGCACCTCCAGCTGGAGTAGGTTCAGCACTAGCGAAGACGTGGTTCTGGATGAACTAGCCTCGATGGAGGAACTATCGGAAAACGATGAAATTTAAAATGAAAATAAATAACCAGATTAAAGTTGAATGTGTATGTTTTTTTTTTTTTTTTTTTTTCCACAAATTTATAATGTTAACATTAATATTCACGGTTGTCGTATTTTTATTTAAAACAGACAGAACTGTTTCTAGCTGGGCCAGGTTTGCGGGTGAAAGGGCTGAGGTTGTTTGGATAACGTTGATATTGGGGATGTTGGGGACATCGGGGATGTTGGCAGCTTGAGTGTTTGGTGTTACGTCCAAATCTTGGAGAATTGGAAATTCTACCAACATAGCATCTAACCATTTATCCAGATCTTCATGCTCTACAAATAGAAAGAAAAACATCAACACAAATAATGATTAGTTTATAAATAACAAATTAGATAATAACCCACCAGCATTCGTCTCCAAATTTAAAAAAGCTGGGGTTTTCATTGTTACTTGATTTCCTTTACCTTGACCGATTCCTACAAACAAAATATGTTCAAACACGTGTAGACACATATAAAATTCAAACTGGTATGAAAACTTACCGTAAGCCATGACTGCTTGTTGTAGTTTGAGGTTAAGTTTGAAGTGTGCGCGCTGGATACTGTAAGGTTTCAATATGTGGAAGTTGCGCGTTGGGTGTGGCATACATTACAAACCCGCTAGCTTACGATTGGTGTTTGACTTTACTCTAAACGTATAAAAGAGGCAGACGGTCTGTTGGAAAGATCAGCTTTCAGCTCTACTTCGCTTGTATTTAACATACATGATAAAATGCCTTTAGTAATAGGCTACATAACAAAAGTAATAGGCTACATAACATATTATTAGCGGTGTGCGCGAATATAAACACCAACCTGGCTGTTACTTTAACTTTTACATGCAAGTGGGACCTAATCGAGAATATTGTGATATCCATTGCGATGATATTAGATGTCGCGATTTCTTATTTAACTGTTACTATACGCATCGTGCCATAAGGTTCATGTCTTACGAAACTGGACGCTGTCTTTATCTGCATGCAGACACCTTTATTAAAACCAAGATCTCCAAGCCAGCTTTTGCGTTTGATTGTCAGGTGCGTCCTGGACCTGGGTGCGAAAAAGATATTACGAGTAAATAAGTAAGTATATAAGATCAAATCTTGTGTGTATATCGATATTTTGTATGCTTACTCTTTTCTCAGAGTGAAGTTAAAATCAGATCTTATGCGACAAAGTTTCAACATGGGTTATTCTGCACTGTACAACACAGAAGCACTAATAACTAGTGTTCGTTTCGACATGAATTGTGAAAAGGATTTCTTTTAACCTCGTGTTTGTTGTTGTTGTACGCATAAGGCGACATCTATAAGTTGTGTGTATATGTGTGCGGCGCAACATTCAAATATAAGTCTCGAAATTATTTAACAACGTGTATTTACATTGATTCGTTCTACATCTCGGGTTAACCAATAAGCGAATTTGTAGGTTTGGAATAGCGTACAAAGAGTTGGGGTTGTTTGATGTTTAGGACAATAGGGTGGTTCAAATGGACAGAAAATTTCGTTGACTGTAGGACAATTGTATCCTGCCAAGTTCTCAATGGGTTGTTGAAGTCCTTGTGAGAGAATTTCAAACGAGGGATCGCCCCATGTTAAAACTCGATATTTTCGGATTGAGCGGGCTAGATGATTGAAGAAAACACCCATCGTGTCAAAGGACCAGTCTTGATCATGGTCATTTCCCCATGTGAAATGTTGGTAGTAAAAATTGTTTCGAGATAATTTGGAATTAATAAAACATGTGGTTAACTCCACAGGGCTGTTGTCGACTAATCTCAAATAGACTACAGCCAAGTCTTCAGTCATTCTTATGCTCTAGCAGAGTTTATTGAACCATCGTGTTGATCTGTGTTGGTTCTACTGGTTTCATAAATGGGAGACGTGCTGGTGATAGCCTTGAGTTTGTCAAACACCCTGGTTGGAATGTGTGTGTGGGTGTGTGGTTGCGAGAATTGGGGATTTTGAAACTGTTCAGTCTAAGGGTTGCACATATGTCAAAGAGGGGGTTGTCAAGCGCGCTCATCTGAGGAATCATACCGATGGAAGAGTGAGGATTGGCCAACACAGGAGCTTGAGGGGAGTGTGAGCTGACAAGCACCCTAGCCAGAGGGGCTGTGCAAACGCAAGAGTTGGTGAGTTGGTGTTATCAGTGTGTGTGCAACAGTTGATAGCCTGATGAGCATGATGGCACACTCTCCAAAAAATCTTACAGTGTAGTGAAACCACCAACCATTATTTTGAATGAATTTGTAATTGTATTTGTTGAAAGAAAATACATTTCGAAGGTTAAACTTACAAAAAGTGTCTTTAACTTAAATGTCTATCTCCGAAAAAGTGTCATTAACTTTAATGTCTATTTTTGAAAAAGTGTCTTTACTTAAATGTGTGTGTATTTTGTGAAAAAAGTGTCTTTAACTTAAATGATGAATCTCGAAAAGTGTCTTTAACTTTAATGTCTATTCTCGAAAAAGTGTCCTTAACTTTAATGTTGATTCTGAAAAAGTGTCTTTAACTTTAATGTCTATTCTCGAAAAAGTGTCCTTAACTTTAATGTCGAATCTGAAAAAGTGTCTTTAACTTTAATGGTAATCCTGAAAAAGTGTCTTTAACTTTAATGTCGAGTCCGAAAAAGTGTCTTTAACTTTAATGGTAATTAAGTTTGTTTGCGGAGGACACTGTTGTCGACACGAGAGCTGCTCAATTGTGAGGACAGCGCCAACGTGAAAGTGGCGGAAACGCTAGAAACTAGGTGTTGTCAAACCATACTGCGCAGGCGTCAGGGCGGGGACTAGGGGAGAAATGAAGGCATCCTATTGGTGCAGCCATAAAAGGGGCGGGGCTTGGGAGAAATGGAGGCTTCCTATTGGTGCGGCAGTAATGGAGGTGGCAGTAATGGTGGTACCTATACTACTTACTGAATTAATATTGTAGCGGTTCGCGAGTCGAACCGCTAGCGAACCTCCGAGCAAGTAGAGAGAGAGTTGGGAGAGAGTCGTAGAGCGGAGGCGGGAGAAGACAGACGCAAGGGGTGGAGGCGTGGTGCGTACCAGAATTGAACCCCACGCGACAATATTGTAGCGGCAGATGGCGTGCGAGAGGCAACGAGAACGCCTGTGAAAGGCGAAGAGGGAGCAGTCGCGCGCGCAAAGTCGAACAAGCTACATGTTCATTGTGATAGACGACCTTTTTTTCCGTACTTTTTGATGAAAGTTGCTCTGGCATAAAATCAAGCGTTTTAAACAACACGAATCCCAACTTATTGTTCCCTGACACTTGCACCAGGTAATACTAACATACGGTGGTGGGGTAAGAGCCTGAAAGATCCAGCGTTTGATTGGTGAAGGGGAGTAGCGGAAGCATGGCCTCATCAGTTGAGGACATGGAGTCGGAGTGGTCGGAGGAAGATTTGCTCGAAGGATTTTCTCAGGAAGGCCCAGATAGGGGAAATCAGGAGCGAGGAAGGTTTCCTTTGAAAAGTAGGCCAGTTATAGACAAAGAAGGGTTTGAAACAGTAGTATCCAAACGGGAAAAGACAGCGCTAAAGAAAATCGGGAAGGGATTTAAAATTGTAGGGAAGGACGTCATAGCGAGGGCAAGCTCGTTCGTTCCAAAGAAGAGACAAAGAGTAGGGTCTATCCTGTCAACCGGATCAGATCCAGAGAAAAAACAGAAAGAGGGCAATGGCGAAAGACCAGTTATTTTCAGACTAAAAGAAGCGGAAGGCCAAACATTCGCACAAGTCAACCCTGTCAAGCTAGGCAAGGCTCTAGAAGCTTTTCAAGTGAAAAACCTGAAAACCAAAATAACCAGAGGGGGGTACCTCTTAGCGTACCCGAAAGACGAGTTGGCTGAAGAAAAAATGTTAAAGGTGCAAAAAATAGGAGAATGGTCGGTTGAAGCCAGATTAGCTAAGCCCTTAAACATGGTGCATGGTATAGTGCGCTTGCCAGGGGTGACAAAGGAAGAAGTGGAAGAGCAAAAATTTGAAAGGGTATGTGCGGTCAGACAACTTTTCAAAATCAGAGTAAACGAACTAGGGGATAGGACTAAGTCACCTACGGGTGCTTTCCATTTAATGTTTGACAAAACCGAACTACCCAAACATATAAAGGCATGGTCTATCATCTTGCCGGTCACACCTTTTGAACCACGTCCTATCAGGTGCTACAAATGCCAACGTTTTGGACACATAAGTCTGGCCTGTACGGCTAAGGAACGATGTGGTTTCTGTGGAAAGGAGCACCGGACCAGCGGGTGTACAAGTAGGAGTCAGGAAAACGTACCAAGCTGTGCAAATTGTAAAAAAACATGAGGCAGGAGACATCAAATGCGAATATTATGAAGCGGCGAAACAAAAACAACAAAGTATTAAAAAACAGCCAATTATACAAACCGTTCCGGTATTGCAAAATGAGAAGGAAAACATAAGGGTATGTCAGGAGAGTTCCATGGGGTTCACAGGTCAGAAAACCCCCCAATCTTACAGCGAAGTGACAACAGGCAAAGGTATACAACGGACTCAAACTCAGACAGCAAAAGACCCTATAGTTGAGCAGCGTCATCAAACGAAAGGGAACAGAAGTGAGAGATCAAGTGAGTCTCAACAACCGAGCATTTCAATAGCGCCCGTAATTACTAGTCTTATAGTGGAATGCCTGTCAATACTTATCAAAACGGGTAGGTGGGAGGAAAAATGGAGGGAAATAGGTAACACATGTAAGAAAATTTTAATGGATCCGTCAACTATTCAGGCCCTTTTATCATGCCTGGCCAATTTCTGAAAATACTAGCTTGGAATGCCCGGAGCATAAAACCACACCTAGCAGGCTTATGCACATATATTAGTGAAATGAATAAAAAACCTGATATAATATTTGTATGTGAAACATGGCTAAAGACGGAAGAACGTGCTAGTATTAAAGGGTATGATATATATAGGAAGGATAGAAATAGCGGATCTAGGGGAGGGGGAATTTTATTTTGGGTTCGTAACACAATAGAAGTAGAGTGGATTCGACTGAGAGAATTCGGGCTCGGGGTATTAGAAATAGGTGGTTTGAAAATTAAATGGGAGGGTGATAGCATACATTTATTAGGAGTTTACTTACAAGTACAACAAGGGGAAAATAGGAATCAAATAACAAAAGAAGAGTATAAATTTTATCTTGACCAGATTGGCGAAAACAGCAAAACGCTCCTCGTTGGGGACTTTAATTCGCATCACCCTCTGTGGGGGAGGAAAAACGCTGACTATAGAGGGAAGGTATTTGTCAAATTTTTAGAAGAATGGGAAAAATTAATGTTAATAAGCCCGAAAGGGGAAGGTACATGTTTAGCGGGGAGGAACAAACCGTCAACACTGGATTTATGCTTTGCTTCTAGTAACATATACGACAAGGCACGAGCTGAAGTAGGTGGACTATTACAAAGCGATCATTTGCCTTTGATTATTAATCTGGAGAGTGCCTCTAACAATAGGGACAGGGAAACAACTCAACGTTGGCTCTTTAGCAAAGCAAAATGGAAGGATTGGTATGCAGAATTAGAGAGACTGGATATTCAAAACCTGACCGAAACGGGGAGGGTAGAAGAAAGATATAAGAATTTCATAGACCAGCTAACTACAGTGAGCAAAAAGCACATTAGACTCTTGGGAGGGAGTACTAATGGGTCATCGCAGCTCAGAACCAATAAGCTGACAGACAAAATTAGGAAACCTTGGTGGGATGAGAATTGCAGCAAAGAACTAAGCAAAGCTAGAGTAGCATATAGAACGTTGAGACGTAACCCTAGTTCAGAAAATGTTGATAAATGCAAAAGAGCACAATCGCGCAGCAAGCAAACCTCCCAAAAGGTAAAAAGGCAATTCTGGAGAAATAAAGTTGAGAGTTTTGGTATCAATACACCAATGAAAGAAGCGTGGGGATTAATTCGGGCAATGGAAGGTAAGGGTAGAACGCGTGTAAGGAAAATCACCAACCCAACGGGTGAGGTAATAGAAAGCGACGAAGAGACGGCAGAAATGTTTGCACGACATTTTGGCAACTTCTAATCGACAGCACCGGAACTTATTAACCCAGATGTGGATGATGACGTGATAGAATTAGACATCATCGGATATATGGGAAGAAGTAGTGAAATGAAAGAACTGGACAACCCTTTTACTGTATGGGAATTTACAGAAGTCATTCGCAAACTACCAAAAACTAGTCAGGGAAAAGACATGGTCCATTATACAATAATAGAAAGACTTCCCAACAATTTTAAACAAGCTTTGTTCAGTATTTATAACTACATTTTGGAGACAGGTGTGATACCCGCTGACTGGAAAAACGCAGTAGTCATTCCCATACCAAAGCCGAATAAAGACCCCGCGAAGTGTGAGTCATACAGACCCATATCATTAATATCATGCCTAGCCAAAATTTTCGAAAGGATGATAATCAGAAGAGTAACCTGGTTTACAGAAAAGAACCCTATAATGTCTCCATGTCAGACGGGGTTCAGAGTAGGCCGTAGTACAGTGGACCAGTTGGTCAGGATGAAAAACGACTGTCAAACTGCTTACGAGGCAGGAGGTGTAGCAGTCTTAGTACTAATAGATATTAAACAAGCATACGACGGAGTATGGATAGATGGTCTTCTCAGAAAGATGGGAGAGAGAGGCATTAGAGGGAAACTACTAACCGTAATACGAAGTTTTTTAAAAGACAGAACCCTCCAAGTCAGAGTGGGTGCACACCTGTCGACAGAAATTCCAATGAAAAAAGGTATTCCACAGGGATCAGTGATGTCCCCTTGGCTATTTAATATAATGATGGCAGACCTGTCAAGTGTACTAGGACAGGGAAATATATCGATTTTTGCAGATGATATTGCCCTGTGGGTTTCAGGGGCTGAACTGGAGATTGCAATGACAAAGGCCAGTAATATTCTCGGGGATGTTAACTCGTGGTGTGGAAAATGCCAAAAACACGATCTAGTAGTTAAAAAGGTTTACAACAACCGTAGTTCATCATTATGGACATCATTCAAACAGATGTACGAGTCTTATGAAATTGCGCAGGCAAAAGAAGGAGATTTTTTTGAAAACCTAATTCCCCCTTGGGATTTTGAGGCCACAAATATAGTCAAAGTTATACCACATCTAAGCACGAAAAAAGAATTGATAACTGACTGTAAGCAACTTGTGTACGAGTACTTACACCAAATCTACCCCAATCATACCAAAGTTTATACCGATGGGTCCAGAGATGAAGATGGGCATTCGGGGGCAGGGATACACATAGAAAGTGAAAATTCCTCGGTCGCCTTCGCGCTCCCTCGGTGGTCATCGGTACTGGCAGCAGAACTGTACGCCATCAAGGAAGCGTTAGCAATTATCGAGAATTCGGATACAAACAAATACCTTATCCTTTCGGACTCAAGAGCTGCACTCAGTGCTATTGCTTCATATGGAAGGAGGGCCTACTTCGAAATAGTACAAGATATTCAGAATAAAATACGGTTGTTACAAACAAACAACTTTGACATAACGTTGCAATGGGTTCCTGCACATATAGGTATCGTTGGTAACGAAGCAGCAGATTCGGCGGCAAGGATTGGAAAAAACTCAAATCAAACAATTTTAAGAGAACTCACAAGACACGAAATCACAACCGTAATCAAACAGAAGATAGAACAAAAAGTACTTCAGCGATTAAAAAACAGCTCTTTACAAAATCTTGTTCAATCTGCTACAAACATCAGGCCAGCACCCTGGTTATTGCACAAAAACAGGAAAATGGCAGTAGTTCTTTTAAGACTGAGATGTGGTCACGGAAGAACAGGAGCATGGCAGCATAGGTTCAAATTAAAAAGAAATAGCGCATGTGATAGATGTGGCGAGAGAGATGATACGGTGGAACATAAGGTTATGAAATGTCTGTATAACTCAATGGAACGTGAATTCCTCAAGAATAAAATGATTAAAGAAGGAATGGAATTTAAACTCGAGAACATTCTGGGGTTTGGCAAACTTACGGAACATAAGCAATTTTTAGCACAATCATATTTGGCGGACTTCATAAGAATAACAGGGCTAGTTGATCTCATCTAAGTAATCGGCTCGGTGATGGTCTAAACTCTATCACCTTTTCTTACCATGCACCTTCTTAGGCACGCCCATTCCAATTAAATTATGTAAATTCGTGCGTGGACCAGGGAAGACAGAAGGAGTAGACAGCGACATCAATTGGGAATGCTGCAGACGACGATGCGATGACGATTCGCCTGTCGTCTATAACAACACAAAGAAGAAGAAGAAGGCGAAGAGGGAGTGAGTCAGAGAGAGAGGGAGCGAGAGGAAAAGCGCGCGAGTGTAAAAGACGGAGTTACCGTTTTGATTGTTGTAGAAGCCCCGAGCTAAATCCCCACTTTAAATAAACTATCCTATCTAAACTAAACTAAAACTGTGTACACCTTTTTCCCAGGCCAGTTTCTCCTTTTAGTGTGAAATCCGTTAGTGTAAATCACAAATTTACGCTACAATATAATAAAGTTTTATGTTGCAGCCAAAACATAAAACTGCAACATAAAACTTTATAATATTAATTCAGTAAATCTGGATAGCTTTTTACAGTTTTATTTATTATTTAGCTGCTCAAAAACCAAAGTTTCCTGCATGTTTTTCATACAACTTTCCTTGGCAATGTGGTAAGTCACACAAATCACAACAATCAAAGGACCCAAATTCAATCTTATTTGGCACAAGTCAGACCAAACCACGCCCCCAGTCAGTGATTTTCTTGATTTTGACTGGTGATTTTTGATTTTGAATGGTAGTGTGAACCACCCTTTACGGAAAGTTTGTTAGCACTTTCGAAAGCCCCAGGCTAACCCCATGAGAGGAGGAGGTTGGCCAGAACTTCTTGAGACAGCGGGAACTAAGAAAAACGGAGTTAAGCTGTAAATCGATACCAATGGACTTGATCGATTTCTTTGCCTTAGCGGAGACCAAGCGGGAAATTTTTAAACATTAATCCGAATTATAACCGGATCATAGAGACCATTTAAAAAATGCACATATTTATATAATATAACGAGTATGTATAGAATACAAACAAAAAGTCGATACATGAAAAAAAAGGGGGTGGAGATACAAAAAATGGGTTTTGACATTGCAAGTATAGGAATTTCCGACATAGGGATACGGAGGATTGATTTTACTCTTTATGTCAATTTTAACATTTCAAACATTTTGTAAAAATTTCAAAATTATAAGTCAGGTAAATTTAAGGATTATACATGTCAGTTTCCACTGAATATGGTGCATTTCTTGTTCACCTGCCTTAAAGTTCCAGAGTGCGTTTGGCTATTACGGGCGCGTGCGTAATGGTACAGTCTGGTGTTTAAATATTTTCTTACAACAAGACTAATAAAAAGTCGCCCATGTTTGTCCTGTCCTGACAACTGATTATCATGCTCGACAAGTGCTTTTAATATATCTCCCTTTTCTTGGTAATTCTCAAACACGTAACTAACGATAGGCTCTTCCAGTCTTTCCACTGCTGGAATACTGGTGGGTGTTGAGGCTAAGATCGTTCGAAAAAAGCGTTCGCATAAACGACAAAGAAAGTGCACTAAGGCGCTTGGTCTGCAAAGGCCGCTGTTTGTGTTACTGTAACTTTTTACAGCTATTAAATCTGTGCGACAGTCTCCAGAAACATTCCGGACACAGGATAAAACTACGGCATTGTACACACGAAAGCGATTTCAGGTCTAACAATTTTTTAGCCACAAAACCTCCAACATAAAAGATTACGTCTTCACTGTAAAAAATTATTGTAAAATAACATAGCTTTTATTACGATATTAAGGTAATTTTACCCGAATTTAGTTGTAATATGACATTACTATGGATTCCTTGTAAAATGGCACAGCTTTCCTTGTTATTGTATGCCAATTTGAGTAGTAAAGTTTACTAACCCGATTTCTCTGTAAATATATTATTATTATTATTATTTATTGCAACATATAAGGCTTTATAAAGCCTCTTTGTAACTATTTATCTCTACGAAATTGTAACGGGTCAAACATTTTTGAGCCAAAATGCTCATCTAGTGATTTTTTAAATGTCTGTGAGGAGGAGGATTCGATCACTTTTTCTGGTAGGCTATTCCATTCATCTACGATTCGGTTTTGGAAGGTCCAGCGGCCTACATCTTTGAGGAATCGTTCTGTCTTAAGTTTTAGGATATGGCCACGACAATTGCTTTGGTTGAAGCACAATATTTGTTCGGCGGACACATTTTCATAATAGGCGTGACACAATTCAAACGCTTCTATCAGGTCACCCCGTAGAAACCTATATGCCAGAGTTGGCAGGTTCAAGGCTTTGAGTCTATCTGTATAGGAGAGGTGACGAAGATTTCCAGGAAATTTGGTTATTCTCCTTTGAACTTTTTCTAGGGCTTCTAGGTCCCTGTTGAAGAACGGGCGCGTTACACAGTGGCCGTACTCAAGAATAGGTCTAACGAGCGTTTTATACAGCGTGGACAACATTGTTTTATCCACACAGGTGAAGTTTCGTCTAATTAGTCCAGCCACTCTCGTTGCTTTAGCCGCAATGCTCGCGTAATGTTGGTGAAAATTAAGTTTTGTGTCAATCAGGACTCCAAGATCCCGTTCACAGTCGGTCTTGGCAATTATTTCGCCACCCAGGACATAACTACTTGTGACAGATTCATTTCCAATCCTCAGTTGGTGACACTTTGGGATGTTCAATTCCATCAGCCATTTCTCCATCCAAAGCTCAATACTTTTAATGTCATCTTGGAGCTTAATCATATCCTCCGGGCAGTTAATTACGTTACTAATTTTGGTATCATCCGCGTAAAGAAAGACTGTCGACTCAATTTTGTCTGTTAGGTCATTTATATATATATGTTAAATAGTAACGGACCCAGAACCGAGCCCTGGGGAACTCCGCTTAGGACATCTATCACTAAGTCACTGACTTCACCTTCAACACAAACTGACTGCGTCCGATTCGTTAAGAAACTTTTAATCCATTTAGTCAGGGTGGGTGAGGTACTAGGACCGAGACCGTAGTCAACTAATTTTTGAATAAGTCTACCATAAATATAAGACCAATACTTGTCTTTTTTTAAAGAAATCGTAATAATTTAACCTACCTACTAGCTGTTAAATAACTATTTTACTCTGTAATCGATTTCATTGTGACTCTCTTTGTAAAAAGACAATTCTTATCGTAAATTACACTTTCTAAGAATAATCTTACTCAAATACTCTTTATAAAATTAAAAGTTCTACTCGTTATTGACTTCCTTCTGACTTTTTTTTCTGAAAATATGCTACTTTTGATTATTTTAGAATTTTCACAATAATGTCAGTTGCATTTTCTTTCCACGGAATAACAATGAAATTCTCAACAGCAGCTTTTCTGTAGGACATAAAACGTTCGAAAACGCATGGAGTTGGGGCACATACTCCATGAGCTAACAATGAAATTCTGTACAGCGTAAGCCTTGCTGTAGGATAGAAACGTTCGAAAAGTCACAATCCAGGGGTAACGACTCATTTAACCTTGGTAAGGGACAGTTAGTTTTGGAATCGCCAACTGCCGTGTTGTTCAAGCTGTCAATTAAAACGCAGACCATTATTTTGAAAGAAGTCGTGATTTTTTGCTCCACTTTCCAGAGAAAGGTAAGATTACAACTGATACGATTTTAGCTGAATGAAATGACAAGTCTTCCTTTACCTAGGCACTTTTCTGACACTGCTATCTTTCTTCTAGCCTTGCATGACACATATTCACTTGTTTTTACCCCCATGCTTTTGTTGTAATAGGTTTGTCAAAATAGTTATTTGTTTCATTTCTGTATAACTTGACCATGCAATTTTCGTCTCCATATTTCCTCCAAAATTAAGCAATGAGGACTTTTTACTGTTGCATTTGCCAAAAAGTGTGCCATCAGCGCAACATTTTCCACAACCACTTAAAATCGCATGTTTCAAGTGGGACCAAAGAAGCCTTCCCCTGCACTGGTTGCAAATCAGTATTTAAAACGCAGTCTTCACTGCGGAGACATGTGTCCATTCGGCACAAAGAATTAGTGATTGCTAAGTTTGATTTAAAGTACGAATCTAAGTTTTCAACCGTCTGTACTCTGGAAGACTGCAAAGAGGCCATTCCTAGCTTGCATCCGCTTCTTAAGCACGTAAAAGCTCATATTAAGGAGGGAAGGCGTGTAACATGTATATTTGAAAACTGCAATTTTACAACAGACATGATTTCTTCTTTAACATCTCACATTTCCAAAAAGCATCGCAAATCGCGCTCTCTTTTGCAAATCAATCAAACTTATATTCGAGACGAAAATGCGACAGACGATGAACCTAGATTATCGACAGAAGGGCCTGCTAGTTCTTCGGTTGTGTTACGGAAGCTAGATGAGCTCCAGCAAGTCAGTCATGTCACAGGAATTAGTTTAACGATGTCTTTGGCAAGACTTTACTTACAGATGGAAGTTAAATTCCTCATTGCACAAAGTTCGGTAGAGCTTATTATAGACAATTACTGCGTCATCGCCAACGTGGCAAAGAAAAATTACACGGAAGAAGCAAAGCTTTGTACGATAGGAAATGGGATTAGCGAAGAACTAGCCAAAAAGATTTGCAGTGAGTTACAAATGAAAGACCCTACGACCAGTCTTCATGAATCTAAAGGTGAACTAAGTACACCATTTCTCCGGAAGCAATTTTTTAAGCGTAATTTTTTGTATATAGAACCAGTCGAGTTAAAAGCTTCTTCCGATAGTTTCTATCATTACATACCCATTGACGCCACAATAAGGGCCTTGGTAACAAACCCAATCGTCCGCGAGAACCTAGCGGGAGACTACAGCACAGGTAGTTGAAACGATATCCATTCTGATATATTCGATGGGTCAGTTTTTAAGTCTTTACCAAACGAGAGGAGAAAGGGCATTCACGTAATCCTGTATACGGACGCATTTGAAGTTGTTTGCCCCATTGGCTATGCTGTTACGAGGTACAAGGTGTTCGCCGTGTACATGGTACTAGCTAATTTGCCACCCAGGCTACGGACGAGCGTAGAGCAAATCCAGTTTGTCCTCCTTATTAAAGAAAAAGACTTCGACGCGGAAAAGCATTTCGGTAGACTTATAGAAGATCTAATCGTACTCGAAGAAAAGGGTATCGAAGTAAATAAGGAACTGTATGTAGTCAATTTGCTGGCGATATTAGGGGATAATCTAGGAAGCCACACGATAGGAGGATTCTTAGAAAGTTTTTCACGAAATGAATATTACTGCCGCTTTTGCCATACCTCGAAAGAAGCAAGAGCTTCTATGAGCGTCACAAATGTGTCTTTTCAAAGAACTAAAGAAACTTACAAGGCCTCTTTGAAAGAAAAGGAAGAAAATATGCTTGAAAGCCATAAGGGCATAAAACTTGATTCGCCTTTTAACAAGTTAAAATATTTTCACGTCTGCAGCCCAGGTTTGCCTCCTTGTACCGCTCACGATTTTTTTGAGGGTGTAGTAGCGTACGATGTTCCCCTATTCTTGAAACACGTCTTGCGTCTCAATTGGTTCACCAAAATATACCTGAACAATCGGATTGAAAACGTAAAATTTCAGAAGCTTGACAGGAGAGATACACCTAGGCCGTTTAATTTTAGTAAACTCAGGTTAACAGGAAACGCCATTTCCCTCCGCAATTTTCTCCGTTTCGTCCCTTTTGTTTTAAGAACTAAGATTTTGAATCCAGAAGATCCAGCTTGGCGCTCACTGCTTTTGTTAAAGAAAATAGTAGAGCTTTGTTGTGCGCCCCAAATCACTACTTACCAAATTACTCTTCTTAATGTAACGATTCATGAGTATATTTTTAATCGCTTAAAGTTGTTTCCCGATGTACCTTTGAGGCCCAAACACCATTTTCTCTGCCACTATCCGCAGCTCATTCAGCAGTTCGGTCCCTTATCTAGGTTATCGACACTGCGCTTTGAAACGAAGCATTCTTTTTTCAAAAAGGTAATAAGAGTGACACGAAATTTTAAAAACGTCACAAAAAGTCTTTCGGAGAAACACCAGTTTCTCCAAGCTTATTTGCACGACTGCGGTCTCTACAAACGTGAGATAGTATTAAATGTTAAATTTGAGGAGCTGGAAGCTGGAAACAGAATGGAAGAGTCGGCGACTAGCATGCTTCCGTGTACAGAACGGTGGCTATTCGGGGGAAGTGCTACGTTCAATGGTACAACCTACAAAAGAGGATTGTGGCTGGCAATTGCCAAGTTAGATCCGAAGTTAGAAGATATTTTCTTGGGAAAATAATAAAATTATATGTATCCCAAGACTTAACTACTCTTTGCTTTCTTTTGGAGGCAGTTGTTTTCGAATTTCAAGAAGACCTTGCGTTGTTTAGGTCTAACTTTGGTGCTCCTGTACAAAAGAAAATTGTCTCCTACTCGAATCTCTTAGATTACAGTACCTTACATGCATACGAAACAATCGATGGGGATTTGTTTATCATGCCAAAAACAACTTACGTGTAAAACCGATTCGCTATTTTTTATTATTTTTATTACAATGTAACTTTCTCGTATAGAACTGTCCCTTTGTTTCCCGTGGTTAAAGTTAAATAAGACATTCGCTTTGAAAATGGAAACATTCCTGAGAGAAACGCTCGGAGACCTATCGGAAGATTTTTATTCATTGGCGAACGAAAAATTGGCGGAATTGGGGGTAGAAACCAAAGAGGATCTTTTACTGTTGGATAACACCGTGCTTATGCCGCCGTTTAAGCTTGTACAGCTCATAAAGTTGCGGAAATTAGCAGAGCCAAGTAAGTATAGCTCAATATGCTATAGCAGATTAATAACAAATATTTTTAGAAACACTGAACTTGAGCGTTGCCAGCTGCGTTCCAAATCGCAATTATGTCGTAGATAACTTGGACAGCGCTAGTGAAGACGAAAACTCCTCACAGACGAAAAAAACAAGTGCAGATTCATGGCTTAATGGATCTGACATTCCATGGAAGAAGCTTAGTTCTCATGTACTTGATGCATGTAAAGCTGGCAGACCTATTCACGATGAAGCCCTCAAAAGACAAGCTGTTCGACATATCGCGTACGAAATGGACATCAGAAGCAACGGCAAGGTGTCCTACAGAAACGTTTGTTATATTACCAATAAAATGACCGAGAAATATCCCGCTACTTTCGGCGACGTTCCGCCCGGTCAATCAACAGTCCCTGAGCATATGCCAACATGCGAAGTCCTAACTCGTGCAGTTTACAACAGGTTGCATAACGAGTACAGCAAGAAAAAAGAAACGCCAGATGAGAGTTCGACGCCAAAGAAAAAAAAGCTCAGTGTTTCAACGTTTTACGGCTGCAAGAATCACCAACCTGACTTACCGTCAACCGACACAACAGAAAGTCAACAAAGTAAGCAAGAAGAGCTGCAAAGGATGTCTCTGCTAAAACAACAAGATGAAGAAAAAGTACGCCAGTTAATGAAGGAGACGTACTGGTCCCAGCGTCAGCTTATAGAAGCAGAAGACCGCCAGTCCCTCAGCGAAATACTGAAAGAATTTCCTTTCCTTTCTGAGCCGAAGCACTTCCTCGACCACTTCGCCCAGCTCGTTGGTAAACCGGGAGTCATCAGTGAAGCCCAGAAGCGACTAGAAAATGAAGCACAATTTATTTGGAAGAGAGCCGAAGAAGACGTTAGAAGAAATAAAGGAAGCCCGGCGCTCCAGAAGATTTGCGAAAATGTCAAAATACACAACGCTGTCAAACGACATACTCGAGGAATAGTCCACGGAGCCGTACCTATAATATCCTGCGTATTCAAGGAATTGGTCGATACCTTTTTTGTGATGGTCAAGGTAATCCGTGGCTTATTTGTTCTGAACTATTCATGAAAAATAAATTTCTATATATTCAGGAACCTGATGACTCCGTGGACGCTATACCTACGCACCCCTGCGTTATAGCCCGAGGGGAGAAGCTTATAGACGCTGAGACCTACAGTGTAGCTATTGAAAAGAAGGTCCTTTTTTCCTGCGTAGACCTACAAGAGGCAACTTTTGTTGCCTTCGCTGCATATTACGTCTTCTGTCTCAAGTATCCGCCTAAGATGCAAGCGACGATGGAATTCCTCGAAAGGTATTGTTGCGTAAATTTAACTTCAGAATTAACAAGAATAAATATTTCACACTATTTCACTCTAGAAACGTATTCCAGATTGATGCGGAAAAAGGAACGAAAGCTGCGAAGTCCAACGACGTGCGTATCCATTCAAAGCTAGCGGATTACAACAACCGGAAATTGAAGAAATAATTTAAGAGCTATTATGCGCGAGAGCCTGAGTAGCTATCGTAGCGTTAGCGTAGACACTATCTTGTATTTTTTTGTTCATTATTATGTTACTGTGTTTTGGGTTATTTTTTTTAAATTTATTTTTACAGATTGAAAATTTATTTTTTTCAGATTAAATTTATTTCAGAAGTGAAGTGTCTTTTTTTCTAGGAAAATGAACCAAACTTGTTTGTAAGTTTTTTGTGCAGACCGATAGTTATATAATTTTTACAGAACATTCGGTTTCTTTATAATATATTAATTGCATTCTCACAACAAATTACTTTTAAAATTACAAGCCGCTCATTTTTTATTTAACCGCTGTTGGCGTAAATTTACAATGAACAACTGTAAAAAAGAATACAAAAATTTGTTGTAACAAAAATAAAAAAATTATTTGTAAAATTAAAACGTTAATAATAATTATCTTTACAACAAAAAGTTTTATTTTACAGCAAGTTTCAAGTAATACTTTTACAATATTGTGTTGTATTTTTACCACAAATTGCACTATATGAAATACTATGTTTCACTGTAAATTTACGGATATCATAGTACGTTAAAATACAGCAAAAACTTGTAATTTATATTATGATAACATATCAGTAAATGTTTTACTGTAAATTCAGGGTGAATTTTGCGCTACTACGAATTTGTCGTAAATTAACCAAGAAAATTTTTACAGTGTTCGGCAAAAAGACTGAAGCAATCAGTATCAGAATATTCTAGATACTCGTGGTCCGGTTGTTTTTCAAGACTAGCCAATGCAGCGAATTTCTCGCGCAGCGGATTACAAATGATTAAATCCTGCTTTTCTGCTTCTTTGCGCAGTTTGTTTGCTATAGAGAAAAGAAACTTGAAGGGTTCTTCTGGAGTACAGTTACCACTTTCAATAGATTTAATTTCATTCCTAACCAAAAGCTTACTGTAGGCGGAACAGAACTGTGTTGCAGTTGGGTTATCATTAAATCCCCCTTTGCAACGGATCATTCCGAAAAACATTTCTAAATGATCCTGGCTAAACGCATAGGTGCGCAAATATTGCATCCTACCATTTTCTATCAAGTAGTCGTACAAACCTCGAACACTTTGCATACAAATTAAAACCCCTAAAAATCCTGTTTTTCGGCCACTGTTCAAAATACAACGCGGCTCTCCGTCGTGTGAATCGTAAATATACAGCTTTTCAATTAAACTCTCTATTTCTTCAAAGCGGGAAAAAATTCCATTTGAATTTTGTTTCATTAATGCTCCTTTAAATGACGGAGCATTAGGAAAATGACTATTTAAAACATCAAAAGATCGTTAATGGCCAAAAGGAACAACTCAGTGTGGGCCGAATCAGCAAATTCATGAATACCATTCACCCGACAATGCTCTAAAAAGCTTCCAAGGAAGCTTCCATGGAAGCTTCCATCCCTCATTTAGACAGGACACCATAAAGACTAACGCTTCGCGAGCTTCTGGTAGACTGTCGTCGTCGATATGGTCACCCATATCAATTCTACCGACAAATCTTTTTTTGTTCTGGTCATATTCGACGTGATTGCGGATATGCATCTCGTCAAATATGAGAGAGCAGTACATGGTTTTGTCTGGGCTTTGTCTTTTCTTTTCTTCCAAAACATAAAGTGCATGATTCGTAAAACCAGGTGAGCCGTCAAGACTTCTGTACCATTTTGCGATAGTTTTCGGATGAGGCAAAACATTTAGTAGCTTAGTTCTAACATATTCGTAGGCTCACACGGAGTGGAAGTGTAGAGTGGTTGCGAAAACTTTCCGTTCATCACTAAATTGCAGCCTAGAGCCTTTATTGCCTTTCTTCAGCAAACTGGTCAAATGTGTGCCAGCAACTGTCCCAGACAAGCAGCTATTTATTGTTTCCACTCCAGCCTCCGATAAGCCCTCTCTTTTTAATTCCTCAACCATTGTCTGTTGATCATTAATTTTTACCGAAGCTCTTCTATTTCTCATTCTAAGTGCACAAATATGCCTGTGTTTTGTTTTTTGCTGAACTTGTTGAAGTTGAAGCTGTTTTAACAACCGTTCCTGTTGCTTTATTGTTAGTGGGAGGATAATTTTATCATCCAGCCTTAGCTTTTTAGGTCGACCAGGTCTTAAAAACTGGAGCTTGCGCTTCACTGTCGAGCGAATTTTTTTCTTTGCTAAGTGAGTCGGTTTACAATCAAAGGATAATAAATTGCATGGTGTAACGCAGCTGCGATCCGTAGGCCACAACTGCTCGCTTGAGCCTTCAATCCGATCACTGACCATAACCAATTCATCGAGTAGGTCAGGGACCTGATCAGACTGAGCTAAACTGCAATCTAAGGGGCACTCTGAAAAACTCGTACTTGGACGATTACTTTTAGCGTAATTATGGTCTAAGGTACAAGTAGTCGCAGAAATTTGGGACGTATTTACATAACAACCGTCAGTATGTTTGGTACCAATTCGATAAAAAATAGTAGGCACCACCCCGTCTTTGAGCAAACGCTTTTTTTTTCACGTAAACAAAACTATCACTCGCAAAGTGTTTCGAGCAAACTTTTTGACGAGAATCACAAGGGTCCAAGACACAGCTTACGTGCCCATCTAACGCACTTCTCCACTTAATAAGCTTATCACTCGACTTCGGTAGTTTGTGGAACCTAACAGAGCTATTCTGTGATTTCTTGAGAGGAACCTTGTTTCCACAGTACTTCACTATGCACACAGCCGGCATTTGTTTCCTAAAAAGGGTATGTCAAAAACACTTACTATTATTCACGATAAATTTCCTCAAATATACTGGATTACGAAAAGAGACCACCAAACTACCAATTTGTGTGATAAAATGTGTGATAAACTGTGATATAAAATGAGGCGGAAAAACATACCAGTTTCTCTAGACGAAACACTACAATTTGGATTGAGATGTAGTTATTAATAGACACAAGGATAGTCGAATATATGTAGTCAATGCAGGGATGTAATCAACAAGCACAACACATCAGAAACAATGTTAAAATGGACGACGAAGACGATACAATTGCTAAATCAGGAATGCAGCTCCAAGAAAGTAGTTCCCGGATTTTGCTGCTTTCATTCAGCGGGGAAAGTTTCCTTTCTAGAGAAAGTACTCGAAAGAATATCAAGTGAAGCACGTACTAAACAGGACAATAATAAAATAACAAGTAAATCCTTAAACTGAATGTATGGCATTTCCATGATCAGAACAGCCGTTTCCAACGTGAATTGCGCCTATATTGTGATAAATAATTATTTCCGTATTACTGCCATTAGCCCAGATATTACAAGTTCTGACTTGTAAAAAAATTGCATTTTACATCAGATATAAACTGAAATTATAATATTTGATTAAGCGCAACGATAAGATCACATTAGTCACATTAGTCCTAAAAAAGTACGTGTTCAATACACCAAGTTCTCAAATTCGTATATACCGCTGCTGGTTGTAATTGATTCATGTTTATAATATTGTATTGCCATTTGAGAAGTTCTTAGTCAATAAGCTTAACCAACGATATCGATCTGTAATGTACAGCCAATCAGCGACAAGGACTTGCATCGCAATCTTACAGCCAATCAGCAGCAAGGACTCCCTTATGCAGTCCTTCCTTTTCGCTGCATTTTGGTGTAACAGACTTCTGACAGGGACCTTACCCCCTTGGGAAGCTCATATGAGCTAGGGAATCGATTTATCCATATTGCGATCGATTTACGTTTGAAACTCATTTTTATATTTCCCGCCATAAGCAAGGGGTTGGTCAAGCAGGTCTAATCAATCCTGTCATTTCAGGTAACTAGCCAGCAGCTTCGAAAAGTGGTAACAAAAGGACAATAAGGAAGGGGCTGCATGTTCCCTCAAAGTATATCTTTACTCTGTGAACTATACTGACACCGTGGAGCAGAAAATGTGGTTCTACAGGTTTGCTTTACTTTCAATTAATAGAACAAAATATAGTAGAGTCGCCAAACAAATCGTCATCGCCAAATCCCTTGTCACCAGTTCATGTTTTTAAGTCGCCAATTTTTGGGAAAAATCGCCAAGTCTGGCCACACTGGGCTCATTCAGCCAGTGCTACGGTATTCACAACATTGAGGGAAAAATAAGTAGAAGACCCAATCACGCGTTGTGGGTATTATCCATAACACTACAGTAGCGCCACCTAAAGATTGCAGTTGTCGAAACGGTATCTTCTGATCACCTGCCTGTGTGACGGCTGCGCCGTGGCAAAACTGAAAAACTTAGCGACCATTGCTGTGGCCGGTTCTCGAATCTTTGCTAGGAAGATTTTGGATTAAACGTAATTCCTTTATGCTACAAACGAGTTTTTTCCATGGCTATTTCATGCCCTTGTATTCCATGGGTTAGATTTTGGTGGATATCCATGCCCACATATTCTATGGAAATTTTTCCCTGGCTGTCCATGCCTTTTTGCCAACGGTAGATATCACATAATTGTTTTCCTTCTATTTTGTATCTATTCCATGGAAGATTTTTCCGTGCCAATCCAAGCCTTTTTACCCATGGAAGTTTTTCCCGAGGCTTTCCATGTCCACGCTGCTGTCAGCGTGGACGTTGACAATTTCGGGAATATATTTTTGTTTAGTTGCGTCAAATCTTGTATTTGCCTCCAACCTTAGTTAACCTTGGTTATGTATATAATGGTACATAATGGTATATGTATATAATGGTATATAACGCTTATGGTATAAATAGTTTTCTAACAAAAGGCGAACTTAAAAGTAAACAAAATTTAATTCGAAACATAATAATACGTAGTTTCATAAAAATATCATAGACTTTCATAAAATTCAACTACTATAACCACAATATAAAGGTTTTCACAGTATGGTAACTGGGGGTATCTTCCAATGTAAAGGGATTAAAACGATTTTCTCGGTCTCAAGAGGGTGTGGGGGTAACAAGGAACATAGGAGGGATGGATTCACAGACTTGCCCATCCTACCCCAGAAGTAGGTATTCCAAATCTACTAAAAAAGGGTTCGAAAAGAGAACAAAACATTCACAAAACGGGGGACTGGTGACCTTTCTCTCTAGGGAGTTTGGGGCTGACGTAAGATTCGATAGCATTGCGCGAATTCGAAAGTTTTTCTCCCAGAAATGATTATGCTGGATCTTGGTATTAAAGTCTTACGGTAATCTCTTTCACTTCACATTGCTTGCTAATCCGTAAAGAAAGGCACGCACTTTTTACGTTCTACTGTTTTTAATTTCACATAAATAACGTCGTCTCATCGTCGAGTATAGGGAAACCACAGTGGGCTAATCCTTACCCGTGGGATTAATTAAAATTTGCTCGTTCGAACCCGCTCCTCTCTAAAACCAAACCAAAACTAAGGAAAGTAGAATCCTAATTTCTCCGAGGTGGGGTTATTTTTGTGAAAGGTAATATTACTAGTCTATATCATACTTGCATGTCAGATTCTAATAAACATGGCTCCTCATCTGACATCAGACAAAAAGGGAGAAACTCTTGGAATGAGAAATAGTGGTATTTCGATAAAACAAATAGCGTTGAGGTTAAATGTAAGCAAAGCAACAGTGCAAAGGTGAGTTAATCGGAAAGAAAACGAAGGAAAAGTGGAGAGGAAGGTAAGAATGAAAATGTTTGTTAAACAAAATTTTCAATGTAATATTGTAGGTTGGCTCTGCTGGTCCAGAAATATTAAGCGTAAATGAGAAAATCAACTTGATTGCTGCTTCCGTAGCATATCCAACTTTGCCAATGAGAGAACTTGTTCAACTTTCTGGCCAGGAACATGATATTTCAACGCAAACAGGATCCAGAATTCTGGCGAAAGCAGGTATCAGATCTCGAAGACCCGCTAAGAAATTTATTCTGTCAGAGCGACACAAAGAAGCTAGAGCTCGGTGTTGCGAACAATTCCGAAATCGGGATTATGAATATTGGGCAAGTGTTGTTTTTTCGGACGAAACAACAATTTCTTCTGTTTCCAACAAACCTAATATAGTTTATCGCGAGGTAATTACTACTTCGGCTAATAAGATTCATCATCACATCAGTTGCACAATTTCTTAGAGAAACAAGCGCTATAGCGATGAGATGCTGAGGGACAGTTGTCGAAGTGGGAGGTTTTCAGTATCTGCGTTTGCCTGGTTTTCTGCTACTACTGGATTTAGTTCTCTTACGAGAATCACAAGAAAATTTAATGCGGAAAATTATGTCGAGATTCTTTCTCAAGAACTTCCCGTAATGCGCGAAGCACTCGGTGATGCCTTGGTTTTTCAGCAAGACAATTCACCTGTGCATACAGCAAGATCAGTTAGAACGTACCTTACTGAACAAGGCATTACGCTTCTACCACATCCTCCACTATCACCCGATCTCAACCCATAAAGCATGCCTGGGCCATGCTGAAGCGAAGGGCTAAAGTAAAATTTCTATCAATTAAAAAAATCACAGTGTTTTTTTAATAGCACTTCGACCTTACGCGGAAAAGAAGAACTCTGGGTTCAAGTCCTTCGTGTATGGGATGAAATATTGGAAGACCCTGATTTTTGGACCACATTAGCAGAATCAATGCCAAGAAGGTTGGAGATGTGCCGTGATAACAATGGAGGCATTACAAAATATTAAGAGGAAAAGCCAGCAGCTCACTTTCAATTTTTTTTTGGGGGGAGAGGTGTTTGGCAAGAGCATTTCTGTAAGTGTATTTTCTCTGTTCTACAGCCCAGGGTTAAAACGGATTCCGCTTTCAAAACGTTTCGGTTTGGTTTTTAGACAGGAGACCTACAAATCGGTTCGTTAAGCAGTCTTTAATTAATCCCACGGCTAGGGGATTAGACCACTGTGGTTTCCCTATACTCGTTTTTTTTGGAAGGTATAGTACAGTGCTGAGCAAAGAAAACGAGCCACCTAAAACCACAGAGGTCTAATCAGGCCTCTCGAGGCTGATTTACCCTCATTAGTTGGCGAAAGCGATTAAAGCAATCGCTTACAAGGTGAAAATAGGCCAAGGAATGTTACAATGCAAAATAAGTGAGATCCACTATTGGAAGTATAGAAGTAGCCTGTTGGCTTCTTTTCCAGGCTGCTTGTCAATCTCTGAGGAGAATGTCCTAGATTTTGTTGGGCTGCGGGGTAAAGAAAATTTTCCACGGCTTGTTCCCGGACATGAGTTGTCGTTTTGGCCTAAGCTGTTTTCCTGGGCATATAGGGGCAACATAACAGTTTGTAGTCAGTTTGAATGTGGAAATGGCACCACATCTTACTAAAGAACAGAAAGGTGTAATTATTGGGATGCGAATGTCAGGATCGCCTTTACGAGAAATAGCGAGAATAGTTAATGTGAGTAAAGCGACCATTAGTAAGTGGATGCAGCGATACTCTGATGAAGGCACAGTGGACCGAAAGGTAAAATACTTCTTTAAAGAAAAAATATATTTTAAAATCGTATTGTATTATAATTAGTTCGGATCAGGTCGGCCACTTGTTTTAAACGATGAGGGAAAAATAAACGTGATTGCGGCAAGCGTGTCCAACCCAGCAGTCGATATGTCAAAAGTTATAGATATGGCTGGTGTGAGTGCCTCCAGATTTACTGGCTACCGTGTGTTAAAAGAGAAGTAGGGTTACGCTATAGAAGGCCAGCACGTAAATTCCTGCTGTCAGACAGACATAAGGAAGCAAGGATGCGTTTTTCTGAGAATTTCGTCAATGTTAATGAAAACTACTGGATGGCAGTCGTTTTTTTTTACGAAAGCACTATTTAACCATTATTTGCACTATTTCGTCCGAACCAAATGATCCAATTCGCGTTTACAGAGAAGTAGGAAGTTAAATTGTAAAGAGTAATTATAAGCAGCAGTTTTTACAATCAAATTTTCTTTTCGTTAGAAAGGTCAACGATTTTCAGAGCAAATGGTTCGCGAGAATGGTAGGAGCGGAAGGTATTCTGTTTCAGTATTTGCGTGGTTTTCAGCGGTGACCGGGTTAAGCCCGCTAATAAGAGTACCGAAGAATTTTAACAATTACGAGTATCGAGAAATTTTGGCGAGCGAAATTCCAGTCATGCGCACGCTTATAGGCGATACATTCGTGTTTCAGCAGGACAACTCGCCTATCCATATGGCGAACACGGTTAAAAACTGGCTTCGGAAAGAAGGCGTGACACTTTTACCCCACCCACCCAGGTCGCCAGATCTTAACCCAATTGAGCATATCTGGAGTATGTTGAAACGAGAAATTAAGTAATATAAATATCCTTGATTTTAAACTCCACTAACATGTCCTTATTAGCCAATCCAACATTAGAAACGCAGATACGCTTTGGGAAGAAGCTAACCGAGTATGGGAGCAATTAGCCGATAATTCTGACTTCTGGCTTAAGCTCGTGGACTCCATGCCACGGAGACTGTCTGGGTGCATCGATAACAATGGCGGCATTACTAAGTATTAATAGATCACATGAACAATTTGGCAATTTGAACAGTTTTGGTGATAAAACTTTCGGTTAAATTCTTCCTCGAACAATACAATTATTAATAGTTGGTTTAAGCTCTTGCACTACCTAATGAAGGTTAATCAGCCTCGAGAGTCCTGATTAGACTTCTGTGGTTTTCTGTGTCTCAATTTTTTACTCAGCACTGTACATATATTCCTCCTTTCAAATACAGCATCAGTCTTGACCTGAACATCGCGAATGCTACAGAGAAAAGGGGAAAGAAAGTATCTTTAAGGTAGTCTACTAGACAGTTTCTTAACTTATATTGACGTTCTGGTTCAATTTTCCATAATCCTAATACATTTTCCATGTTAAAGGTTACTCCGATCTGTTCTACTCTTCTCCTCCATTATTCTCTTTCGTATCCGTATGATGGGCAATACAGCAACCTGTGTTCCACTGTGTCTGTTGTTCCCTACAGTTTTCACAGATATCTGTGTCTTTAGGCTTAAATCTCTTCGTCCACCAACCCAACTTTGCATGTTTGCTTCTTATTCTTAAGAGCGATACGGCTACTCTTCTATTCAAAGTTATATTAATAGGACTATTTTTATTTATTTAGTTTGTTATGATATACATTGTCTGAATAAGCGTTACTACAGCCTTTCGATTAAAAGTATTTCAATACTTAAATACTTGGCAGAAAGTGTTTTACCCAATGAACTGCAGCTAAAGCGTTTAGATTTCTTTCACCCTTTTGCGATTTACCTAATTATGAAAGCTCCCTAATAACGTTTTTATTTCCGCTGCCGTCAATATACAGGATAACTATCTCATCACAGGGAGATTTATCAAGCAGAGATTGATAATATCAAGCGAGATTTACGTTAAAACATAATTTTTAAAAGATGAAGTAAACTAACTACCATAACTAACTTCATTCATGGAGGATCAACAAAGTGTACCACCTGAAACTTTCACATACCTGTGTACTGGGTGTGATAAGCCATTCAAGAAGGGCCATCATGCCCAAAAACATTGTGACAAATGTACGCCAAGAAGAAGGCACAGTGTCGGGGAATTTATGCCGGGCCTACCAAGAGAAAAGAAGTCTTTATAATCCAAGAATCGGATAATCCGTCCAAACAGACAAAAAACGACTGTTCTCAACATCCGTCCTTTTCCAACATCGATGTTGACGTGGCCATCCAACAAAATGCCAACCTTCAAACCCAAACCAACCCTGAAGTTTTTGAGACAATCTCAAGAACATTAATTAAGCAACAAGAATCGATTGACAGTCTAACGAAAGCTACTGTCCAACTGAAAAACGAGTTAACAAACATCAGACCTCTTGCCGAATTAGTTCCAACTCTTTTAGAAGAAATTCATCAGTTGAAAACTATTCTAAAAGCGAATCAAGGAATCTCAACCAGTGGCACAGATAAAGTCCCATCTTTTGCCAAAATTGTGAAGAGCAAAGCTCCAGTCAATACGAAAACCGCAACTATCAAACAGCTTCCATCTATTCCCGTAGTTGTAGACAAAAACATGGAGTTTTCCATTATTATCGAACAAGAGCACGAAAACAAAAGGAATGAGTCATTTAACAGGAAACAGCTTCTTGAAACCTTCGAAGAGGATCTGACAAACGTGGCGGCCGATATCCCAAAACCAGCTCTCATTAGGAAAACGAACTCAAACAGACTTCAATTGATTTTCTCCTCACAAGAAGAAAAGCAAAAAGCAGAACCACGCCTGAGTTCGATTAACCTCCCTAAGTTGGGCCCTGTTCATACGATAAAGAAAAAAGAAAATAACAAGATAGTTGTTCACCAAATACCTCGATGCGTAACGGTCCAAAACATTGCAAAGCACCTCACTGAAAAGAATGCCATACTAGCTGGTAACTCCCTCAAAGACTCAAACATCAGCTGGCTAAACCCCAAAAGCGAAAAAGCGTTCGGGTCCTTAGTCATTGACGTCATCTCAACGGACTACAAAGCTAAAATACTCGGCCAATCTTATCTTCTCGCTTTCAACCGAATTGCCCCTGTCGAAGAATTTATTTCTTTAGCCATCCTTCAATGCTTCAAATGCCAGAAGTACGGTCATATGGCCACCAGATGTCCATCGACGACACAAATATGTGCGAAATGCTCCGGCCATCACTCACTTAAATCCTGCGTCTCAAACAATACAAAGTGCGCAAATTGCAATGGGAAACACGCCTCTATGTTCAAAGAATGCCCCATACGCCAAGAATTCCTCAAAAATCTGTCAAAAGCTAAGTAAATGCCGCGTCAAAACTTGAATAATGAGGTTCGTAATCCCCCAACCAAAGCAAATCCGACACGCATTTTAATACACAATATAAGAAAGAAAAGTGACCAACTACTTGAAACGGTTAGAGAAGCAGGAGAAAAATTTGTAGATGGGCTAGTTATAATAGAACCCCCACAAAAATTTACTAGTCAAACCTTCCAAAGCTACCATGTATACTCTCAAACAACGGATTACAAAGGGGTACTTACACTCAAAAATCCGAGAGCACCCCAACTGAAAATCCTAGAAGTTAATGAGTTATATTGCATAATTAAACTCTCTCCAAGAAGAAACCTCTCCCCTTTTATTATAGCAGGCATATACCGGAGACACACACAAAACACCGAAACCTTACTGGAAGAGATTTGGGACAAATATTCTAAAACGTCGCCTTACCTAATTTTTACTGGCGATTTCAACGCTCACCATTGGGCATGGGAAGGAAAGACACCAGATAAAGCGGGAATGCAAGTATACGAATTTATTCAAAAACACAACTTAGTAATTTTAAATGGTTGGAATGAAGCAACTTACATTAATGAAAAGGGAAGCTCCTCAACAATTGATTTAACCTTTTCAACGATGACATCTCTACCTTTTCTAAGTCATTCGCTAGTTATAAACAACAACTTCATCAATGAATCTGACCACGAAGCCGTCCTTTTGGAATTCGACTTCGCTACTCAAAATGATAACCCCTGGAAATGGAACTACAAAAGAGCAAATTGGAAAAAAATAAGCTCATCGCTGACGACAGAAATTAAAAACAATTCTTCATTCGTTAATATCAATAGTACAAAAAAAATTGACCGAGCGGCTAATCTTCTAACGTCGACACTCTCAAACGCCATAGAACAATTTATTCCTAAGATTTTTTTAAAAAAAAAACAAAATCCTTGGTGGTCCTGTCAACTATCTCAACTACGCCGAGAAGCAGCCTCACGTCTAAGAACATTCAAATCTTTCAGAACTCCTCAAAACGAAGTCCTCTGGAAAAAAGCACGGAATCTTTATACGCAAAAATGTCGAGAAAACAAAAACAAATATTGGGAAAATAAACTTTGGAACCCTGATAATAGAATATTATGGAATTTGGATAGAAAAAGACGTAACCAAAAGAACGTAACCTGCCTTGACCAACTTACAAATGAAAATGGGTTAGAATTTGAAAGCCAAACCTCTAAGTCAGATTACATAGCGACAAAATTTTTCACCACTTCCAAACACACAGCGATAACTAATTACAAAGCCCTACCCTATACTTCAAATTCGCCAACTATATCATACGAAGAAGTCTCAACAATTGTTAAAAGTCTGCCTCTCACCAAAGCACCTGGTCACGATAACATTCAACCCATCGTGATTAAAAATTCATGGAACGCCATAGGGGAAACAATAATTTCACTTTTTAATGCCTCCATTAAATACTCCTACTTCCCCACCGACTGGAAGGTTGGCAAAGTAATCCCCATCCCTAAACCTAATAAAACAGAGTATAAAACATGCAAAAGCTTCCGTCCGATCACTCTATTGGCGGTAATGGGAAAAATCCTCGAAAAAATAATGACACAAAGGATCCTACAACATCTTGAATACAATCGACTCCTATCAGACCACCAATGGGGTTTTCGCACGTCACGCTCTACAACTGACGCTATGATAGATTTAAGCGACCAAATTCTAAATGGCTTCGACCGACAAAAGGTCACATCAGTCCTCCTATTAGATATAGAAGGGGCTTTTGACAATGTCAACCATAAAAAACTTTTACAGATTGCAAATAAAAAGAAAGTTAACCCCTTCATTATAAATTGGCTGAAAAGCTTTCTTTCAGATCGACAAATCTATGTACAAATTGACAATTCAATAAGCCAAAGATACTTCATATCCAAAGGAGTCCCTCAAGGCTCCCCTTTGTCTCCGATTTTATTTTTGCTCTATATAGATGGAGCCCTGAAATTACTTAAAAGCAAACGTATCCAAATAAGTGCTTTCGCTGACGATTTGCGTTTAGCTGTTACAGGTTCCTCTGGACAAGTTAATGTCAAACTGCTAAAAAATGCCATCAACGCACTAGAGAAATGGAGTATGAGTCTAGATCTAAATTTCAACCGGAACAAAACAGAACTAATACATTTTTCGAGAAGACACGTACCGGATACAACTACACTTAAATGGGGAGAAGTCGTCATTACTCCACAGACGCAAGTCCGATATCTTGGCCTCATCTACGACAATAGACTAACTTGGAAGAACCACGTCGCGAAACTTTCATCCGAAGTTAATCAAATACTACAGCGAATTTCAAAACTGGCACACGACTACAAAGCAATTCGGAATAATCAATTAAGAACACTTATTTTAGCAACGGTATATTCAAAGATCTTTTATGGACTGCCGGCTTGGTGCAACCTTAATATAGCTAACTCATCCCCGCTTAAACATATTCATCGCCAAGCTCTAATTTTAATAACGGGAGCTCTGAAAACATCCCCAACAACAGCACTTGAAGTAGAAAGTGATATCTTCCCTCTAGAGCTTATGGCAAAACAACGAATTACCAAATACGGACTTACTAAACCTCAATTATCCCAAATGAACGTCGTCCCTAAGCACCCTAGGTATGTTCCTTGTTCAAGTCGAATAAACACCTATGTGTCGTCTTTGAATATTCCAAGTTCAAGTAAAACAAAAAGCTTAGAACTAAAGAATATTTTTCGCCAAATATGGATTAAAAAATGGAATGAAAACCCCTCCACACTTAAAAAATTAGGTATATTTCCGGACCCCAATCCAATCTGCAAAACAAACTTAGATAGGTTCACAATTTCTACCATGATCCAACTACGTTGTGCCCATTTTCCAACATTAGTCTACCTCCACAGAATTAAAAAAGTGGATAAACCTCTGTGCCCATGTGCTGCCCACGTTAAACAAGACCTACAACACATTTTTTTCCAATGCAGATGGCTAAATAAATCAAGAGCGATACAAATAAGAGAACTCTCTAAACTAAAGATCCACTACAATGCCGAACTTTTCCTCCGTAATACTAAAGCATTCCCAGCAATCATTTCTTTCATAAAAAGTGCTATGTCCATCCTCAAGGAGGAAAGGGCCACATTATAGTCAGCTATAATTGACCCACATGTGAAATGTAATAACAAATAATGGTTTTTTGTGTTACTAATTGTGTAATGCTACCAATCTTGTATGCATCGTTAGATAAGCCGCAAAGAGCAAATGCTCACGCTGGTTCTAAATACAAAAAAAAAAAAAAACTACCATGCGTTCACTGAGTTGCTGTCAGGATGGCTTGAAACTGAAACTCGAATTGGACCACTATTGTGGCTGACAGCTCGCTGATAACCAAGTCTTCGCAGAATTGATAAAAATTTCGCCATCCATGTCAATTTTTGGTTAACGTCTCCGCTATACACCAAGAACAGAGAAAAACAAACAACAATGCCTGCGCCTGACTATATCATGAGATTTCTGCCGAAAAGTGCATACGGGATAAAGCTCAAACTCAAATCCCGCTGTAGGAGGAGCGTCGCAATCCGCTTCAAACCGCACACGAGCCTCAATAGCTTCGTTCGAACCCCGAATTGGCAAACCCTGCTCAGAAAAGAAATAACTCGACGACATGTTTAGAAACATTTTATGGAATATCCGAGAGAGTACCAAGGGAGGTAAAACAGAGGTAAGAGTCGAGGGACTAAAGGTCAATGTCAGATTAGTCTCTAATGCAGAACACCAGCTTCCCATGACCCTGCAACCTCCCCGAAACTCCACTTTTCGAAAAGTAGACATAAAAGTAGAAAAGTCCGGCACGACGCGACACGTCTGCTTCCGTCACAGATAAAACGCACAACAGGGCGATGGTGTACGAGACACAACTGTTTGTGACGTCTTTTGCGTGCTCCTGCTTTACGAGTTTTTTTTCTGTGTGCTTTTCGCGTTAATTGGTTCTTTTTGTTCGCTAAAGTGTGAGGCACTCGTGTTCATAACTGCTTCATTAAGTGGCTAAGTGTATGGTGACTTCTTTACTCATAATCTAGATAAAACCCATAGGTCTGTTATGGCCTTTTCTCTGGCCAGGTCACCAGTGAACTCGCCCATGGGCGAGGTTGACCAACAAACAATGGAGCCAGAACCTGAAAGTGAACTCGTCCAAGACCACTCAAACATGATGTACTGCATGACCTGTGCAACCCAGTTCGAAAGAGAAGCGCCGACGGCAAGATATTGCAAACCTTGCCGTAACAGGAGGAGCTCCACGCAAGCGAAGAGACCGCCTCCCCATCCAAGGATGCTGGCGCCTTTAGAAAACGCGCCAACTCGCTAGAAGATTCCAACAAGGACCTGGGTGTTACTATGAGTGTTACTCATTCCTTGAAGAATGCGTAGAAGTGCTGACACCTGAAATTGCAGCTCTCAGAGTGGAAGTTCGAGAATTGAAAGAAGACAAAGTCAGCAAAGATCAACTTCGCGATATGATTTCCGCTCAGTCGGCCCAAATTGCTATCCTTACCGACGCAGTACAACGACTTGAAGATCGAGTCAAGACTCCCCAAGTTGGTCCTCAGGTGGATGCTCCTAAAGAGGTGTCCTATGTCCAAGCCTTGAAAAAGGCAAGAAGCGAAAGCAAAACCCACGCGGAAGCCTCTACCTCGGCTAGTCAAAAGAAAAGTGCGATCCCCAAGGCACCAGAGGAAACTCTCCTCATCGAACAGCTTGACTCTAATAAGAAAAACTTGGTTCTTTCCCGAAAAGATCTTTTGAAGGTGGTGGAACAAGACCTTCAAAATCTGAATCCTGATACCCTACAATAGACGAAGCCGATTTTTACGACGAAAATCCAGTCAGGGATCCTTATTGTTATGAAGCAGAGTCAGCAGTATAGAAGTCGCCAAAATAAAGGGGTAAGCCAGGTAGAGTGCAGGGAAATCAACATGAGAGAAAGTTAGAAAAATTATACCAATAATAGTGAGTGAACATAGCTGGGAAGAAAAATGCAGGGAGATGGTAGCTTTGGTAAAAGAACTTATTAGTGGGGGAGACCTAATCACAGCAATGCTAGAATGGGGTGCCCTTTGAACATCTTGATGTGGAATGCCCGAAGCCTCAATCTGCATCTCAGCGGATTATGTGCATATATAAGCGAGATGCAGTAGACACCAGACGTAATATATATATGTGAAACATGGATGAAAGAAGGGATGAAGGCAACAATTTTTGGATATGATTGCCACAGAAAAGACAGGACAGACCAAAGAGGAGGGGGCATTATGTTTTTCGTCAAACGGGGAATAGAAATTGAATGGGCGCCAATGAATTCTTTCACAGACGGTGTCCTGGAGATAGGGTGCGTAAAAGTAAAATGGGAAAACCAAATTATATATCTAGTCGGAATGTATTTGCAGGTACAAGCAGAGAAAAAAATAACCAAAGATGAATACAAATTTTATATGTCCCAGATTGGGTCTGACGAAGAATGTCTTATGTTTGGTGATTTTAACTCCCACCATAATTTGTGGAACGGGGGAAATTTTAATGACTCCAGAGGGAACACTCTGTGTTCGTTTTTAGAAGAGTGGGAAAAGTTACTGCTAGCCTCCCCACAGGGCGTCGGCACGCATGTATCCGAGAGGGGTGCGATTACGACCATAGACCTGGTGTTTGCGTCAGCAAACATATATGACAAGGTAAGAGTCCGAACAGGGCCAATGCTACAGAGTGACCACCTACCTATTGTGATAGAAGTAGAAGGAAAAAAGGGGATGATGATAAGAGAAAGAACTCCGCGATGGGATTTTAAAAAAGCAAACTGGGTGGAATGGAGGCGAGAAATGGCGGAAGAAGACATAGAAGAGGGCGTTAGCTGTGGAAGGGTAGAAGAGAGATATAAACGGTTTATTGACACGCTCATACAAATTACAAAAAACATGTCCCATTGAGAGAGGGAACAATTAGGGCGAAAGATACAGAAGGGGGCAAACGGAAAGGAAAGATAAGGAAACCATGGTGGGACGAGAATTGTAGCGAAGCAGTGAGTATTATGAGAACAAAATACAGAATACTGAAAAGAAGTCCCACCGCCGGAAATCTTACAGATTACAAAAAAGCAAAAGCGAATTGCAAGAGAATAACGCAGGACAAAAAAAGATCCCACTGGAAACACAAGGTGGAGGGTTTAGGTAGTCAAACAACAACTAAACAAATGTGGGAACTCATTAGAAAAATGGAAGGGACAACTACGAAAAATATAGAAGGGGAGGCTCTTTCTTCAGGGGGTCAGCTCATACAGCAAAACAAAGAAAAAGCGGAAATATTGGTGAAGCATTTCGCTAAGATTCAAAGCGAGAGTACAGAAACACACGCAACCGAAACGGAAGTCCTACAAATGCAATATGAAATAGACAGTATGATCTATGATAAAAACTGCACGGACGAATTTAGTAGACCCTTCTCAGAATGGGAAATAGAGGTTATTTTAAAAAAGACACCAAAGACGAGCCAAGGCAAAGATCTGGTCCACTACAACATGTTAGGAGAATTACCAAGAAACTGGAGGCGTGCTTTGAAAAATCTTTTTAATTATATATTGGAGAAGGGCACAGGACCTAAAGAATGGGGTAATGCAGTAGTTGTACCGATATTAAAACCAGGTAAAGACCCTAAGGAAATTAAATCATATAGGCCCATATCGTTAATATCATGCGTCGCCAAAGTGTTTGAAAGAGCACTAGTTAAAAGATTAAACTGGGTGTCCGAAAAAAGAGGATGGTACTCACCGATACAGACAGGGTTTAGAAGAGGACGCAGCACGATTGACCAGCTAGTCAGGCTGAACAACGAAGCGCACCGAGTATATAGAAGAGGAGAGGTCTTAATCGCGTTATTTATAGATTTTACCGCAGCATTTGATTCAATTTGGATAGACAAACTTTTATATAAAATTGGTCAAAAAGGTGTAAAGGGTAAAATTTTAGGGTTCTTGAAATATTTCTTAAATAACAGAACGATGGAAGTGAGAATCGGGAGCAGCAATTCCAATCAAAAAGAACTAAAAAGAGGAATCCCTCAGGGGTCGGTGATCAGCCCCTGGCTCTTTAACATGATGTTGTCAGACTTTCCAATAAAGGTTGGGGAAACAGGGGCTTCGCTCAATGCTGATGACGCAGGAATCTGGACCAGCGGGTTAGACTGTGACTCGGCGATGGGGAGAATGATAAATGTTGTAAGGGAAGTGGAAAAATGGTGTAAGGAGAACGGGTTGGAAATATCCACAGATAAAACGAAATATTTGGTAATTACAAGAAAACGTAAAGCGGAGAGCAAAAATAAAATAAAAATCAATGGAAGCGAAATAAAAAGAGTGGAGAGCGCCAGATTCTTAGGGATTGTGTTCGATAGAAGACTTAGCTTCAATGAACAAGTAAAACAAATAAGAGAAAAGGGAATGAAGACTGCAGGTATTTTACATAAATTAGCGGGGAAGACTTGGGGGGGAGATATCAATATTTTACTCACGGTATACAAAAATCTTATTAGGTCAAAATTAGAATACGCAAGCTTCATATACAAGAACATTAACTCTAGGAAACTAGAGGTACTAGAAACGGTACAGAACAAATCATTAAGGATTATACTTGGAACAACGAAGACAACACCGATTGGGGTGCTGCATTGTGCCTCAGAAGTTTTATCACTACAGAAAAGAAGAATTTTACTTGAACAAACATATTTTAACAGAATGACAGAATGTCACAGGAATGACCCCGTAGTAAAAGAGATAGTGGACAAGAATTCCCTGTTTTGGGAAAGTGTGTCCGAAACGAAAAACAAAAACAAAATACCTTATGTCATGCAAGGAGATTATTTTAAAAATTTGTTACCGCCCTGGGAATTCAAAGGTCATCAGATAAAAACCACGATCCCGGGAAACAGCAAAGAAAAGTGCAATCAGCAAACAGTGCAAGAAGTTTTAATGTTTTTAGAGAAGGAGTATGAAAATTTTAAACGGGTTTTTACGGACGGATCAAAAGATACTGAGGGAAACTCGGGATGCGGAGTTTACATGGAGGAAATGGGGGAGACAAGATCATACGCATTAAACAAAGCAACGACAGTAATGGCTTCCGAATTGCACGCGATAATACAAGCGATAAGGTGGATTGAGGAAAAGGAGCCGGATAATTACGTCATACTGACGGATTCAAAATCCGCAGCACAGCTGCTAGATAGCTGGGGGAACCGTTCATATTTTGGTCTTACACAAAAGATTCAAAACAAAATGAACGACTTAAGGACAGACGGGTACACAATAAGGATCCAGTGGATGCCGGCACATAGAGGGATCAGGGGAAACGAAATGGCGGATGGAGCGGCAAAGGAAGGAAGGTTGACAGGGGAAGAAATTAATCACAAAACAACATGCCAGGAGCTGGAATCAATAACGAAAAGGAAAGTCGAAAAGGACTACATAGAAGAAATAAAGACAAGAACAGCACAAAAAATGGTTCAGAACACGTACCAGTTCGGGACCAACAAATGGATAAACAGCAGGAAAAGAAGAGAAGCCATTGTTTTACTACGAATAAGGTGTGGACATGGGAGATTCCGGTCATGGCTACACCGCTTCAACATGACCGAAGATGACACATGTCGTTACTGTGAGGAGGAGGAAGAAAGCCCGGAACATTTAGTAATGAGATGTGAGAAGTTTTCAGAAAAAAGGGAGGAACTCAAGAAAAAACTAGAAGATAGTAAAATAGCCTGGAGATTCGAAACTATAACGGCACTGGAAGGCGGAAAGAAAGATCAGTACATAGCACAAAATTGTCTTTTAAAATATTTAAAAACAACCGATATCATAACAAACATATAAGTACACAGAGGAAATATCAGTGAATATGTGAAAAAATAAAAAAGAAGAGAAGAAGAAAAAAAAAAAAAAAAAAAGAGAAAAGAAAAAAAAAAAACAGAAAGCCGAAGACGGTAATGCGACGCGAACGCGACGTTGGCCGTCTTAAAAAACCAAAAAACAAACAAACAAACAAACTCAGCTATGACGAAGTTCTGGGAACTGGAAACCAAGGGTATCTCCCAAGAACCTCTCGACTCCATCTCTAGGGATCCAATCAAGACTCGCATTCAAAACAGCATTACTTTCGACGGCGAACGCTACACTGTCGCACTCCCTTGGAACGATTCGAGGTCCAGTCTCAGTGACAATTTCGAGCTTGCAAGTCAGCGTCTTAACTCGACAATGATTCGTCTGAAGAAAAGTCCCCTTTTATTTGAAGCCTACAATGAAATCATTCGCGATTATGAGAAGAAGGCGTACGTAGAACCCGTTCCTGTGGTGCGGCACCATCCCTCGCAAGAAGGGCCTTTAATCCATTATTTGGCTCACCATCCCGTCGTGCGTCCAGACAAAAGTACAACCAAGGTCCGAATGGTATTTGATGGTTCCGCCCATATCCCTCAAGGGCCTTCCATCAACGAATGTCTCTTTCCTGGACCCAATCTGACCCCTGACCTTGTAGAAATTCTGCTGCGGTATCGCGCCCATCGTTACCCATTTACAGGTGACATTGCCGAGGCCTTCCCGCAAATTTGCATTGCTTCAAAGGACCGAGACTCCCTGAGATTCCTGTGGAAACGGGACAACGAAAATTCCTTCGGACTAACTGCCTATCGTTGGAACCGGGTTCCCTTTGGACTAACCTGTAGCCCTTTCTTGTAAGCGGTTACCCTTCAACATCATTTCGCGAGCCTTGAATCCCAATTCCCTGAAACAATCACTTTACTATGTCGTGATACTTACGTTGATGACACACTTACGGGTGCTCAAACCCGCGAAGAAGCCCTTCTACGGATAACAGAAGCTAGAATAATCTTCGCGAAGGCCGGGATGAACTTTAGAAAGATTTGCACTCCTGATACGGAACTACGCCAGCAAGTTTCTGAATTGTTTGAACCCCGAGACAATCCCAATTCTGACAAACTCCTCTCTCCCACGCAAGATGGCCGTGTTTTGGGGCTGTTATGGAACTTTGAAACGGATTCTTTTCATTTTGACCCAAGCCCATTGGTGGAACTTTTAGAGAAATATTCCCCCCCTTATTCCAAACGAATCGCGTTAAAACTTGTCTCCAAGCTCTATGACCCCCTCGGATTCATTAGCCCTGTAACCTTTATTGCCAAATCTTTCCTGCAAACCCTTTGGGTGTTAGAATGAACTTGGGATGACCCTCTGCCCAAAGCAACTGCTGAATCATTGTTCCAGTGGGTCACTGACTTACGAAACCTAAGAAACCGTCAAATCCCACGTTTTTACGGTTTCCCAGATGAATCTCCCACGCTCCATGTTTTCAGCGACGCAAGTGAAAAGGGATACGCCACAGTCGCATACATTCGCGTGGTGGAATCCGGAAATGTTCGGGTTTCATTATTAGGAAGCAAAACACGCATAGCACCCTTGAAAATTGTTTCAATACCTCGGTTGGAACTCCTTAGGACAGTTTTAGCTTCGCGATTTGGCACCTTCCTCCGTCAGAGCCTTGCCCCCCTCTTTGGAGAGCTTCGCATCACCTATTGGTCAGATTCACAGGTCGCCCTTTACTGGATCAAAAGTTCGCCTCAAAGATGGAAACCGTTTATAGCTAATCGTGTTCAGGAGATTCAAAATTCGACTGATCCTTCAACCTATAGATTTTGTCCGGGTAAACTCAACCCAGCAGATATCGCCTCCCGAGGAAGAAGCGCATCATTGTTGAATCAAGAAGCCGTTTGGTGGACTGGTCCTCGATGGTTAAAGGAACCCGACGAGAATTGGCCAAAATATGATTCTTCCCTAAGGCCTGCCTCACAAGACTTCTCTAAGGAATTACGAAAGAATACAACCGTCATGTCCGTTGTTTTCCCCCCACATTCCCCTGCATTGATTCCCTTCGAACGATTCAGTTCTTTATCCGCTGTTATAGCCGTTACCGCTTGGATTTTTCGTTTCATATTTAATTGGCGAAATCGGGTGGACAAGCGTCAGAAGGGACCTTTAACGACTGAAGAAAGAATTGCTGAGCGACGACTTGTTTCTCAAATCCAAGAAGGAAGTTACGCAAAGGAAATTCAAGTCTTGAAGTCTAGCCAACGAATTTCGCCTTCTTCTCCATTTTACGCCCTAAATCCGTCTTTGTGCCGCAAGGAGGGTATTTTGCGCGTTGGTACTCGTCTCAACGATTCATTTTCAGCACCCATCCTGTTACCAGCAAACCATTACTTCACCCAGTTGGTTGTGCGGTACTACCATTTGACTAACTGCCATGCCGGACCTCGAGACACGTTAGCTCTCATACGGTATCATTACTGGATCGTCACCGGCAAACAAGTCGTAAAGAAAACTCTCAAGAATTGTATCACTTGTAACCGGTATAATGCTCTACCCTACGCCGAACCTTCGGGCTCCCTTCCGGCGGATAGAATCACCCCTACAATTCCCTTTGAAGTTTGCGGTACCGACTTTGCCGGTCCCGTTTTTCTGAAGTCGTCCCTTGAACCCGCCAAGGCTTATATCTGCCTATTCACCTGTGCGGTGACACGTGCCGTGCATCTAGAATTAGTACCGGATTTAACGACTCCTAGCTTCATCTTGGCGTTCCGGCGTTTTCTGTCTCGACGCGGGTATCCCCGAGTCATCTATTCAGACAATGCCTTGACGTTCAAGAAGGCTAATAAGGATTTACAAGAACTTTACCATCGAATCCGCGATTCGGAAGTTCAAACCTTTTCCGCGCTTTACCGAATTTCCTGGAAATTTATTGCTGAACGTGCCCCTTGGTGGGGAGGATTCTATGAGCGTCTAATTCGAAGTGTAAAGCTTGCGGTAAAGAAGGTTCTGGGTAGGGCAAGTGTGGGACTCGACGAATTCCAGACGGTACTGTGCGAAGTCGAAGCATCCCTCAATTCGAGACCCCTTACATCTCTATATGACGATCCTAAGACGATCCTAAGGAATTAGATCCCCTTACTCCAGGACATTTTTTGATAGGAAAACCCTTGCTATGTCTACCACCTTTGACACCTAAGGAGAACGCTTTTACACCTACAGCCCGGGAAGCTACTAGACGCGCTGCTTATCGTGAGAAGCTCATGGATTCATTTTGGAAGCGATGGACAAGGGAGTATCTTCCTGAGTTATGGAAGGGTGTTACGCCGAAACGACAAAAATCAGTAAATCTCAATGATTTGGTCATTATTCGTGAAGATAATGTCAAACGCCAACATTGGAGTCTTGGACGCATCAGTGAACTACATCCGGGACGTGACGGCCGAACCAGGAGTGTGAGCCTCAAGACAAAAAAGGGCTGTGTAACCCGCCCTATTACCCGTCTGTACCCATTACAATATTGCGAATAATTTGTAACTCGGATCAAATCCTCCTTACAAGGTGGGGAGTGCTGTGATTCATGGAACCCAAAATGTTTGCCTGTATATTTAATTAACCTTTCTGCCCCCTTTTCCTTGACCCCTGATCCTTGAACCCTGACTTATTTACTCCGCCCTTCGACCCTTAGGTTAGATCCGCTTGCTATGTATGTTGTGTATAAAAAGGAAGTGAATTGTTGGTGTAGAGTCAGTACAAAACATAACTTCTACTAAGCTGGGGTTCTATCCAACCATTTGATTCGGTAGCTAGAACAGAGACAACAACTCCTTAAAACGCTGGGCCAACACTTGCAGGCTCTCGGGCCTAATACCTAGGCTAGACGGGACGATTTAATGATAATCAACTCCGACTACCTGAGTTAAACATGTTTAAGTGAGTCGTCTAGAAACAACAACATTAACGCTAATGTAATCAACTGTTAATGAAGGTTCTGATTTAATGAAGTTGGCACAAGTTCATTAACTATGACCAACATTAGCTAATGTCTAATTAAAGCCCCGTCTAGACAACTTACCTGATTAAGTTAGGACTAGGATGACAAAATAGCATTTCTTAGCTTCATAAAACGTTTTTCTCATATAAATATAAAAAAGAACCAATACGAATAAAAACCGGAATCTTTTCTCCGGTCTCTTTTCTAGTGTAGGCCTTAACTGATCGCGAATGCACGCAAATAATGTTGTGAAAAAAAATCATCGGCCATACGTGAAAACGTCATTTTTTGTCGTTCGAATGGACTTTCTGTCGATAATGTGTTTAATTATGTGAAGGTTAACACTAATAAAGCATTGGAAAGATTTGAGCTTGGTAAAACACATTTCTTCGCTTCGGAAAAGTCTACTTTCCTAAAACGAACAACACGGATCTGAAAGAAAGGATCCCCTTTCACTTCCATATTTTTTTCTCCTTAAAATATAGTAAAAGTGCTACTCGGACTCGGATATAAGGGATCCCTCTCGACACTTACTGCCTGCATATGAAAGCGTAGAAAGTACTACATATAGCATGGTGTTTAGCCTATGGCTCACAGTAGGCGAGCACCATGGCTTCTCAAGATTCTTTAAAAGAAAGAAAACGCTCATCCAATTGGGTTGATTCTGAGTTGTCAGCTTTGTTAAACATTTGGCAAGAGAGTTACGAGGATCTGCGCCGTGCAAAACGCAATAAGCCTATTTTTGAGTCCATGAGAGGGTCTTTGGAAGGTGTTGATGTCGTCCGTACGGTGGATGAGATATCAGTGAAGTTGAACAATCTGACACAAACGTACAGGTAATCGTATTTTCTTCCATTGTGAACGAAACGTGAACTAATTTGAACTTTCTTTTGTCATTCGCCAGAAAGAACAAAGTAAAATGTACCTCTACAGGTTGTTCTCCAAGCTCATGGAAGTGGTACGATGCCGTTAACAGCATTATTGGCCGAAGTCCATGTAACGACGTTTCAAGGGTAGATGACTCGATTGTTCATGGTCAGGAAGAGTCTACCACACAGTCCTCACAGTCTACCGTGCCTAGTTTGCAAGTATCCGTTTCCGATTCGGATATAGAAATTGATGTTGAAGAGAGCGTCGAAGTGCGCAGAGATGAGGAACACGAACGACTATTGGAGTCTGCCGTTGGTGGGTGTCGACGCCGTGACAGAGGTAAAGCTGTGGAGCCTGGACCTTCTAGAACCTCAATCCAAAGAAGAAAGCAACGTGCTTCGACCCAGACCTCTGTTGCCAGGTGCCTTTCTTCCGTTGAGAAGCTAATTGAAAACAGCGATAAAACAGCTTCTGATAAAGTTGACCAGGCAATTCTAAGCTTAGTTCAGAATATTGAAAAAAAATGGAAGAAGATTTGGCTTTGAAACGTAAAATTGTAGCGTCTATAGACAATACTCGCCCTGACCACGTTTATTCCTCTCTCCCTTTTCCTTCAAGTTATTCTGTTATTGGTTCTCAATTTCAAAGTATGCCATATCCCTTTCCTTACAATTTACGGCAAAGTGATTCAAATGTAATACCACCACCACCATCCCCAGGTTCTTAAGGGTTTCTTGGGTTTTATAGGTGAATTGGGTTGTCATTAAAAAATTCCACCATTGCGGAACGAACTTGCTCTGCTCTTATTGCTGCTTCGTTACGAAAGGTATTGGGCCTTGTTTGCTCGCTAAACTCAGCATCGCAATCTTCTGCGGGCACGCCAAATTTTTCGCACATATTGTGAAGGGTACAACAAGCTTTGGTAATGAGGTTAATTATACTAATAAGAAACTCCATTCGTTTATAAGTAATTCGCCAGCGCATCTTTAGTCTTCCAAAAGCATTTTCAATTACCCGTCGAGCGCGAGACAACCGAAAATTAAAATGTTTTTGCTCCTCGGATAACCTGGTTGTATCACGATATGGCTTCATTAGCGTTGGCAACAGTTGGAAAGCTCCGTCTCCTAAAATGTGAGTTGGTACTCGTACATCGCTAACATACATGGAAGAATTCAAACGCTCAAGGGCCAACACCTTCTCGTAGAAACGTGAATTTTTGAAAATGTAGCTGTCGTTGTTCCGTCCTGGAGCCCCAACGTTTATATAGGAAAACCTATATTTCGCGTCGCACATTGCGAATAGAATTACGCTATAGAAGCCTTTATAATTGTAGTAATCAACAGCTTCTTCCTTAGGAGGACAAATCGGGATATGGCAGCCATCGATTGCACCAATTGCAAGTGGGTAATTCCACATCGCTGAGAAATCATTGGCTAAAATGTCATATTCCCTTTCGCTCTCGGATAATTTGATAAATTCGGGCATGAACACGTCGACGACAGCGTGACAAAATTCGTAAAGTATGTAGGGTACAGTACTTCTTCCAATTCCGAAAAGATGTCCGACAACGCGTAGTTCTGCTGCTGATGCAAGCGAAAAAACAGCAACAGCTACTCTCTTTATAACCGGAATAGGTCATCTCATAATCGTTGTGTTTTTTTTCAGTACAGGGCGTAGCCGGTCGCAAAGGTACGTAAATAAGGCTCTTGAGGTACGGAAATTTTGTCGGAATGTAACTTCTGACATTGTTGGCACAATCTTGAGCCACCACTCTCCAGAAGAAACGAGCGATTATGGCCTAGGTACTAGGAAAGATGGTTATAACAAACTATTTTTCTGAATGTACTACTTATCTCTTTACCTTTACAAATCAGGAGACTGCTTATTAATGAAAGTATAGCTTTTAATTGCTTGTCTCTCCTATTTCTCGCTAATCTTTTGCGCAAGATAAGCAGCTGGACTAGAATTAAAGTTTCTCCAAGAAAACTTGGAAAAACAACTTCACTTAAATGTGTAAACGGAAACACGTACATCGTTTACGGTTCAAAATACTTTCTGATAGGAAAGCGACATGAAAAATACTTTTTGACAGAAAAGTGTTCATGTGAAGGTAAAATATGTGAAGATGTAGCCTTAAGCATAGGATTACGCTCAATGAAAGTGACCTTTCAGTTTGTCGTCTGGACACTCAACAACTATTCCCCGTTCTGGGACGACTTGATCAACATTAAAAGTTAATGATAATTAGCGTCCCGTCTAGCCTAGGTATAACGCATCAAACCCCACCTTGGCCCGCAAGACAAATTCGAAGAGGAGCCTCTTAACGTTCGAGAGCCGACCAGCCAGGAATGATGCAGAAATAAAACTCAAAGAAGCTCAATTCAAAAGTCTTGGCCGGTCAACAATAAGCCAAAGCCGCATGTCATTACGAATTATGATTTTCCTTTAAAAATCTCTTTTTTCGTTTTTTTTTTAAATATTTTGTTCACGAATAAATGAATTCATTTGTTGTTTTCTTTAGACATGCGAGAGCAATGCGGGAAAGCAAAGTTGCCCTTGTCAACCAAAGAAATCTACGACGAAGTTTGGCCATAGCTAAACACGCCAAAGTAATTTTGATACACTGAAATAGCTAAACATGAATTAAAAAAATATTAAAAACTTATTTTGTGAAATAGGCGTAGGTGGCTGGTTGGCGTGACGCCGTTTTTGTGCAAACCATGCGGGTTTCCCTCCATTTGAACTAGTCGATGGACGTCTCCCGAAGTTGCCAGAAGAAAACGCTTATCCATGGCAAGAAGAGACACCCGAATCCTACTAGCCAAGAATGACGCAGAAATAAAACTCTTAAGGGTGGACTCACACTGGAGTGCCTAAAGGGTGGTTCACACTACCATTCAAAATCAAAAATTACCATTCAAAATCAAGAAAATCACTGACTGGGGGCGTGGTTTGGTCTGACTTGTGCCATTCAAATAAGATTGAATTTGGGTCCTTTGACTGTTGTGATTTTTGTGACTTGCTTCATTGCCAAGGAAAGTTGTATGAAAAACATGCAGGAAACTTTGGTTTTTGAGCAGCTAAATAATAAATAAAACTGTAAAAAGCTATCCAGATTTACTGAATTAATATAATAAAGTTTTATGTTGCAGCCAAAACAACTTGCGCTCAACGGCACCGGCACGTTTTCGGGATAAAAAAAAGCAGGAAAAGCAAGAAGAAAACAAAATGCAAGACTCGGACAAATTTCGCTTAATTGAAAGTGTCCGGAATTATCCCGCTATTTATAGGCTTTTGTGTACCGAGTACAAAGATGCTTCTGTTAACAAAAATTGCGGGGAAAAAGTCAGCGATGAAGTTGGTTTTCCAGGTAAGCATATAATAATATCCTCCAAATTCCTTATATTAAACGTTCAATTGCAGCGCCTGCTTGCAAGTCCACGTGGGAGGTTTTGCGGAACAATTATATGCGAGCTAAGCGAGCTGTTAAAAACATCCCAAGTGGGAGTGCTGGTACAAAAAAGAAACCTTGGATATTTTTGGAACCTCTATCATTCGTAGACGACTATCCATCCATGGAATACGTATAATGGACGTAGCTGGCAATTTTACGAACTAATCTTTATAGGACCACTTCCAACTTTGAGGATGAACTATATTACATCGAAGAAAGTAGTTCAGAGCAATGTACAACTCCTGTTCCGTTTTGCCAAACTCCGGTTTCCTTGTGCTCTATTTCATCGGAAGACCATCAGGAGTTGTCTTGTAAATCATAAACCATAAACCTCATTTGTTGTATGTCAAAAAAATTTTATTCATAGCTGCTAGTCGGATTAGTACACCCACTACATCACTGGCTGACGTTGAATCTGCTAGACAACTGGGTTCCCGTAAGTCTCAGTTCATTGCCTGAATCTAAAACTTTAATTATTCACTTTTAGGCAAAAGAGTCAAACTTACAGCAACTTCCACCATAGATCGGTTTGTTTCTTCGTCAGAAAACAACTCGAAGAAACTAACTGAAACGGCGTGTGCCCTATCAGCCTCCGTGGCATCTGCTTTAGCTGGAACACGAACTCTGTCCGATTCAGAAGCATTTGGTCAGCACATTGCGAAACAACTGGAGCGATTAGATGTTACAACCAGGGCAATGGCTATGTTGAAGATGAGCGAGATTGCTTTCTTGGCCACAATTGGTGAACTTACACTACAGACGCCATAAAATTTTGTGAATAGCGAATTACAACTTTTTAAAGAAAACATCTTGTTGTACATTAAATTCTTTCGATGTGTCGGACATGTCGAAACGAAAATGTAGAATCGAATTTTTCTATCACATATTCTTGATTGTATTCTCCTCCTTCGTACGAGCAGTGACAAGTATGCACTATTTGTACGCGGTCTATGTGACAATACGAAGCTGCCATGGGACAGCGCCTGCTTCATTGCAGAAGAAATTTTTCAGCTCATCTCTGATTTCACCAGCTTTTTTCTGGTACCGGTTGGACATGTTCGTCGCCATATTATCCAGACTTTCTTCAGCAGCTGCAGCTCGCCAGTCACCCGGGATTATTTCGTGCGTTTCAGGGTTTTCTCCGTCCACGAACGATGGGGGACAGTAAGCTCTGGTTGTACTCTCACGCTGCAAAAAATTATGCATGGAACAGCAAGCCAGAATCACATTCCTTGTATTCTTCAGTGAACAGTTGATCTCTGTTTTTAGGACACGCCAACGTGCGACAAGTATCCCAAAGGTATTTTCAATGATTCTTCGCATAAATTAACTTCGCAAACACGGTGGTGAAGTTCCCAGAAATTTGCCGGTCCAGAAGGAATGGACGCACCCACAAAACTCTCCGTTTTTTCCGTCTTTGCCTTTCAAGTTCACGTTCAGTTACTTTCCCAGCTACAACGTTATCTCCATGAACTTGAGCTGCCAGCAATAAAGCAAAAGCTGCCACTGCACTCTGCAAAATCAGTTTGTTCATTCTTTTTCCGAGTCCTGTAATACGAAAAGAAAATATAGGAAACGAAAACCTAATCTTGCTTTTCCCGCTTTTTTTATCCCGAAAACGTGGCGGTGCCGTTGAGCGCAAGTTGTTTTGGCTGCAACATAAAACTTTATTATATTAATTCAGTAAATCTGGATAGCTTTCTACAGTTTTATTTATTATTTAGCTGCTCAAAAACCAAAGTTTCCTGCATGTTTTTCATACAACTTTCCTTGGCAATGTGGCAAGTCACACAAATCACAACAGTCAAAGGACCCAAATTCAATCTTATTTGAATGGCACAAGTCAGACCAAGTCAGACCAAACCACGCCTCCAGTCAGTGATTTTCTTGATTTTGACTGGTGATTTTTGATTTTGAATGGTAGTGTGAACCACCCTTAAGCCCTTAAGGATAGACACCTCACAGACACCAACACGTCTACCTGTCGTGAGCAGGAGGTAGAGGCGGAGACTAGGTATTAGTAGGATGTGGCGAAAAGAAAGAAGGAAGGGATACATTTTGTAAACAATTGCTATTTGCAAATAGTAAAACATGTATGACGATCTTGAAGCACTCATTGCAATTCTTGGTATCGCCTTTATCTTAATTCGTCACAAAAAGAAGAGACGTGTGTGGCAAAGGTCTCATTGTGGTTACGAAAACCGTCGACGGTTTGGGCAATATCACACTTCATTATCGAACTTTCGACAGAAAGATCCCGCTATGTTTGCTTCCCACTTGAGGCTGAGCACCAATCAGTTTCATAAGTTGCTAAACAAGATTGGACCAAAAATAACGAAGCAGGATACAAACTTTAGGAAAGCGATTTCAGCCGGTATGCAATCTCTTTCTCTTTTTGTGATTTTCCTTTATAAAAATTATAACTGTGATTTACCATGTAATAGAAAAACGGCTCGCGATAACATTACGATACCTTGCCACAGGGGAATCTCAAACATCTATCGCAACTTCATACGGAACCGGCGATTCTACGGTCTGTGAAATTGTTCGTGAAGTTTGCGATGCAATTTATGAAAGCTTAGCAGAAGATTACTTGCCTAGCCCGCACACATTAAACTGGAGGAAGATCGCGAAGGGTTTGAAAAAAATGGAATTTTCCGAACTGTATTGGTGCTTTAGATGGCAAACACGTCGAAATCCAAGCACCACCAAATTCTGGGTCTGAGTATTTCAACTACAAAAAGGATTTTAGCTTCGTAATGCTTGCAATGTGTGACGCGGATTACTGCTTCACAATGCTAGACATTGGAGCAGTTGGAAGAGAGAGCGACGGGGGCATATTTGCAAGATCGCAATTCTTCAAAGTTCTATAAGAAGAGAAGCTCGGAATACCACCATCTAGAAAACTCAGAAATGCTCAAATGGTTATGCCTTATGTTTTCGTGGCCGACGAAGCCTTTCCATTGGATTACCAAATGTTACGACCATACCCAGGAAGGGGCACTGGTCGATTATCTGACAAAGAACTCATTTTCAACTATAGGCTTTCAAGAGCACGAAGAACAATAGAAAATGCTTTTGGAATTTTGTCAGGACGGTTTAGAATACTCAGGACCAAATTGAATGCTCTACCGCATAATGTTGTAACACTTGTTAAAGCTTGTGTTGTACTCCATAATTTCATAACTAAATCTGAGAAAGAAAACTGTATAACAAATGTCGAAGAGAGTTCCGGCAATGTTTCCCAGGAGAGAGATACCATAACGTCAAATGACAGAAGTTTATTAGCTGCTGCTTCTGTTAGGGACCATTATGCCGATCATTTTCTGAAAGAGGGGTCTGTTCCTTGGCAGTATGACTATGTTACTAGAACGTCATGAAGCACGAAAATAGTTGTATATGACGTATTTCGTACAGTATATTATATGTCTGGTTTAAACCTTGTCTTACATGAAAATATATTGAGAAAATATATCCATCAACTAGTTAATTCGTTCCAAGTTATGGAAGATTTTTTTTTATGAATTCAATACCGGAAAAGCAAAAGGAAGTTATTCAGGTATCTTCAGAAATCGATGTGGGCACACCAGCTATCCTTGTAGCTTCTGCCTCTAACATCATCTTCTCCATGTGCCAGCAAATATAATCTGACTCTGAACGTGGTAACGCTTTCAGTCTCCTCGTGTATCTTCTCATGAAATGAGCAAGCTCATCTTCTATCGAGTCACTGTTGGTCATCTTCGACTTAACAGCTAACAAGGTGTCGGGCAATAGAGATTCAAGTTGCGGTTCTGCCTTCTTCCTCTTCACAAGAGTTGTTGCGTTTTTGAAATTAGGCACTGCAAGGTTATTACGTACAACACCATTAGATAAATTTCCCCCTGAAACCGTGCTCAATCCGCCATTGTTGTGGAACCCAATGTCGAACCAGGGAGCCGCGCTCCGTCGACAAGGTGTGAGTCAGTCATGTCGGACAACTCGCACAAAACATCTGAAGTTGCGGACATTGTAAGCCAGCTGTCGCAACAAATTAGTAATTCTCTTGCAAAGACTTAATGAAAACGTCTTCAACCGGACGAAAGCCCCCAAAACAAGTGAAACAGAGCCGGTCCCAAGCGAAGCATTAACGTATAAAGGTCGAGTCTCCGAATGGCTCGACTACCAGGAACCAATCCGCGAAGCCCCAGACGCGTGGATCGATGTTTATGTCAGCGGGAGGGAATCACCGGTCAAAGCCAGCTCCGGTTGTTCGAAACATTCGGGAGTTGATTTGGAGCCGTATTCTGGGTCAGCACTGGAATGGTTCCAGTGGATAGACCTTTTTTATTCTTTGGTACATCTCAGCCGAAAAGGCCCTGGAGAGAAACTAGCCATCCTGCGTCGCAGCTTACGGGGAGACTGTATGAACATTGTTTACGGTCTTGGCGGGGGCGAAGACGCGCACAAGGCAGCGCTAAGTCGGCTAAGGGAGAATTGCGGACGTCGCGACGTGATGAGAGCAGCTCATATCCTAGCCTTGGATAAGCTCGAAGTTGGAAAGAGCTCGACCGAGTTTAAGAGGTTCGCGGAGCGTGTCCGTACCCACCTTTTTGACCTCAGCCGCATCGGGGGTAGCAGTCAACGTGATATTATTGTGCGCGTCACCGCAAAGCTGTCAATCCAAGACCGTCTCGCCTGGAATGAAGGTTGCTCCTCAGGTATTTTCCTTCATGAGCTGGATCGATTCGGTACATGGCTTTGTGGACGCGCCGCAGCCTACCAGAATGCTTACGATATTGCAGCAGAACAAGAAAAATCTAGCAAAGAAGCCGACAAAAGGATCAAAGGTCGCAGCAACAATGCCAATGTCGAACCAACGCGACCACCGAGGATCACAAGCTGCTGGAACCGTGGAGATGAACACAAGCTGGAAGATTGTTCCGAGTTTCAGTCCTTGCCGGACAACGAGAGACAGAAGTTTGCAGAAGACAAGAAGCTATGTTTCTCCTGCCTTCGGGGGAGGCACATGACGCGAGATTGCAGGACAGGCCGGGAATGTGGCATCAACGGATGTAAGAAACGCCATCACCGCCTTCTGCATCGTAACGAGCGAGTGGATGATGCGTTGTCCGTACATGCGACACAACGCAATCGTGAAGCAGTAGCCTTGGGTGTCATAACTGTACACGTAGTGGACTCCAATGGAAAGAAAATTCAAGCAACCATGTTAATCGACGAAGGGAGTAACTCATGCCTTATTAAAGATGCTTTCCTTCGACGTCTAGGGTTCTCAGGAGAGAGTTACGGGTTGAGGCTTCATGGGGTTGGCGGAAAAAGTGGGGACTACCGTACGCAGCAAGTAGAGATCCAGATTGAAGGGGAAAGCGGTCTGCTGCCGATAGTAGTCAATTCTATACCAAAGGTATGTGAAGCTACTGACAAAATCGAGTGGGTAAGACTGAAGGAGAAGTGGACCCACCTGAAAGATCTGCCACTGCACAACTCGGGAGGAGAAATACACATCCTTATTGGCTCCAATTACCTTCACTTGCTTACCCCAATGCCAAATGCCCGGAGCCATTCGTACGGACTTTGGCTGGGTGGCGAGGGGTGTAGTCGACCCGGATGGACAACAGAGTTCCCGCGTCAACCTCCTCCGGATTGCCCACGGAACCCTGGACGATACGTTTAGGGCGTTCTGCGATACCGAGTCGTTTGAAACCGAATATTACGGCGGGCCTGTTTTCTCCAAAGAAGACCTACGAGCTGTCGAGATCGTCAAGGAAGGGACCAGGAAGTTAGCCTGTGGTTACGAAGTCGCCTTACCTTGGCGTGAAGGAGAGCCCAACCTTTCCTGCAACCGCAAAATGGCCGAACAACGTCTCGCGGCGCTCCAACGGAAATTCACAAAGGATAGGGAGTACGAAGCCGACTACAAGAACGCTATAAGGAAGTACGTTGATCAGGGGTACGCCCATAAGGTCACAGCAAAAGAGGAACTCGATCACCCTAACCAATACTTCTTGCCACGCCATGGTGTGTATAAGAAGCCCGCCACGAAAAAGAAACTGCGGGTTGTCTTCGACTCCGCAGCTAAGTACGAGGGCAAGTGCTTAAACGAAGCACTAATTACAGGTCCCGTCTTGCAGGCTGAAATTCCAGTGGTGTTCTGTAAATTCCGAGAATATGATGTAGCCTTTGTTGCTGACATCGAAGCGATGTTCAGTCGGATACGTCTCCTTGAAAGAGATGCCCAGTATCACCGCTTCCTTTGGGAGGAAGAGGATTCTAAGGTTATCAACGTCTTCCAAATGGATCGCCTAGCCTTCGGGGACAGTTGCTCGCCATACACACCGTCCGGAAGATAGCCGAGGACTTCGAAACAAATTTCCCTGAAGCGGCGTTGGCTCTACGTCAAAATATGTATATGGATGACTACATAGACAGCAGCGCAACGGAAGATCGAGCGGTTTCAATTATCCGAGGAGTTGTGGACCTGTTACGCCACGGAGACTTCCCTTTGGGGAAGTGGGTAACCAACTGCCAACGCATTCTTTGTCCCATAGGGGGAGGAGAAATTGATTGTGGAGCGGTGAACGATGAGGAATCTTACACCAAAGTTTTGGGTTAGTGTGGATACCCTCACGAGATGTTTTAGCATCGGGAATAGCCGAAACACACGGGGTCGTGTTCACTCGACGAGGTCTACTGAAGACCCTGGCGGAGGTGTTTGACCCCATGGGGTTCCTAGCACCATTAACTGTCAAAGCGAAAATTAAGCTACGAGAGTTGGGTCTTAGTGGTTTAGGTTGGGATGACGATATCCCGACAGGTGTGAGCAGTGGTGGAGAGAGTGGTTGCTGGTACTTCAAGACTTCAGACGAATAGAAATCCCGAGATGCTTGTTTCCTAATGAAGACTCCGTAGACAGAGTAGAATTGCACACGTTCGGGGATGCCTCACAGGAAGCCATCGCAGCAGTTGTCTACACACGAGTGTTGTATAAAAGTGGCAAGGTTCGCAGTAACATCGTCATGGCGAGAACGAAATTAACACCCCTCAAAAATATTTCGGTTGCGAAGGCTGAGCTAAACGCAGCTCTGTTGGGAGCTCGCCTAGCAACATACGTGGGGAAAGCTTTACGAAAGACGATTGATCAGAGATTCTTCTGGACAGACAGTTCATGTGTAAGGAACTGGATCCGGGGAACTTCGTCCTATTACAAACCCTTTGTGAGCAACCGCATTGGCGAAGTTCAAACACTGACGAGCCCCGAAGAGTGGCGTTACGTACCAGGCAGTTCAGTTGCAATACGAGTGACATTGCGACGAGATCGAGTTTGACCGTTGATCGGAACGATATGCTGTCTTGGTGCAGAGGGCCCAAGTTTCTGTTTGAAGATGAAGAAACGTGGCCCAAAGACATCCCGTGGATTGTTAATCCGGATAAAATGAAACCTACGTGCGAAAATCGTTGTTTAGTAGCATCAGGAGCCCCCGAAAACGTGGACTAGGACAGCGTAAAACCGGAAGATTGTGCCACATTCAGTGATCTGACGGAACCATTGAAGAACCTCCTTAAGGTGTGCCAGCAACAAGAGTTCAACCTTGAAATTGGAAGATTGCGCGAGGGGACCAACGTGATAGGAATTCGAAGATTTAAAATCCGTTTCTCGACTCGGATGGATTATTACGGGTGGGTGGGAGATTAAACTCAGCCGATCTCCCGTACGAGAACAAACATCCAGTGTTGCTGCCGGCGAAACACGCGATGACCGAGCGGATAATCCAAGAGTACCACAGTAGGCTTTTACACGCGGGAGTCAATCACGTTTTAGCCCACCTAAGGGAAACATATTAGATCGTTAATGGTCGTGAAGCCGTAAAACGAGTTCGGCGTAGTTGTAAAGAGTGCAAAGTCGAGGTAGCTCGACCCGCAACGCAACTCATGGGAGAACTCCCACCCAAGCGGCTCGAAATCTCACCCCCGTTTAAGCGGGCTTTGTACAAGATACTGACGATGGAGAAAGATAAGAAGGGTCGTATAACTGAAGAGATCCTGAGAACTTTACTGTCCGAAATCATGGGGTTTTTAAACGGACGTCCACTAATGTATGTTAGCTCTGACCCTAAAGACATGCGAGTTATAACACCGAACGACTTCCTAAACCAAAGATCGTCATCCAATTTTATTCCGGTGGGAGAAGTAACTACTGAAAACCCCCGAAAACTGTACAAGTATCTCCAAAGGGTTACTGCCACGTTGTGGGACGAGTGGAAGAAACAGTATCACCCCACCTTGACCCGTCGCGCGAAGTGGCGCACAAGGCAACGTGACTTCCAAAGGGGTGATGCCGTTCTCGTGTTAGAACCTAACTTAGTCCGTGGGAAATGGTTACACGGACGTATCACCGAAGTTGTCCGAGGAACCGATGGTCTTGTACGTTCCGCGATGGTAGAAAGGGATGCCGGAGTCTATCACCGCCCGATTCACAAGCTCGCCCTCCTCGACCCCGCTGAAGAAAATTCGGAGCAGCTCGTCGGATTGCCGAGAAGCTGCTCGGGGGGGAGTGTTGGTGCGAGCGAAACCTGAGTTTACCGCTTGGATGTGCAATCTAGGAGATTGGCCAGTCCCCTTCTTTCTTCCTTTACTAATTGCGAACAGATTGAGCAGGCAAGGGATAGGGGGGACTTGGCCGTAGGCATTCCAAGAAAAGAAACGTTTTTTTCCTTTCTTTTGCAATGGTGATGGTTTACCTCTTTATGTATGAGTAGTGTAAAAATAGCAAGCCAAAGAGAGGGAGAGAAAAAGAACTGCGTAGTGAGAATTCGAGTAAAAGTGACGTGATCCTCATTTCTATGTCAAGAAACAAAGTTACGATGAGTTGTTTTTCCTTCTCTTTAGCACAATACACTCCAGAATTTCGTCTTACCAATTAAAATACCCGAGCCAGAGATTTAACTTGTTCCGTATTTCCAGTCGGTCTCGACAACAGCCCTGCTTTGTACACTAAATAAATGAACATTCCGTTATTAACAAAGGTAAGAATGAAACGCGTTTAGAGAAAATCAACAACCCAGCGGGTGAGATAGTAGAAAGACAAAAAGAAATGGCGGTAATGTTTTCGAAGTTGTCGACAGTTGTCGAAGTGGGAGGTTTTCAGTATCTGCGTTTGCCTGGTTTTCTGCTACTACTGGATTTAGTTCTCTTACGAGAATCACAAGAAAATTGATGGATTGGCTATCACAACCCTTCTTCTAGACCGCGGCAACCGCGGCAAACCGCGGCAATTCGCATAAAAGCGGGTTCAGCCATGTTAGGGGAGGGGCTAGCGATCCGCTGCGAGGGTTGCATGCCGCAGCACACTATATAAGGTGGTTGCATTGAACCATTCTTCCTTCAGTCTGTTCTGTGTTTCCCTTTTTTCCCTTTGACTTTTTTCTTGGATTGATTATTTAGTTCTGTTCTTCTTTAACCCGGATTAATTTTTTTTCTCTTAACCCTGGATTAGATTATTTGACTTTTTTCTTCTAACAGATTAACCCTTTCTCTCTTTACTAATATGAGTAAATCAAGGGCGCAGTTTTTTAAAAATTGTCTACGCGATCTTGAACGTAGAGCAAATTTGCCTGCGTCGGCCTACGATAGTTCTTCAAGAGCGCCCATACTGATTAGTAACGAACATTTTGAGAAGTTTAGGCAGGTGTGTTTTTCACAGAAAACAGAGTTCGATGCTTACCCTCTCCCGAAGCGTATGGCAATATGGCAATCTCAGAGTTTTAATATTGACCAAATGGACACAACTGCTTCCAGTACTTTGCCCGAGCGTTTGAGCGAATGTTTAGCTTTGTGCAGCAATGGAGATGGGAATTGTTTCTACAATTCCGCTTCTTTGTCTTTGTTCGGCAACCAAAGGCATGCCGTTGAGTTGCGCTGCCGAGTTGTGGTCGAATTAGCAACCAATTATGAGTTGTACTCCAGGGAGTCGGCAGGATACCTCTCGATGAAACAAATTGGAACCCTAGTCGAGTACTCAGGATTCACTTTCGACCGTGTTAAATTCACGGGCGTTGACTCAGTGTGCCCTACAGGTATTCCACCGGCGGAAGACTGTTTTAAGTACTATTCCATGGAACACGCCAGGGATCGGGAATATTCGAGCATTATTGCATTCCCAGCTTTGGCTAATGTTTGTAAGATAGCCGTGGAGTCAGTTTATCCGAAAGCGGATGGAATCAGAGCATCTCATCAAGCGAATTTTTTAAACGAGACGTTTTCACCAAGCGGTGCCGTTTCCTCTGAAACTATTCGAATTTTGTGGACTGGGCTTTTCGCAAACTTCACGAAGAAGGAAAATGGACGTTTAGTCCCTCCAACATCCTGGAATCCCATTCATTTTGTGCCTGTGATTGAGCGTGCTAGTCAGTCACCCCTCTTTTTGTCAGAGAACTGCACTCTTCCGGTTCTTGATGTGGTAGAAACTGCGTCAGTTATTCCCAGTCATCCAATTGAAACTGCAAATGTGATAACACCTGTTGCAGTTTCTTTTTGCAGCTCTATGCAAAATAGTAGTAGCGCTGTTAGTTCAGGGCTTCGCGAGTCGTTCTCGCATGAAAATTCAAGCTCAGATTTTGAATTGTCTGTCCCAAAAGCTTTTGCCGCAAATAATGGAGAGCACGAAGAAAATGTCACTAAAGCCATTTCATCGAATGGTAAAACACCTGGTGTGAAGTCAGGCAGAGTAGTATCTCATACCAAGCAAGGGCCTTCAAAATTTTCGTGCAAGGGATGTGAAACTACGTTCAAAACAAATCAAAATTTGGAGAATCACATAAACAAGCGCTGCAAGTTTCAGCTAGGAAAACAAAGCTCTAGTCAGATTCTGCTTGCCGAGCAAGAATCTAAGGGCTTTACGTGCAAAGACTGTAAAACCGTTTTCACAAGGAAGAGCAATTTGAAGTTGCATATAGAAAGGAAAAGATGTAGCAAGTCTAGTTTTGAGTGCCCGCAGTGTAGTTTGCAGTTTTCTAGAACAGACATGCTCACCCGTCATGTAGAATTAGTTCATTCTCTTGAATTAGGCTCTAGTCAAATTTTGCTTGCCGAGCAAGGATCTAAGGGCTTTACGTGCGAAGACTGTAAAACCGTTTTCACAAGGAAGAGCAATTTGAAGTTGCATATAGAAAAGAAAAGATGTAGCAAGTCTAGTTTTGAGTGCCCGCAGTGTAGTTTGCAGTTTTCTAGAGCAGACATGCTCACCCGTCATGTAGAATTAGTTCATTCTCTTGAATTAGGCTCTAGTCAAATTTTGCTTGCCGAGCAAGGATCTAAAGGCTTTACGTGCAAAGACTGTAAAACCGTTTTCACAAGGAAGAGCAATTTGAAGTTGCATATAGAAAAGAAAAGATGTAGCAAGTCTAGTTTTGAGTGCCCACAGTGTAGTTTGCAGTTTTCTAGAGCAGACATGCTCACCCGTCATGTAGAATTAGTTCATTCTCTTGAATTAGAAGGAACACGTACTTCTGAGGAGATACCCTTAATTGGCCCGGTAGACAAGGAGCATTCCTTAAACGTGATTTCAGTTGACAAGCAGCAATTGCACATCTTAGTCGAGTTAGATCAGTCAGAGCCGACTTACGACCCAGTAATAAATTCTGCGTTTCAGAGCAGTGTTAGTGGTAGCGTGTCTGCTGATACCATTAATTGCAGTACTTTAGTCATCGATTCTGACGACGAATTCTGTAACGTTGCTAGAAAAAAGAGAAAGCTCGAACAGAAACCAAGAATAATTTGCTATCACCCTGGCTGTGAAGAGAAGCTGTCACATCTGACGTCTTATGTTAAGCATGTTAACAATAAACATGGTTTGTCCTGCCAGCTAGAGAAATTCAGTTTTTCTAACGAGAACAGTTTCATGTCGTGGAAAACAGAGATCGAAAGAAATGCTTGTGTTAGTTTCCGTAATCGAAGGGGAGCTCGGAAGTGCACTAGTTACAGTATAACAACCTACGTGTGCAATCGCTCTCTCTCGTATAAAAATCGGGGTACAGGCAAACGTGCCTTGAAGCGACTAAAGTCTTGTTGTACGGGTGTCCGTTGTACCAGCTTTATAACTGCGCTAGTATCGCACCTTACAAAAAGAATTAAGGTTACATGTTGCCTAACTCATGTTGGCCATGATCGTTTACCAGGTCGTTGTCGCCTTCATAAGGGAACAGAAGAAGAATTACAACATAAGCTTATGATCGGAATCCCTAAACGCAAAATTGTTGAGAGTTGTATGGCAGAACCCATCACCAGTGATGTACTTTCTAGGGATCAGGCCGTTACCATGAAAGATTTACATAACATAGCTCAGAAAAACCCGAGCGTTTTCCGGAAACATAAGATCGATTCTGAAAGGGTTGACTTGTGGATCCAACAAATGGCAACAGAGGAATATAATCCGGTATTTCTGTATAAAAAGCAAAACGTTGCAGATGAAGGTGTTGCAGAATTAGGTGTTGCAAACTTTGCTCTAGGCATTATGTACGAGGATCAGCAGGAAGCCTTAAAGAAGTATGCCCATAAATGTATATGCATAGACAGTACTTACCAGGTTAACCAGTATATGTTTGTTTTGACAACGCTTCTAGTCTTGTCTGAAGATCGATCGGGTTATCCGGTTGCTTTCCTTCAAAGTGATAGAGAGAATAGAGAAGTATATCGTTTATTCTTTTCCAAAATTAAAGAAAAGGTTGGTAGTATTAAAACTTTGGAATTTATGAGTGACATGGCAGATCAATTCTGGCTTGCCTGGAAAGATGTTTTTGACGTTTCGATTACCACCAGGCGCATTTGCATTTGGCATGTAGAAAGAGCGTGGCACAAAAGATTGCACGATCATCCCCGTGCGGACACGGAAGTTATCAACAACATTCTGTCTCTACTCGGCCATTTAATCCGGATTAGAGAGAAAAGTATCTTTCAAAGACGTTTGCAAGCTTTCCTGACGTACGCAGAAGAACACCATCCAATGTTCTTGGCTTACTTTGTTGAATATTATGTTCCGAGAGAAAGTGAATGGTCAGGTTATAACTGTGAACAGATGCTAGTTAGAACGAACATGACTGCGGAAGCATACCATAAAGAATTGAAATATGGTGTGATGAAAAATAAGAGTAATAAAAGACTTGACTCACTAGTTGAAGATCTCGAGAGATACACAAAGAAGAGAGCTTATAAGGAGGTTTTAATTCGTCAAAGAGGCTTGAGTACAAATACTATTGTGGAAACTAACCGCCGGCACAAACGATCCGATACGATTAAAGATGAAGACGTAATTGTTCTGGGGAAAAATGCATGGAAGGTCAAGTCTCAACAACAGGCGGATACGTATTACGATGTTGTTCGCTTTTTCGACGAATTGTGCGAATGCATTAATAGATGTGGATTTTGCGGAGCTTGCAGGGAAGTATTTTGGTGCTCGTATGACGATTTTTATAATTATCATTTCGTCTGCAAGCATATCCATAGAGTTACCCCAGTTTTAAGTGACAATCTGCGTCATTCACGTGTCATAGGAGCGGCATTAGTAGAGCAACAGATCGCTGAAAATGCCCAGCTAGAAAAGTTAGCTAGAACAACTAAACCGCCAGCCGTTTCCTTGGCAAACATTCGTAGAGACTTGCGCGAGATTC
>JAKZAN010000002.1:1029236-1151606 GCA_023053545.1 Lepidurus packardi
CGAGAGAAACAGCTCAATCTTATCTGATCCATTCCAGTGAAAAACACAACCCCACAACAGGCAAAAACAGTCCAGCAAAAGTTATAGGAGAATTGATTTTACGGAAATGGATCGAGAAATGGATAGTCACCTTGCCCCCTACTCAACAGGTTCTCCAGTTTCGGAACTCGGAGATAAAATTGACACTAGTGTGTATTATTGTTGCAAAACGTTCTCCGGAAAAAGAATGACAAATGGGTGTAACTCGAGTTGAAATTGTTGTTGGATTGGAAATGAATTAGTTTAGGTTAGAGGTTAGGTTATAGGTTTGCTTAGGTTAGGTTAACGATTCTCATCAACGAAAGTTGATGAGAAACATTAAAACTTGCACTTTCACTCCACCAGCTGAAAAAAATAAAAATTCATTGTTAGACAGTGACACACTAGTGTAAATTTTTAACTCCGGGATACATTACGTACAGTACTGAAATTAAGTATCGTTCCTATGGTTTTCGAAATTGACCAATCACAGCGCTTTTCCACTGTTTGGATGGGTTTTTACATTGCTTGCCTACTTCTACGCTCAGGTAGGGTTCTCAACAAGTCCCTCCTAGTCCCCAGTTAATTAAAGAGCAGGTCAGTCAATTAAATGCTCCTTAGTAGCGAAGCTAATCCCTTTTCCCTGACAAACAAAAGGTCAAAGCAAAGAAAATGCTGGCGACCATCAATCCAGAAACTTTATTTTTCATCAATAGCTAGTATGACCCCCCCCCCCCGTTCTCCCGACACTCTTCCAATCTCCTAGGCATGGTGGTGATGGTCGCCAAGCATTTTCTTTGCTTTGACCTTTTGTTTGTCAGGGAAAAGGGATTAGCTTCGCTACTAAGGAGCATTTAATTGATTGACCTGCTCTTTAATTAACTGGGGACTAGGAGGGACTTGTTGAGAACCCTACCTGAGCGTAGAAGTAGGCAAGCAATGTAAAAACCCATCCAAACAGTGGAAAAGCGCTGTGATTGGTCAATTTCGAAAACCATAGGAACGATACTTAATTTCAGTACTGTACGTTGGTAACTAAATCCGGAGAACGTGTTGCCCCTACTAGATCTAAACATAGTGCCATCTACCAAAGGCATTTTCAAACTGCGACAAGATCCACAATATCAAAGACAAGAACCAGGACATCAACCTTAATCAGACAGATAGAACCACACATTTCCCGACTAACACCTTCACCGCGTAAAGAAAACAAATAACACGACATGTCCCTGCAAGGCCCACGAAAACAAGACCTGGTACACGTATTCTTCAAATGCAGACTTGTAAACAGACACACCAATTTTATTACGAGATTTAGTTAGACTTAAACTCATTTTATCCCACAATCCATTTTAACCGACCCAAGGGTTTAGCCAGCAGTCAAGACTTGTACATCGTCAGCCCTAATAACCCTATGTAAGACTTAACCCCAGACGACCCCAGCTTCCTAACACAAACTACAAATATACTTTATGTTCATCCAAACACAACTAACTCAACCGTGAATACGTATGCATACATGAATATTATATGATTGCGTGAAGAGCAAAAGTAAATTAAAAATAGTCCTATAATAATTTAAGCTACCACTAATGCAAGTGTGGAGATTGAATGTTTTGCTGATGTACGAATGTTTGATCTAGCCCATGTAGTAGCATAAAAAATCATTAGGACGGCAACGAGCGACGCTCACGCCTAGGTAAAAAAATAGTTCCATTAGATGATACCTGAGGCAAATCATTAGCCAAATCAAGGCCTTTACGTTCATCAAAAAGCATGTAAGCTGACTGAGCTTGGATCCAGGCAGGGTTGACTTCCCTGCACGAGTAGTCTTTGTAGCAGTACCACTTATTTTGAGGATTCCATGCATAGGCCAAGTAATGCCTTCTCCAACATGATCGAATGATACTGCAAAATAAAATCATATTAATAACCTAATAACAATACACTAAGAAAACGATAAGACAAATTAACAACACGGAACTCAGTTGACTTCCACGTGGACGGGGAACAGTTAAACGGGCGTTTTAGCGTGAACAGCTCAACAGGATGGCTTAGCGGGCCACTCGAAAACGGCCTTCCATTTAACTACGTTTAACTACTGTGGTGAATTTTCGTGTGGGGAATTGTCATTAGAGGGCAGTTGTGGTGAGTTTACAGGATCAGCAAAAACAGGTTTTGGCTGTGGGGAATCTTCTCTTACCCCATAGTAGAACTCCGGACGATCGCTAAGCCCGCCCCTAAGCTTGACGGGCGTTTTACTGTCAACACTCGTTCAACTCAGAAATGTGAACGGCGACCTGCAGAACGTCCGTTGTATTGTCAACGAGAGTTTTCCAACAGAGGAACTGGTGAACGGATTAGTTCACAATAAAACGCAGCCTATATGACGCCTTTCCGGAGGATCGAACCTGCCAAAAGCTTACCCATCTGACCGCTAACCTTTCTATGGCGTGCTGTGGGTATGAATAAAGCAGTTTCTGTCTGGGAACGTGAACTAATGAATACTGAATTCAACTGACATTGTCCATCAAGTTAACGTGATGTTGACGTTTCTTCTATTTAGTGTAGTTCCCAATTACTGCATGTTATTTTTTTCTTTACCCAGGGATTAGGTTAGGTTTGGTTTGGTTAACTAAGGTTAGGAGACTCGCTCCAAAAAAGCATCAAAAGGAGCACCTAAATGCCGGAAGCTGACTACTTGTGAATGTCGTACGGAAAGGAGTCTATAAACTCACCATAATTCTAATACACCTGCAAATTCTAAGCTTCGTACTAGCTTTCTTTGACAGGAGATGGCAAATCAGGCTTGAGGAAATTTCCTCCGAAGGCGTCATTTTAGCCTCTTGTATAAAACTGGTAGCAAAGCATATAGTAAGGACATATGTAGTTATCTACTGTATTGTTCACCGATTTTACGCTGATTTAATCACTACTCTACAAAAAAATTTCGTTTAGCAAATTCGTTTAACTGTAAATTTCTTTAATTGTAAGTATCTGTTATACGCAAATGGCATAATAACCTCCAGTGGGCGAAACTTCTTGATATTCTGACGCCGGTTTCCACTGGTAAGGATGAACAAGCTGCCCCTGCGGATTTCTCACTGCAAAACCTGCCATTCCATCACCTCCACGCAATACCTAAAGAAGGGAAAACAAATCTATATGATATCTGTAAGACAAAGAAAGAAAGACGAATAAATGTACCTGGAAACTGACGTAAATAGTGGCGCCTGCCTGGACACTTTGGTAGTAACATTCTTCTTTGCCCGGGTCAACATGCACTTTATATTCCATAGCGATTCCTGGCGACGCTTCTACATTACTCCAATGATCTCCTTCTGTGGATGCAATTGGAGCTTCCTGTTGGCCCCCTACATAATGTAAAAATGCAGATAAACGCAATTAAAATTGGAGCTACAAACAACATATGTCTCCCCCTCGACTAAGAATCGCGCTTGTTGTTGCGGTTATGCCCGAGCAGGCCGAACGAACGCTACTAATCCGCCGAGTGTAAAACGGTCACTGCGATGGACGTTGTCTACGCTTTGAAACGACAGGGCCGCACTTTGTACGGTTTTGGTGGTTAGAATTTGGTTTGTTTTTGCCGTTTGACCCACCCCAACGGCCCTTTTCAGGGCCAACAATTGCGTCCCGAAAGCTTACAACTCAAAATATATGGCTATTTCTTGAGCATACTATTTTTAACCGTTTGTCATAAATTAGTTAAATTTTTAACCAGCGACCTAACCCCTCAAGCTGAATCTCCTAGCGTTGCTGCCCTTTTGTCCGATAAGCCGTCTGGACAGTGCAGGCTCTCGCTACACGTAACGACCGGAACAACGCTACAAGTAGGGGTCGTAATCGATTGGTCAGACATCGATTATTAATCGATTAGTACCGATGATCGATTACTAAGTTGACTAATCGATTAGTAGTTCTTACACTGACCGAATCTGTCTTCTTGCAGAGCTGTATCCAACTTTTCCCTCATTTTTTACACGGTTTTTGGTGATTGTTGCAATCCATTGTCCCTTATGGCGTCTTGTAAAGATAAAACACCTATGCAGTTAGTTGCACAAAGTGATTCTGAGTCAGAGAGCCAATCCTCTATGGAAAGTGAGCTTTCAAAAACACCGGAGCCAGCTACAAAGCGTAGTCGAACGGCTAAGCGCTCGTGGGTCCACCACTACTTTCTCTCCCATCCTACAATGGTAAACAAACTAATCTGCACCTACCAAAATTGCAACACTGTTCTTGAGAAGAAAGGTAGCATGTAACATTTAACGATTACGTTTAAAATACAGTGGCTAACGTGCGCATGTTTAGGAAATACAACCAACCAAATGAACCATCTCCAGTACCGGCATCATCTCAGTAAAGAAAAACATGAAGAAAAAATATCGGGAGTTGAACGCCCTCTTAGCAGAAATCAAGACATTCGTCAGGCCCTCGCAATTTCTGTTAAAGACGCGCAGCCGTTTACCGATAAGTCTCAAATGCAACATACTCGCCGTTTGTTGCGCTTTGTAGTGGACGACCAGCAGCCACTTCATATTCTACAGAATCCTCACTTTGATGCATTTTTAAAGAAGCTGAATCCAAAATGGCGAACGCCATCCGTCCATTCAGCAAGGCAAGAAATTTTAAATTGCGCCGCTCTTGCAAGAAGGGAACTCAAGAAGATTTTAGAAACGGAAACGAATAAAGTTGCTATGACGTCCGATATATGGACGTCAGTTGCAAATGATTCGTATGTCAGTATCACGCTGCACTGGATTTCGGAAATTTTTGAATTTCGCTCTGTTAATTACGCTACAGTGCAAATTCAAAGCCCCATACAGGGGAAAGTATCGCTGAAGAACTTTCTCACGAGCTTGAAAGACTGGAAATTAAGCACAAGATTATTGCCGGAGTAACGGATGGTGCTGCGAACATGAAAAAGGCGTTCGAGGACTTTTATTTCGAAGACATCGAACATTTTGTTTGTGCAGCTCATACGCTACAGTTAGTTGTCAACAAAGGGCTGGAGCCATTAAAACTGTTGGTAGACAAGACGAAGGGATTGGTATCCATCTTTAAACGTTCTCCAAAACAGAAAGAGATCCTGGAGAAGGCACAACAGCTCGCAAAAATTTCTAACCACCAGCTTAGCGTCATTCAATCTGTAGAAACAAGGTGGAACTCCGAATACGAGAAGCTACAGCGCATTAAGGTTTTGCAGAATGCATTCCCAATATATGAAGGGCTTATCGGCAATGACTTTAAAAGTAGAAGAGTATATGAAAGGTATAAGCTCGAGTCTCGAGAATGGATGCTTGTAGAGCAAGTTATACAGATCTTGGAGCCCTTCAGCTACGTGACGGCGGAGCTAGGTGGTGATACGTACAGCACTCTTTCGTACGTCTATCCTACGATTTTAGAGCTTCATAAGCGGTTAAGGGAGCTCAATGAATCAACGCTGCTGCTCCCAGAAATTGTGAATTGCAGCGAGATTATGCTCAGAGTAATTCAAGACAAATGGCTTACCAACGAGCCGAGTAAATTCATTTTACTCGCTTCTGCTCTTGACCCAAGATTCAAGAATCTTGTATTTATCAAACAAGACCAAGAAAAGGAAAGCATTTGGCAATACATGAGGGAGCAACTGGATATTCTGGTTCTGAAGGAGGAGCCGCAAGTTTTGCACACAACTGAAAACAAACTGGCGCAGTTTTACGCCTCCTTCGATGACGACGAGGAAACAGTTGACGAAATCTCCCAGTACAGAGTACTGAAAAAAATCAGGATAACTGAAAATCCTCTAGAGTGGTGGAGGAATCATTCACCGACCTTTCCTCGCCTTTCTTTGCTGGCACAAATGTTCCTCTGCGTTCCCGCAACATCTGTTTCTTCTGAAAGAAATTTCAGTGATGCGGGCAATACAATCACGAAAAAGCGGGCGAATCTTTCTCCAGAATTAGTTGATGATCTCCTTTTCCTAAGGAGCTCACTGCGCCACTTTGGCGTTTTCGCTCTTAGAAATAAGGAGTGACGCGTTCCTGTTGTGTTTTGCAGTCAAAATGATTCAGATCGATGTAATGAGTGTTCCTGCTTTTCCTTGAAGTGTTTCTTGTAAAAACTACAAACACTTCATAAGCTATCTTTACGTATTTTTGACAATCATACGTCCACTTGGTGCAAATAAACGGAAATTTTCAGTAAAAAATAGTTCGCTTTTAAGAAAATGTGACAGTAGTCGCTAACAAAACGATTGCCCTAACAAAGTGCTAATCGTTGAGCTAGTCGTTAGGGAAATATGGACTGCAGTGGTTGATAATCGATAATTAATCGTAGTTCAATAATCGATATTAGTAATCAATTTTTTAAAAAATGGCACTAATCGCTAACTAATCGATTAGTAGTAATCGATTAAGAAAATTAAGTGCTAATCGTTAACTAATCGGTAATCGAATTTTTTTTCCTTTCGATTAATCGATTAGTGAAATCCTAATCGATTACGACCCCTAGCTACAAGTATCGGCTAATGGGAAGCACCTACCGCGGTACAGCGAGGAATGTTCCAAAGCAAAATGAAAAATGCAGCCTGAAATCCTCAGATTCTAGTAGTTTACTTGCTTTTTATAAATGAGGGTGGACTAAAAATTATCTGACGAGCTAATAAACTTTCTTTTAGTTAGTTTGGGGTGACTGGTTATAAAGACAAACTACTGTTGTCAACTATACTCAACAACACCCAAGGCTGTTTCCACTGCCAACTAAGTACCAGGGTCGGGCTTAGTCAACTTGTGTCCCAATTGGCGTAAATACTACTCAATCGAGTTAAATAAACATAACACAATTATTTCAGTCTGAGAAGACGAAAAAGCCAACAGCACCCGGTGTTCCCAGGCGATCACCCATCCAAGTACTGACCGGGCCCGACGCACCTTGACTTCCAGGAGTTTTTTTTTTTTAAATTTAATTGTATTGCAATTGTAAGCTGAATAATTTTGACTATACGAGGGTTACTACATAATGGAAGCAAAATGCTCATCGCTTGCAGGTTACTTTCTGTGATACAGGGGGACGCACGGTCGCCTCATTTTTCCTAACAACTTGTCACTGTATTCGCGTTTGCCCATGGAACAACATTTATTGCCTGCGTTGTTGGCCTCTCTGATGAGTGTGTTCTGGGTTTGATGAAAGTCACAATATTCGGGGAGCCTTATCTCAGAAGTACTGGAAGACCTCTACGCCTGTGGGCTTCTTTTGTTTTCTAATTTCTTCTTGGCAGGCTTAAGCTTTCGTCGTTGTTTTGCGTTCGGGTGTAGTTAAATCTGTTTTTCCATTCGCATGCATTTCTCTCCTGTTTTGCTTCGTTTGGACCACCTATTCCTTGATGGGCATGTTCGGTCTGGCAATGACGAGTATGATTTGACTTTGTGGTGGGGGTAATTCTGCATTGAGTATTCAAAGTCGTGTCTACAATTCGCTGCAGTGAATGCCTTTGTTGATGATGTTATGGTGGTTTGAAACACTTTTCGTCTCTTAAGCAATCCTGTGTAGGCTTCCGAAAGATGCAACACAATACACGTCCTCTGCTTTTACTGTGGATGCGTCTAGTTGATTGTTTTTCTTCAAATATGGGACTGTTAGATTTCAGGTTAGTGTTACATTCTGATGGTCTTCATTTGTTCCAGGATTCTACATCTGGCAAATATAAAGGCAAGGGGATTTAAGGACAAGGGGACAAGGTTGGGGGGAACACATGCTTGTTTAATCAAACAACTTATTGGTAATCAGACAGTTTCTTGAGCCTTCTGTAAGACGCAAATTACTCCACGTCTTCTGCTTTTACTATGGATGCGTCCATTAGATTGTTTTTCTTTAAAAATTATTAGATTTCAGGTTAGTGTTACATTTTTGGTGTTTATCATTTGTTCTAGGATTCTACTTTTGTCAAATATAAGGACAAAGATGGAGGGGACAATTTTTTTTTTTGGTAAGCAAACAACTTATTGGTAATCAGAAAGTTTCTTGGGAAACAACGTTTCTAGATAATTTAGTTGTTTAGTTAGTTAATTAGCAAATAGGATTTGACCAAGTTGGGTGTTCTACTTTCTTTTTGATGTGGAGAAGGGGATATAGTTTCTTGGGTATTCCTGAAAACCATGTCGGGATTCAAACAGTTTCTCGGGAACTTATGCTTATTTTTTTATTATTATTTTTACTAAGCAAACAACTTATTGGTAATCAGACAGTTTCTTGCGAAACTACGTAAATATTATTATTATTATTTTTTGAGGATAGGATAGGTTCTTTAGTTAGCAAATAGGATTTAACAAAGTTGGGGGTTCTACTTTCTTTTTAATGAGGAGAATGGAGATAGTTTCTTGGGTATTCAAAATATCCTCTCGGGAATCAAACAGTTTCTCGGGAACCTATGATTGTAACTGAAGTTTGTTTCTTTTGTTTTTCTTTAGTAAGCACACAACTTATTAACAATCAGTTAGTTTCTTTGGAAACTACGTTTCTAAATATTTTTTTTTTTATTTTTTTAGGGAGGGATAGGTTTTCCTTAGTTAGCAAATAGGATTTAACAAAGTTGGGTGTTCTACTTTCTTTTTAATGAGGAGAGCGGGGATATAGTTTCTTGGGTATTCAAAATAACCTCTCGGGATTCAGTTTCTCGGTAACCTGCTTCTACAGTTTTTTTCTGATTTTTTTTTTTTACGTTTACGATTTTTTTTACGTTTCTAAACGATGTTTTATTCTAGCTGGTAAAAGACCTTTCTGGTAAAATTGGTTATTTCTGTATTTCTTTATTTCCTTCCCTTTCATCTTCTTGACTGGCCATCGACTTCACTGGGGTTTTGAAATTTTCATATTCATCTATACGCATTTTTTTAACGGAAAGTTGAGTCCCGATTTTTCCCTAACTTTTTGGTTAGTTGCTTTGGGTGACCAGAGTGTATGGAGTCTGTTTACTGTTAACTTACTGGGGAGGAATGGCGAAAAAAAAAAGTTTTCGATACCACCAATGTGACTTCTAAACTAAGAGAAAAGGGGAAAAAAGGGGGGAGGGATTTAACCAGATAAAAGAAAAGCCAACAGCACCCGGTGTTCCCAGGCGGTCACCCATCCAAGTACTGACCGGGCCCGACGCAGCTTGACTTCCAGGAGCTGACGAGTCTGGGTACATTCTGCGTGGTATGGCCGTTGGCATCCAATATCCATCGTTAGCCAGCTAAGAATCGCGCTTGTTGTTGCGGTTATGCCTGAGCAGGCTGAACGAACGCTACTAGTTCAGACTTGGCTCGTCCCACCTCTCTTGTTTGTCACATGCGCTACATAGGGCTGCTTTTTGTTGAGGTAGTTTCCTCACTCTCTCACACTGGTAGTTACGCCAGCTACCTCACTCTCACATTGAAGTACAGGAATCGTATGAGTCGAAGTTGAACTGCAAGTTAAGGGCTATTCGATATCCTTATATCTGGCTGATTTTCTTTCGGGTAAGAATGAGAAGGAAGGCTCTTACGGGCGTCAATTTGTCAAGTATCAGCTGAAGTACCTGTATGCTGAACTTGAAATTGTTTCAAAAATACTGGGAAACCACACCTGCTTTAAGGCGGTGAGCTTGTTTGCCTATCAATAAAACTGTCACTCGACAAAATAGTTAGAGCAAACCCTGAGGTGACGATTAAATGGGTTCGGTTCCCATCAGTCTTCTTGCCAGTTTAGTGCACTCAGCCAAACACGAAATGCATTATTGGGTTTAGGTAGCCTATGAAAAGTAACAGAGTTTATCTGAGATACCCACCATTCTTCACGATGCGGCATTTTATTGTTTTGAAATGGCTATATACCAAGCTCTTGATTTGGTGAACGAGACGCAATGAATGAATGCTGTGGGCAGTTATTGTACGAGAAATTGGTAGCATGGTGACAGGCAAATGTAAGCATTTATTGATTGTTCAATAATTCGCTAGTTCAAATCAATCAGAACAATACACAAGGACGGGAAACCATATCACGTGCGTTAAACTGGGGCTTTACTATCCTCGAGGAAAAGCTGGGTTCTGGATGATCCTAATCACATGGATTAACGTTGTATAGACAAAGAAAATTTTCCAAGGAAAGGGAAAGTAGAAGTCAGGTAGGAAACTTGGAACCAAATAATTGAGGGAGAAACCAAATCAAAAAAAATATTTTTGAATAAAGATGATTTAAGTTACGCTTCCTGAAAGACGGCCAGTAAAAATCTATCAAGTTGTATCAAAACTTCTATCGACCGCTATCAAGTTGTATCAAATTCGATTCAACTCAAGTGTATCAAATTTTTGTGTAGGGTCTCCCCTACACTGCATAAAACTACACAAAGAAAGAGTCAAATTATTACGAAAAGTAAGTATCCTTAACATTCACTTTAACGCAAAGGAAATCTTCTGCAATCCTAAAACTTCTAAAGCACTGGCACTACGTGCGAAAGAGATGGAAAAAAGTACCCACAATATAATTTATCTTCTGCATATTGATCAATCAATCCACAGGGATTAATTAGGAGAGGTGTGGAATTCACCGATCCTACTTGTGATGAAGTTATAATAAACACAAGTTTATTATAACTTCATCACAAGTTTTAGTCAGGAGACAAAAAAGTTTAGGGAGACGAGCTAATGGCAGGGCGACGAAATTAAAACTGTCCATAATGCGCAGTTCCAGGGCTGGGACCCTCATATCCATGATTTTCGTGCCAGCGAAAATAATTTCCGGTTCTAGGCCATGTCTCAACAAGTAGTCCAACAGCAGCGTCCCATCGTAGCCCTTGTTCTGTTCTGAGCTACGGCCGTGTAGCCCTTATGCTGACGACTAAATAACCAATCCCCCAATTCATCCAAGGCAATTATAACCAGGAAACCCACTTCTCGGCCATCAGCATACTGAGCTACACAGAATGGGCCACATGCGTCCCGTTTTTTGATCGCACTCGAAATCGAACAAAATGAGTTTATCCCAAGCTACACCTACAAACCGCTCGGCTAAAAAGCATCGGTGGATGTTTCCCACCCATGCCATGTTTATCGCACTGGTCGTAATTGAATCGAAGCAACCAATTCTGGCTCCTAAATCAAAACAAACTAAGACAAGACCATGAAAAGCCAAGTTTTACCGTTTAATTTCGTCAATAAACTTTACATTTTAAAACGAATCGTTAAGATTGTGACACTGCTTATCACACAGGAATGGAATGGAAGATTTATCTCAAGGAAAGACCATAGATTTTCACCAAAATATTTCATACTAAAAAAATCTCTTCAATCAACTTGTCATTTAAAACTCGCAACAGGACGGCAGTCAGTTCCCAATAAAAAAAAATACACTTTGAGGTCAAAGGAATAACTAAAACCTACCCCTTCCACCACCAGATTTGGTCTCAAAGAGTTTCTTGACAAAATAAACTTGCACCGTTGTCGCTAAGATAATAACCGAGCATTGGGCCAGGGACCAGTATTGCACATAGCCATTATTGGCTTCCAAAATGTTAAAATCACGAGCTTCTCTTCCTCTGGACAATTGCTGGTACTGTAGCATCTCTTGAACTCGTTTATCAACGCCAGAAAGTGTCGACTATACACAAAATGTAAAAAAAAATTAAAAAACTCCGTAACTTCATATGAATAGATCATTACCGTAAAACTCTCCACACTGATATCCGCATCCTTTAATTCCTGAGTGTATTTCTCCCACTGGTCATACCTGTAATAAAAACGTAATTACATCTCTAAACTCAATTTTTAAACGATTTAAACTAATTTTAAGGGTAAAGAACTCCATTTGCATACCTAAACGTAGTCATATACAGATTCACGAGCTTGGCAGCAAATCTGGAGAACTGATTGTCAACGCAAATGGCATAATAACCTCCAGTGGGCGAAACTTCTTGATATTCTGACGCCGGTTTCCACTGGTAAGGATGAACAAGCTGCCCCTGCGGATTTCTCACTGCAAAACCTGCCATTCCATCACCTCCACGCAATACCTAAAGAAGAGAAAACACATCTATATGATATCTGTAAGACAAAGAAAGAAAGACGAATAGATGTACCTGGAAACTGACGTAAATAGTGGCGCCTGCCTGGACACTTTGGTAGTAACATTCTTCTTTGCCCGGGTCAACATGCACTTTATATTCCATAGCGATTCCTGGCGACGCTTCTACATTACTCCAATGATCTCCTTCTGTGGATGCAATTGGAGCTTCCTGTTGGCCCCCTACATAATGTAAAATGCAGATAAACGCAATTAAAATTGGAGCTACAAACAACATATGTCTCCCCCTCGCCATGTTCACTACCTGCCTACGTCACCATAATGAATTTGAACAGTTAGATTTCATTTAGCGTCTTCAGATGGCGCCACATTAGTTGAATTGTTGGGGCCATCGGTTAATTTCTCTTTTAATCTAAAGTACTATAATTGCAAGAAATAAACTGTTGCTTAAAAATAATGTTGTTTTTGTTACATACTTCAATTGTTTTAATGAATTCACTATTTAATAAATACAACCTTAACAGCATTTAAAAAAACTGTATTGCTACTTTCCAAGGATATATTATAAGGATTAAAACAGTACCATAAGCTTCCAATAAAGTTTTCTAAATGTGTGCTCATTTATAAACAAATGTAGACAAAAAAAAATCATGGCGAAGGTCGCCTTACTTTGATGGGATCAGAAATGGACCCGTAATTATAAACAATGTGCATCTGATCATAATCTACATTTGGTGGCTCAGCAGCGGCTTCTTTCCGTCGTTTAGTCCCACTTGTTGCTGAAGATGACGCTAAAGTCGGCCTGGAATGTTGCTGTTTTGTCTGGAGACTATGGAATGTTAATCGGGCATCATCAAGGTTCGCCTTCTTTTCGTTCTCCGCCCAACGTGGCAAAGGTGGGCGGGTCTTGCGTCCCGTAGACATGTCTGGGAGCAAAGTAGGCGGAGTTTCGGTAACAATAATACTACGGCTGGGTGGGTCAGTTAAATACTTCCACCATTTTTCCTCTTCTCCTTCCGGGCGGGTAAAACCACGTGGACGCGTTGGAAGAACCAAAGGAGGCGTGGCCTGCGAAGGCTTCAAAGAAGGAGGCAGACGACGAGAAGTATTGGTAGTTTTAGCCGTGTGGACGAGCACCAAGCCGTTCGGTTGGATTCCGGCATAGATAAAGGCCACGCAGAGGCCGAGAATGACCACGAACAAGAAGAAAACGATAAAGAGGGCGAACCAACGCCGTCAGACGCGACTGTGATCAGTCGTTGTCCGCCGTGAACCCGATGGACGATAACATTCCTCCGATTCCCCTTCACGCCTAAACAAAAAAAAATCACCAAGATTAGACAATTTTTAGAGATAAAGTAGAATTCCCGAGGAGTAGAATATATTTCTACATAAATAAAGTAGAATTCTTTCAGATATATGATTACTTAATTTAAATTTCAGCAGTAATTATCATACTTTTGCTTCAGTCAGTTACCTGGATGACTGGGAAGTTCGGCTTCGGCCACTACGAGGACTGCGGGGGAGTCGACTGGGATTTTCAGGTAACTCCTGTCCTTCCAATCCCCTCAGATCACGTGACCGGACACCTCTCAACTCCCTCGGCCTCACTACCCTCCTGTCGGACTCCCTACTAGGTGTGTTTGAACGTCCAGCGTTCAAGGCATCCTAAACCAAAGTTCCAACAAGCCCGGCAATAGTTATATAATCCACTTCTTCCATCCACTAATAAATAAAATACAATAAATCCTATAAAAATCTCACCCTGCGAGGATTCCCTGGGGATTCTCTATTAGAAGAGGAAGCTGTGGAATAGCCCGTGTCTTGTCTGGGTGTCCCACTCCGTTGTCTCCGTTCTTTTTTACCCCTCGCACCCCCCACGGCTTGCGACGATCTGCTTCCCACGGACCTGCCACTATAGAAAACAAAAAACATCACTATTTTCCCGATACTTTCCTTTTTCCCGATTTCTTCCCTCTATCGCATTTTTTTCTACTTATCTCGGAGGTTTTTTCTAAGTGTTACTATGCTCACCTCGAAGATCTTGCAGGAGAACTGGGCGTGGCCGGTAACACTTTACGAGGTAAAGGTACGGGCTTGTTCAAGTTCGAAGTACTGCCCATCTGAGACGGTTGGGAGCGTCCACGGGGTGCCGGTACCGGACTAGCTCGTACTTCCGACGCCAGGCTGTAACGATCCCCGTTCCTGCGCTCAGTTCCGGTATCCGATTCTCCGGATTCCTCTTCCTCCTCTTGCTCTCGTCCTCCGCAAGCTAATTCCGCGATCGTGTCCTCGTCATCGTCGTCCTGCTCCGACTCTTCGTGATCCGGAACCGTTTCTAGCTCATGTTCTAGGCTGGCGCAGGAACCTGGAGTTGTTTCCAGCTCTTCTTCGCCCGATTCGGCCATCGTACCCAAATCTCTGGCCGAGGGTGACCTCCGCCGCTTAAGCTATGGAAGTAGATAACTTTTAAATTAATTTTCACGTTCCAAACCACGAAATTCTGATCAAACCTATTACGTAACTCACCCGAGGATGTCGCCAGGGTTCCGCTTCCGTTTGTAACACGTAACTTGTCGTATGACCTGGACTGGAGTACGTCCCATCGTCTTGAGATGCTGTGCGAATCAGTCGAGCAGGTCGACGAGTCGATTTGCCTACCAAAAATGAAGACCTTATTTAGGAAAATTGCCAAATTGTACGACTTGGAATTGGTGGAATTTTTACTTACTAGTTTTCTTGGGAGGGGCTTTCTTAGGGCCCTGCTTGGAATTACTGGAAGATTTCTTGTTCTTGGAGCGCGAATTGGATTCAGCAAGTCGTCCTGGGGATCCTTTGCTGTTTTTCTTGGGCGGAATGCCCGTACGACGGTCTTTCAGTGCTTTTCGCTTCTCTAGTTGTACTACGACGAGGCGATAAAACTGCAGAATGATGACGAGCGTGTTTTTGCAAGTAAAGAAGATGTTCATGTAACTGATGATCTTGTAGTAGACAATTAGGAGCAGTCTGAAGGTGAAAAATGGAGCGTCCTACCGTGCAAGAAACGGAATTCTTAGCTTTTATTAAACAAATTTTTCCACTCATTGTTCTCTTTTCTTTTTTATATTTCACTTACCTGGGAAAGATAAGCAAAATGTAGGGTAAAAGCAAGGTTACCTGTAAGATAATGTTCATAAGAATGGACCAGACGTCTATAGAACAGCAAACTTTGCGCGCAGTATGGACGCATCCTAATTTAGGTGCGACTGTTTTAGTTTTCTTCACTTTGGACGTTAAAACGATTGTGAATTGCAGCAAACTCCAGGACCAAATAGACAGAATAATGTAGCAGAGAATTTGATTGTAGGCGACTTTGTCATCCTGCAAAGGCAGCAAGTCAATCGTCAGAATTTCCGTTACTTATTTATACCTTATAAGAATCGAAGAATTCGATAATATCGGCAGCCGTCCCGATATACACAAGTAATAATTGTGATAACTGCTCGCGAGTTAAATCGCCTTTAGGCAATAACCAGCGCCCAATAATGAGAATTAACATCAAAAACTGCTCGATAACCGTTGCCCATGTTTCTGCCGATAGTTGCACAGGAATTTTGATCTCCACCTATTCACAACAATGAAAGTTTATACAGTTAGGCAGTTCTAGCGAAACGAAAACGTTATTTTTCCTTAATTCAAATGCCATTTTGGAGTAAAACCAATTAAACAAACGATTTGAGAGGACAGTGCAGGAACGAAATGAAATCTTATGCTGGATGAAACGAAACAGTACTCAAACTCAGAAAAAAAGAGAGAACAGTTATTATTGTAGTTTAATGAAACAGTTCTACAGTTATAATTTATACTGACTCTCCTTAGTTGAAGACAGAGCAACGTCAGCACCATAATTAGAATTGTTATCTGAAATAGGAATCTGAGTCTATAAAGTCTGAAAATCCGTTTTAAAATGCAAGCATAAGGAATGAAGCTGAGTCGAAAGAACAAAAGCAAGAAGCAATTAAATAAAATTAAAAAAAGGAGTAAAAAGTTTTATGAGTAGAAATACCCCGAATGTTTGTATGGGCGGCAACTCCTCAGAGAAATTGGCATAGAGGGACACATTGTTGGTCTCCCTTTCCCGGATTTCCAGCCGCTTTTCCAATTTGTCGATTTCGATGAGCCAAATGGACGGAACTACGCTGGAGAGGTACAGGAACACGCTCGGGCAAAACCTAAACCGAAGGGAGAGATGACATTCAACATCCAATATTATCAAACTCATCTTCCTCCCCAAAATCAATTTGTTCATTTCCTCTGCCAAAGGTCCCAATTTTAATGACTTTGGGACTTAAAACAGATGCAAATGATATGCACCAGCAGTATATGGAGTATTCCCTAACCCGGAATCAAACATATTTAATCCACCTGGTTAGTGTTACGATCTTCGGATCGCCTTTCAGTCACCCCAAAGATTCGGAATCCTTAACAGAAAGGATCTTAAAAAGTAGCAAAAACTATCGTAAAAGGAAACAAAAAAAGACCACGCCCTTCCCCCAAAAGTCATCAGCTACTTTTCAATTCTCTAACAACTTTACCTAACGATCCACGCTCCGTTAACGTCGACCATCTCGTCAACATTTTTGTGGGGGTCTCTTGCAATGAGGAGCGTAAATTCTATAACCCCAAAAGCCCCCAAAACGGTCGGGAATGGGCTTTTCTCTCCTTTATGAAGAAAAGGCTAGAAATAAGCTCCTCCCCTTTTTCAATTCTAACTTTCTTTTAGCCCTTTCCTTGGCCTTCTTTAGCTTAATTTCTTCTCAAAACTACAAAAAAAATTAAAGGAAACGTCTTCGCTAGCCTTCACAGGTGATGAATGAGGTTTTGTGATCTGTCTTGGTCAATACAACAATGAATCGAGTTCGTTTCGTTTGTTATTCTTCAAGGATCGGAAAAGGAAAGAGAAAAAGGGGTTCTTTTTCCCTGTTCGGCAGATTTAAGGGCACCAGAAGTTTATCAGCTTAAATCTATATAGGAATGTGGACGGGGACTGAAATGCGAAGAAGAAATGTTACTTGCTGTCTGCCGCCAAACAACCCAACATTGAATGACAAGCTGATGGATGGCACCTTTAATGAGCGATGTGGGGGCGACAGGAAACACGCTCCTGGATTCTTGCTGAACGTCAAGATTTTGTTTTTTGTCTTGTCTTCTCTTCATCTTTTCATCCGTCAGCAGAAATAAGAAAACCAGAGTCATGTGATTTAGCCAAAGATTGTTGTGAAACATTCGTTAGCGCAACAAGCACTTTTCAGCGTCACTTGGAAACCCTCGTTAAGCAACATACACATTTCTCTAGTTCTGTCCTTTCAAACGTTTTCTTATATTTACCTTAATAGTAACGTCAACTAAAATAGAAAGTAGCCAAAAATGTTAATTATTCAGTATTTCGAATATTTTCTTATTCTACAAATGCTAGCGAAGTAAAGAATCTAGACTTTTTCACTTCTGTTAACAAATCTGAGGAATATGGTTTGCCCTTCAAGAAGTGAGATGAGCTGGTTTTGTATGTTTATACCCGCAAAAACATTCAAGTAGTTGTGAAGTTGGAAAAAGTGGCGACGTTAATATGTGACAGGCAACGAAAACTAACAGAGTGCCAGCGCCAAAGTCCTTGATTTTTTGTAAGCTTGCCAAAAAACGCAGCCTCAAAAGCTAGAAATATGTGCAATTTTACTCCCTTCTTATTCCTAAATATTAAAACAGAAAGAGAAAAACAAACAATTGTTAAAAACCCTCAAAAATTCTCCCAAGCTTTATTACTAAAAGTAAAACAAACAAACAAACCCAAACCACTTTAACCAAGTTGCAAACAATTTGGTGGATTGCGTCTCGGTCTTATTCTTTTTCTTTATTTTCCCTTTTTTAACCACTGCCCAACTATGAAGAACCGCAAGCAATGAATAAAATGAACCCATAAAAGGAATGCACGCCGACGTCACAAGAATGAAAATTGTGCTGTCCAGAAAAGCCCTTGAGCAAGACAAAGTACTGCTGCCAGCATCTTCGACAACCTATTCCATTCACTATCTACAGATATATGTAACAAGTCCCACTCCAACGATCAAAAATCTCCAATGGTGTCTACCTCTTTTTTATTTACACACAATGCACACACACTCAACGCTAATTTTTAATGTACTGGGTTAAAATTTAAAAAGGATTTCAGTCAAAAGGTCCAAGAATCGAACGTTCGGTTAGCTGGAGAAATTCAAACTCTCCAACGGACAAAATTTAAACGTGCCTGCATTGGGCCGTTGGCGCTCCACCCGAGCTCTATTGCATGACGGGGAGGAGGGGTTGGGAGGAAGGCGAGAGGGGCAAAATCGAACGTTTTCATAAACAAGCAGTCAAGAGTGCATAAAACGATGTCAATGGATTACTCTGGCTTTTCTTTTTACGTCCGATCCTCGCCAAGGAAGCAAACCTGCCGTCGAAGAAAACAAGAAGAAAAGGTTCGCTATTGCTGTTATATAGCCCTAGGCAAGTTGCCAACATAGCTATATAGCCTTAAAGTTTTGCCCCTTTAAGAGGACGCAAAGCAAAGCAAAAAGAACGCAATAGCCGACACACGCATTCCTAGTAAGGTGGAAAAACACGACAGAAACAAGCGACACTTTTGTTCGCTTTTAACCAACAAATCGCTTGCAAAACTTTTTCTAAGCATCCATGAATGAGAAAAAGCGAGCGGAAAAACTTTGAGGTTTCAGCAATCCGCCTTCCGGAGGTTTTCGATTCACTTTGCGGTAAGAAAAGTAAGAGAAATTGCGGTCAAGTTAGTTTGCATAATATTGCAACTTGTTCTCCCCAAAAAGGGCTAACGAAATTTTCTTTTGCTTTTTTTCCGTAGAGACAATCTGCATGCCAAAATATATATTCAACACAAGGGACCTCGTTAGAACAAGTTTATGAGGCGGGGCAATTGTTCTCCCACTTCCACAACAAAAAAGCGAACGTCCTGATTTTGACGCTTGGCCGAATTCTTTCCGGCTTGTCCTCCCCAAAAGTTATTTCTATATACAAAAGAAACAGAAAATAAAACGCTAACAAGGTTTGCGACCCTTTTGGCAGACACACAACCAAACTACAACACATTCTAAAACTTCTTTTCAGTTTGCTTCCAACAGCCATTGAAAGCCGTCGCCACGCCTCCTAGACCATATGGTCTACCGATAATACCTCCTCCAAAAAAGCTGTCATACCAAAACTCGAGTGGACCTCGTAAAATTAATGGACTTGTCATGTTTCTAGGGAGGAGGTACCCTGATACGGCTCTAAAACTTTCTTTCAAAACGCTTTCACCTTTCCCCCTTTCACTTTCTCTAGAATACCTGTAATTTTAGCTATTTATAAAACACGATTTTAAATACCTAACTACTGTGTAAAAGTAAACAGTAATGTTAAAAGAAAACAAAACTCCTTACGATGCAATTGAAATCATGCTTAAAATTACGTAAACTTTGGAGCTAATTAAAAAAAATTAATGACCATTTGTTAAAAATTTAGAGTTGCAGCCAGTTATAGTTACGGCACTCGTAACCTTAATTACGGGCCCAGTAGCTGAAGACTCTTCCAAGCGTTAATAGCTTAATTTTTTTCTAGACTTGCAGTAGGCATACACATTTGAAATTTGCACTTGCATTACTTGGATTTATCGTAATTTTAGTTTACGATGCTTTTGTGAATCCAACAAGTAATACATTCAAAAAATAGTTCTAGGCAATTAAGGATGAACAGTTTTGTCAAAAACCGGTTTTCATGAGCTAATAAAGCCACTTACCACCTCCATTCTTGGTTAGCTTTGATGGTCAAGGTGAAGATTCCTTCGAAGGCAAGAATGAGTAAGGAAACTGAGAGGTACCAATAGGAGGGATCATTTTTAATGGATGTAACTCGCCAAATGGCTACGAAACCATGCCCGGCGAAGATGAGTCTCGTAAGAATGGCTTTAAACACGTCCACAACCTTCCCCATCACTTCTCCCTTTCTTTTTCCTTTTCTTTTAGTCTAAAACAATACTATTAGACATCACTTTAACAAATCTTTTCATTTTTTAAAAGTATAAAATTTCCTTTAACGTTTTACTTAAAGAGAAGAAACTACTTTTCAATAGCAACGCCAAGGGCAGGTTGTCTTCGACCCACCCCCGATTGCCCTACTGGCCTTTAGTACGCGGAGTTGGCAGCATCTTCCTCCGAAGGCAACAGAAAGAGAGGTTTTTGGGCGCCGAAGAAGACGTCATCATCGCTGCTGTAGCCACGCGTCGCGGCGAATAAAAATAAGTCACTTTACATGATAGGGTCCTTTTCTACGGTTTAGTACATGCCGTATACCATGCCAATCTCCCATTCACAAGAGAGAGAGAGACAGAAAAAGGAACATGGGGAGTCCAAGAAAAACCGTTAGCATAAACCAAAAACCCATACTACTGTCTTCACACTTCCTTGAACCCTTTTTTCTTCTTTTTCTACCCAAACAAAACGTCACCTTTTTTCGCCAGAACCTAATAAACGTTAGCATACATCACCTGAGATAAAAGTTGGACATACGCGGTTTCCTAAAGCTCTAAATGAGTAAAAAGAGAAAATTTTTCACTTTATGCGTGAGGCTTTTTTAGGGGGAAAACAAACAAGATGGCGGCAGCTCTAAACGACGAATTCATTGTCAGTGTTTCACACAATGAACAACGAGCCCCTAATTATTTAATATACAAGGGATGAAAGTACGTTAAAAAGTTAGACGGAGCAAGACTAGATAGTTTGAACCCTTCCATGATTTTTGGAAATTTTATAGCGCAGTAAATTAAAGGAAACTTATTTCAATGAACTTGGCATTTTAAGAAAAACATGGCGGCAATACATGGTGAATTCGAATTCATTGTTATTGTTAGGCAATGAACAATGAACCACGAAACTAGCCACAGCAATGTTAATGGTAGAAACGAATAAGATTCCAAATTTCGGACGGTGATAATCTTTTAATCTTTATAATCTTAAATAATGCTGCGTTTATATAAAAAAGTAAACATTTATTCGATAGTTCATTAATAATTTTAGGTATTAAAATGAAATAGTTAGTTTTAAAGAAATAGTAAGCCAGTAAGTAAGTAGCCCTTTGTGACCTAGGAAGGGTCTTCAAAATAGGCCTGAATTACGGAAACCACAAAAGTTCCATGGATTGCTTTTTAACTATTGCATTCAGAATTTTAAAACCTGTATGAGAATCTATATGAACTACCCGTAAGCTTTTTTGCGTTTACGATAGGTTACATTATCAATTGTATACATTTTTGTGCTTAAATTTCAGGGTAGTTAAAGCTTACGTTTAAGCGTAGACCAACAACGGTCTCTACAAGCCATATAATTCATAACAGGAATAAAACAAACGACTGCACAAGGATGAGGACAGTCTAATTAGCATAACCTCTTAAGGATGTGTCGGGGCGTTGTTTTAATGGATATACGGCCCGGCCATCTCTCCTTCACCGGAGTTTTCTCGGCCTTAAAAACTTGGCAAGTCATTATCGTGATTGCCCAATCATTTTCCACGCTTTCTTTACGAGACTAATAAAAAAAGTTTATTTCCCGTTCTTTCCTTTTTCCAACAGAACTGTCTACACAACACGCCACGTATCCACCAAACAAAACTATCCAGCTTAGAGTTCCAGGAGAGTATAGAAAAATCGTAGAAAAATCTTCATTTGATCCAAAAAATACCTCAATAAATGTAAGCATCATCCAAAACAATAGGTCAACTTTAATCTCAGAGTATCGCAATAAAAGGTTGGAAAAAATACAGGTATAGAAATGCTGAGTATTCGGTTATGTTCTTCTTGTTCGCGAAATCTTGTGCTATATCTTCTATTACGGCATTCCGTTTCTCCACTTTCCATTCAAAAGACCAGGTTTAGTCCCAACTGAGTGCAAATGCATCTTCTTTTGCTTGATTCAGAGACGGAAGGAGCCAGGCTTGATCCCCGATGCACGGAAACTCATTATGGCGCATGCGCACAACGCAAAAACGGAACCGGTCATGAGATAAATAGACCACGACACATTACAGTGACCTGCAATGTGAAAAATCCGATTTCAGGTGCCAAAAATAGAATAAAATAAAACAATTTCCTCTTCATAAACCTACAAAACTTACCTAAATCATAGACATCCGCATCGGCTCCACAAGCTTCCTGAACTTCGCGATTATCCCAACCCAATGGGAACAAGGCCACACCTACTGTTATCAGCAACGCTAGAAAAAAACAACAAAAACCGTTAGAAAAACTTTTAAAAATGGTTTTCTTACCAATTACACCTTTAATTACGTAACAAAAACAACATTCAAACGTGAAAAAGTGGAGTAAAACAAACACGTTGGGTTGCTCTAACCCTGTTGGTACGAAAAACGAGGCCAAATGTGACATTTAGCCGAAAAAGAGAAATAGTTTAAGAGCAAAACCCGTTTGATCGACTTGATTTCACCTTTCTCTCTTTTTTTTTTCGAATAAACCGGATCAATAAAAAATCTTGCTCCATTTTTTTGTTTCAACTGTCGTAATCAACTTATCATGCCACTGTGATCTAATTTTCGTTTTGATGCAGAATAAAGTAAAAATATCTTTAAAACAAACATCTATACTCTAATAAATAGGGTTCATTACAACTTTTTCGAAGGTTACGAGAGAACCTAATCTAAGCACGCACTTTTCTACAAAAAACGGGTCACAAAATGAAGTTGTCAAACTGCATAACCCTAGGAACACGGATCTCTTAGTTAGGATTCGTTTGAAACCCAAAATAGGACGAAAAGCACTCAAAAGAAAAAAAAGGACAGAAAAAAGTTGTTCCTCTTGTAACGTCTCCATCGACCGACTATAGAACGGTATAAATAGTCCACAGATTTACCAACAAGACACCATTTGACCTGTTGACTGTTTCCAGTAGGTTTTAAAGCTTTAATTCAAGATTTAAACATGAAGTAAGTTTAAACTCACTTGAAAAAAATACCCCCAAACTGTGAACCCAAACATTCTAATTATTTTTTAATTAATTCTAATTTTTTGTGTATTAATTCCAATTATGTTATTATTACTTTTAACTATTTTCGTACTAATTCTAATTTCTTTCATTTATTCGAATTAATTTTGTTATAAATACAATAATTTTTCTGTTTCTATTAAAAAGGGTTTTCGTTATCCTTTTGGTGTGCGCTGCTGGAGTTATAGCCGATGATCTGCACTCGGAACGTCAAGAGGAACGTGGACTAGGTTACGGCCATAACGTTCGCAATAATTACAATTTAGGACATAGTAACAACTACGGTGGTCAAGGAAACTATGGCGGGTAAGTTTGTTTCTTAAAAAATCGTTTTATTTCTTCTTAAATGATCTTATTCCTGCGTTCTTTATTTGTAGGTCTCATAAGCAAGCTGTAGTCCAATTAGGGGGATATGGGCAACAAACCCAGATTGTTACTTTGAGTTCTTCTTCGTCGGCTAGCGTAATCCCTACCGTCCAAACTTATCGCGTCCCTTCTTACGGATATGGAAATGTTTATGGAAATAACTACGGAAATGGTTATGATAACTTTGGATTTCAAGGAGGTTACAGGCCTTTGTTGGGCTTAGGTCAAGGCCACGGTGGTCACTTTAACCGTTATTAAAAAAAACTTCTGAAAAAAACGACAAATTTATATCTAGATTCCAAATATTCCGAGTTTTCTACGACTGAGCTGTGTGAGGAAATTTGTAATACAGAGAAGGATGAGAGACGAATGACTTAAGACCAACTTGTGGGCGTTTGCGAGGTGTTTTGACGGTAGAAGTGAGGGACAATAGTTACCAGAGAGCGCTTGTAAGGCTCCTGAGGTGCGTGTGGTGCTAGAATCGAGAACGTAGGCGTAACAAAGGGCCGAAGAGGCAGCTAAGGCGACGATTAGAGATAAGATACAACCCATGCCAACCAAAATGGTGGAGGCTTGCCACCAAACGCTGGGAATAGAGTAGAAGCTCGAATAGCGTCCACATTCTTCGACGATTTCCAGAGTACCAGTGCTAGGACTGATTCGGGGGAAATTGCAGCGCCGGAATGAGCCAAAATAGGCTGTATGACCGTAAGGAAGACTCCCCTGCAAGAAGATAAACATTAGTATTCAAGAATTTAGCGTACATGAAAAAAGAAATCGATCTAAAATCCTTAAAACACATGCGCATGAGACAAAATTGCAAAAATGTACAAGTAAAAACGCTTCAAACTACTGCTGTACAAGTACATTTCAGGTTGACTGTATAGTGTGTTTAAATTAGACCTTAGGCTAAGGATAAAGGAAACTTACTTCGAGCCATAAAGGGAGGTAGAAACCAGTAATGCAAGTCAGGGCCGTAACGAGGGATAAACAAGCCCAAAAGACGCCAATTGTGGTTAAACTAGAAGCCATAGTTATTTTACATAGCACACTATCATAACATTTAAATGCCAATTAAGTTTAGAGTCTTTCTTAAAGCGAAATACTTGACTTGTAAACCGCAATCAACACCACACGCTACAAAACCAAAACACGAGAAATATTCAGGATTTTCCGTCTTAAGCTGAACGCATTCGCCATCTATGGAGAAAATCCAGCGGGTACGTTTTTTATGAACTTCGAATTACAGCTACAATATTAGTGGATTAAACCGTACATAATTAAATTATAACTGTCCTTATATAGGTTAGAAAACAAACAAGTAAACGATTAATAATACTCGATCAAGGAGTCACGAATTAGCTAAGGAAACTAGAGCAGTAAAGGACAAGGTCACCCTCAAGTTGATTATTCCCTAACTGTAACTGTATGAAAGCCGAAATTACGAACATCCTACGTAGTTTTCTGAGACTCTCGGAAGGATTGGGACTTGTTGACCTTCGGATTGCGGCGCTTGACCTCACTTCGTCACATGACAGGAACCACATGGCCCCCGCCTTACCACCCCTTGATGTTTGACGCCTCGTCCTGTTTGTCGGCAAACTACTTCTCTTATCTTCTCCAGCTAATATATCTGCTCTAGTTTTCGGTTTTGTTATTTCCTCTGGGACCAAATGTAAAATGAGGAAGACAAGTATGACTAAAACCGTCAGGAGAAGACCCTTCCTTCCACACTGGGAGTATATTCACCCCCTCAGGCTTGGATATACAAAAGCAAGTCAATTTAATCTGCTCTTTAACAGCATCCGAGTAGGGCCAGCGTGATCTCAGAGCACAGTTCTAGCAAGCAGCTCTGAGAGAAACTCCTGGAATTTAGTTTAAACATAGTTATTTTGTATTTTTTCAAAAATGGATTTCAAATTGTGTTGTTTTTTATTTATGGGTTTATTTTTGCCCATTTCGGCGCAAAATCCCCCTGCTTCCTCTTCTTATGGAATCACGTAAGTCTTTCCATAGATGTATGCTATATTTATCTTACATCTAATTGCTTTGAATTTTATTTGAGTTTAAATTACATTTGATTACCAAATTCAAGTCATGGAGACATCCGCGATGCTATTTTAACGCTTTTTGGCGCTGTACGGGACCAAACCGAGAAGCTTGAGCGGCACGAAGCTCGCGAACGCCATCTAGGAGATTCCCTAACCCGAACCTTAAATGTTATCGATACCAGAACTCGAGGTGAAGAGAAAAATATGGATAATCTCGCCGTTCTGATGGCCAAAATGGACGACAGACTCCGAAAAGTGGAAGAAATGATCCTACAAGTACGTTTACGATCATACTTACATTTGTAAATAGTTGTCAGTTGTTTACTATGGGCAACTCAAAATTTCATGTTAGCGAGACGACCGTGAAAGAATTCAAATCCAGAAAGTAATTGACGGCTCCAGTGCCGTTAAATTGTTGTTGGAAGAGAAGATGTCAAAGTTGGTAGCCCCAAACGGCCAACCTACCGCAGCCACGCCCCCTACCATGGATCCCGAGCTATCGAAGCAACTCTATCGATTACGCAAAAAGTCCGATTCCATTGAAGAAGCTTTGCAAACACGTTTGGCGCACATGACCAATGAAGTAAATAGAAATCATGCAGAAACTATGAAACCATTGTCAAAACTACTAACTTAAAAAAAAAATAGGTGAAAATTGTCGGAGAAAAACTGGACGCCAGAGGCGAGCGATTAGAAGGCTTACAACTAGCTATCATGGAATCTGTTGGAAAGACCCAAACTAATGAAGCTGACAAACTACGCGCCGCTTCAGCGAATTTGGTATCTGCCGAAGGAAAATGGCGCCAATTTTTACAAGACGCTGATACGATTTTGGCGCAAGTGAATGTTAACACCAACCGTATTACGGACCATATTTCCCATTTTAAGAACGATTCGGCCGCCATCTTGATTGGTATCGAGAACTTGGATACCACCCTCGAGAACGTGACACGCATCCTCACTTCCGGCACACTTTCCACATCCACTACGGAAGAAGATAAGGAAATAACGAAACGACAAGAGTTACTCCTCGCCCAAATTTCCTCCCAACAAAACTCTACCTTAAACACTATAAACGACTTAAACGAGAAACAAACTGCTCGATTAACCAACTTGGAAGCCAGCACTAAAGAAAACTTTCGTTCTTTCGAGCAGCAGAACCATCTAGCAACGCAGAACGTCTCTAGTGCGATTCAAGATGGCGTCCGCGCCCTTTCCGAAGGTGTCCAACAGCTTTCTACTGAATTAACGCAGAAATTAGCAGATGGCAACAAACTAATTCAAGATCAGGTAAATCAAAATTCTAATACCAATTGAATATGCGCTTAATATCGTGTTTATAGATAGCTGATGCGGCTCAAACGTCTGAAACACTGGCAGAAACGGTTGAAAAAGGCTATGCGGATCTTACTAAGGAGATCCAAGGACTTCAGAACGTGGAAAGAGTCATGTTAGACACTGCCGATAGTGTGTTAGATACTAAACGACGTTTAGAATATGCAGTTCAACAGATTTTACTGGAATTGGGCGAAACGGTTCGTCGTCAGACCGGCGATTTGAACCACACCCTTGCTCAGAAGGTCGATGACGTCACTCTGTCCGTTTTAGCCAACCAGACGATGGCTATGGCGAACATGACGAGCAAAATAGAACGCGAATTGAGTCAGGTAAGCTTACAAAGTCAATTGAATTTGTTCCCTGTTGTTTTAACACTAAATTATGTTTGTAATTGTAGGTTTGGCGTCAAATTTCAGTTTTGCACCAGAGCGCCACCCAATCGCAGGCCGTCTTACAAAAAGTGGAACAGCAAACAGCCAGTCACGTGGCTGGAACGTTGCAATCCCTCACCAACATGGACGGCAAAGTGTTAACAATCACTAACCGGATGAGCCAAGTGGATGATAACTTAAACTACTTGCTCGGCCGCTTATCGTTAGTCGTCCAAGAGTTTAATCAAATCCGGGGTGGGTTAGGGGAAACTATGGACTCCTTACGATCAGGTTTAAACGCGATCCAAGAGAAAGTTCCGTTACTTTTAGGTGCTGGAGGCATCGATACCAGTACTCGCCAAACTGCTATTGATTCTGACAATGACGTTGTTGTCAAAATCGGCAGTATCGATTTAAGTGCTTAAGAAATTATTCTTTCCCGAATGTAAAATGTTGCTTGTTTTTTTATTATATATATCTGACTCCATGAAAAGAAAAAAAAATGAGACACAACACGAGAAACATTCAGTTATCACATCAGTGCCGTACATATTTAGAAAATTAGTGCCAAATTAAAAAAAAAAAGTTGTTCCTGCCCGAAATGAATGGTCAATACAGCTTGTTCGTTCGCATTTTCGCCAATTGGCGAGCATTTCCAATTCGCATCGTCGGAATGGCATCCAGAAAAATCGTTTCATAAAATAAGCAAAATGGCAAAATATTAGACCCATTTCCTTATCGCAGTTCCCAATGACTTCCCCCATCTCCCAAAGTTTGAAAAAAAACAGATCAAATAGGAATTTTGCAAATTCGCGAATATTCTTGGCACTCAACAAAAATTCGCTAAACTCCTTCGTCAAATTCATAACAACCAAGTAACTTCTTAACCTTTGCTGATTGAATAAAAAGAGAAAATCTGGAGTTTTGGGGAATTCGTCGAGTATTCTTAAAAAAAAAAACATGCGCCAAAAAATCCCGAAAACTCCGTTGTCAACAAAACAATGCCAATAACCTTTCCCGTAATAAAATTGATTAAAAATATGAGAAAATAAAAATCCGGAGATTTTTGCGAATTCACGACTATTTTTGAAAAAATTCGCACAATCTCCTTCGTCCTAGATAAAAAAGAGAATCTCGTTAACCTTCCAGACTAGAGCAAGGAATCCCAGTTGAAGCCATTCTCCAAATCCTCATCATCGTCTTCATTTTCAAAGTTCAAAGGCGATAAATTCTCTTCAACGGCTATGACGTCATCCAAGCTATTCATGCCAGCGGCGGACAATAGACTGTCTATGGCAGGTTCCTGGCTCTGAAGGGTCGCTTGGCGTACGTCTGACGACATAATGGACAAAGTGGGCTGCAAATGGTGAGACCATAACGGGTCACATCGATCGTTCAAAATGTCCGTCGAGGAATTTGAGGCAACATCGTAAGGCAAAGTCGATTCAAGTGGCTCTTCCACAAGAGGAGCTAAGATTTGAAGGCTACGGCGAGTGATATCGGCCGCTGGCAAAGGCAAATTGGCATGGAAAGGCTCCGAACTAGGGTTGACTCCATCTAATTGCTGATTACTGGCCAAACTGGCTGCCACCATTTGCAATCCATATCGTAGAATCAAATTCGTGAGCAATGACGCTTGATCCATCTGTAAAACTGGCTCTGGAGGTGGGGCGTTCGTAAATGCGGGACTTATTTCACTTACTGAGGGTACGGCTTCCCTGCTAAGGCTGTTTGAGTCATTTGCGACCAGCTTTCCTGATTCTTGAGCTGACTCTTGTGGTTGCTTGAGACAAGACGAGGATCCAACTGCAGAGTCTGAAGCAATTGGATCGGATTTGAGCTGGTTTTGAGCTTGGGGCTTGACTAGCGTGGTCGGACAGGGCTTCTGAAGCAAAACCACGCCCCCTGCTGGGTTTTCGCCCTGTAAATTGTCTAGTTCAGGCACATACGGCGCGACTTGTAGAATTGGCGCTGGCTGTTTCCGTTTTTTCGTCGGAATTTCTTCGCCAGCCGGGGGCGTTACTACCGTCCAGTAGTTTCCTTTACCTGGATCGTGTTGAGGTCTAGGCACTTTGGCGAAAGTTTTGTTTAACGAAAGATTATGTCGGATCGAATTCTGTAAAAACAGAAAATCTATAAATTTATAGAATTTTTTACCAATTAATCTTTACTTTCCAACCGCTTTTGGAGTCTCGATAATAAGGGTAATTATCCGCTACCCATTGGTAAATTTCCGAGAGGGTCATTTGACGGTCAGAAGTGGATTTAATAGCCATTTTAATGAGCGTAGCGTAACTAAAGAGAAAAAATCCATCAAAATGATTAAGAATTCACTCTTTTTATTGTTATTATTATTATATATTCGTGGTACCTATGGGCTGGTTTGGCGTTTTTGTCTATGATAGGCTCAGGAGGGGGCTGGAGAGGGTCTGTGGCTTTGTTAGATGAATGACTCGGCTCATTCCAACTGCTCACATCTACATTAGCGGCATTCAAACGCGGCAGCCAATCCATGGCAGTTAAACTGCGCCCCAATTCTTCCGACATGGTCTTAAATCACCTTTTACATCAAATTGGAGAAATTTTTAGGATGACAAGTACAAAAGTTACCGTTCTAGGCACGTCTGATGGGAATGCTGCACCGTCACGAGTACAATATTGTGTCCACTATTGCGCCATTTGGAATTAAAAAGTGTATAGAGCTGGATAAAGTCTAGCAAATTGGGCAAAAGCGGACAAAAGCGAAGTAAAGGTCAGTACGGAGAAGGCGATAAGGTCACAGAGTCCTTTTCTCAGCCAGCCTCGGGGGGACTATGAGGTTCTGGGTGGAGAAAACGCAGGTGTCAAGCTATTGGAAGCAGGCGGAGTCAGAATCGAATGTTTCACGCGTCCTGTACACCTTCGCGGTACGGAAAATAGAGTGTTTCCTCACTTGATGGGTGAACTAATAGACAGAACCATACGAGGAGGGGAAATAAGAGAGCGGGGGTAAGAACATTATTGATTGATGATAAAAAAAGAGGAACAATACGAGTGCAGCTGGACCAACAATTGTCACATTTCCCAACACAGTGTTTCTTTCTAATTATTGAAATTTCCAGTCTTCGCTGTGCAAATAAAGAATGATTAGGAGCCTTTAGATCATTGATAGCTTGTGGTATAACAAGAAGTCAATATGAACGAGGTCAATGTGTAACACGTTCGAAATAGCCAACGTTTCTGAACGAAACTAACCTCGAGCTTTATTTTTTAAGTCAGAATCGCAATTTTAAAATTTTCAATATACAAAATGTGGTCAAAACGTTCGGTTGCATCATTTAGCACTGTTCAATTAAGGGAATTAAGTCGACATTTGTATAATTTAAGAAAACTGAATAGTAATGCACCGTCCGGGAAATGGAATTACGGAATTTTTGCTTCAATAGCAACTCGAACGGTCCCTAACGGTAGGATCTGTTACAGCCCTGTAAAGGTCTAAGGTAGGACTTTCGAAAGGTCCGCTAACGGTACGGTTTCACAAAAAGCCCACGCCATCTAATGCCGAGGTAAACCATTGTTTATAGAAGCCCACGCGCCATTTTCTCTTGTTAGGATTGAGCAAGGCATCCTTTACGCGTGATTTTAGAAATTTCTTATTCATCATGTCTGACGTAAGTTCAACTTCTCTACTCTCGAAAAATGTATAGAAATTTCCCAAATGGTGTGACAAACTCTCTGAAACGCTGGAAAAGACCAATGCGACAATTTTTGTTGTTGGCTTGGGTTGAGTTTCCGGCTCAAAGCATGTCTTCCCGTTTTCTTTGTCTTTAATTATGAACTTTAATTAATTGACAAATGTAATCATTTTTATCGTTTCTAATAGGATCAAAAGCCCGAAGGAGGAGATGGCGGTTCCGAGTATATTAAACTGAAGGTAGTAGGACAAGATTCCAATGAAATTCATTTCCGGGTCAAGATGACCACCCAAATGGGCAAGTTGAAGAAATCCTACAGTGAACGAGTGGTATAAAACCTTTACACTTGTTTAAGTAGCTAATTTTAACTAAGTAATCTCTTTTAGGGCGTCCCGATTGGCTCTTTGCGGTTTTTATTTGATGGTAGAAGAATTAATGACGAAGAAACTCCCAAACAGGTAAAAATCTTAAAACAATTCACTAGTTTCCTACAAGTAATCGATTCTTGTTATTTCGTAGTTGGAGATGGAGAACGATGACGTAATTGAAGTCTATCAAGAGCAAACGGGTGGCTTGTAGTGCCTCTCATGCTGTTTTCCTTCATCCCAGAATCCGTTCTTAAAAAATTGAATCAGTTAAAGACCTTGCCGGTTTTTGCGTTTCCATCCGTTCATTAACCGCCATTCTTTTGGCGCTCAAAAATTGTAAAGAAAACTGACTGGCTTTTTCGTTTTTTTTGTCTTATCTTCCAGTTCCACAGTATGAAACTTTGATTGCAAATACAGTGTCTTTTCATACGCCGGCACTTTACTAGTACTGCTCTTACCCTTAACTACCCTAACTTTGCTCCTTTTACGGTAGCCTAGCCTTTCCAATCCCCCCAAACTAGCCATCTAAAGGCTCTGTCTTCAGAAAGAAACCAGAAACACAAAGGCGTCTCAACAGCCTGAAAAGTTTGGAAGCAAACTTTCTCTGAAAATGGCCCGCAAGCTCTGAAGATTCTATAAAGAGGATGCACCAGCTGACGAAACATTGCCTAGTAATACTAGTATTGCAACAATGAGTCAGTTCCAACGTGGAAGCTTGCACAGCAATCGATTTCCAACTTCGGGGTGAACCGAAAAGTTATGCGCTAAGGAATTGAATAAAAGGCTCGAAATGCGACTCTAAACTAAAATACACATAACTCTGGACATAGTAATAAAATTAGACTTACCTTAAAAGAGAAATTGAGAAAATCCGGGTCAGAAAAACTGTCAAAACCCCATTGTTTATGCTCAGGCAGATTCAAAAAGCGGCAGGTTGGCGCGGGCGATTCAAGGCGGTCCTTGTCACGTGACGGCCACGGAGCACGGCTGTTGGCTTTCCAGCCAGGGACGTGGCTAAGGCTGACGTCACTTGTGCTTACGGGTCGCGTTGGCCGTGTCCGCCATCTTCCTTATCGGTTTAGCACCCACCGGCTATATAAAAGCGAAAACACCTTGAATTTCTTGCACACAGGTAAGTTCCAAAGAACCAAACTCCTATATTTAATCGTATACAATCAAATGTCCGTCTGTTGATTCCAAATTCTGTGGTTTTAAGGAGTTTTATTCCTCGAAATCCAACCAACGTAGGGTAGGTGATTCACTCAACAAATTTCCCCATCGTAATCCTTTTCCTTTGTTTCCCACCTTGCAAAATAGCCTTATTACTATGTACCGCAAAACTATTCGTTAGATAATCCTTTTTTTGTGTACTATAGGTTTCGTCTTGGGTTGTTAGTTTGTTGGAATCCTCAGTTACTCCCAAAGTCTCACGAAACAGTCAACCATGGGGAACATGTTTGCAACTCTGTTCAAAGGCCTCTTTGGCAAGAAAGAAATGAGGATATTAATGGTGGGATTGGATGCGGCTGGTAAAACCACAATCTTGTACAAACTCAAGCTAGGAGAAATTGTCACAACAATTCCTACCATTGGTAAAAATCAAAGAAAATTACCTTATACAATCTTTTAGAACTTCATAAAATCTTTCAAATCTTACAGAATTAAATGTTTGTATTAACTTGCAGGGTTCAATGTTGAGACGGTGGAATACAAGAATATCAGCTTCACCGTCTGGGATGTCGGCGGCCAAGACAAGATCAGGCCTTTATGGCGACATTATTTCCAGAACACACAAGGCCTCATCTTCGTAGTAGATTCCAATGACAGAGAGCGTATTGGCGAAGCTCGAGAGGAGCTTATGCGTATGTTGGCTGAAGACGAGCTCCGTGAAGCAGTTCTCCTCATTTTCGCCAACAAACAAGCAAGTTTTCCCTCCTTAAACCCAACTTAAAGCTCCAAATATCTTAAACAGGTTCTAAACTTTTTTATCTTGTCTTGTAGGATTTGCCGAATGCAATGAACGCGGCCGAAATCACAGACAAGTTGGGCCTTCATTCTCTGCGTAATCGCAACTGGTATATCCAAGCCACATGTGCTACTAGTGGAGATGGCTTGTATGAAGGATTGGATTGGCTTTCCAACCAACTGAAGAACGCCAGTCGCTAACTCCTTACTGCTTTATCTCCTCTTCCCTCCCCGAAACCTCCCACTTTTCTTTCTCTTTTTGGTAAAAAACGAAAACATTCAGTTTTTGAGCAAATCGCGCATTTTATTCTAATTTTTGAAGGCCTTTTTGTTGGGGAAAATATCTGGGCTTGCTTGACCCCCCCGCAAATCTTGTCTGTACACACAGTTGAAGTTGAAAATTTGAAGTGCAGTTGGAAGCACTTGATCACCACCAGCAAGAAGGGAAAAAAATATTGGATTTTGTTGACTTTTTAAAAAGACAAACCTTTAGTTCCCCAACTCTTTCTTTTTTATTATTATTTTTGTTTTATTTTTCTGGTAGAATCAGGCCCTCGACATTCTTCTGTGTAGCATATTACCCAAGTGAAGCAAGTGTAAATTGAAGGACATTCCGAGTTTCCAAATTCGTGGCTCTTTAGTATTTTATTCTGTTTTCGCTTTTTTCTGGAAAATTTTGTTGTTTTTCTTCCTTATTCCCCCTCATTTTTCCTCCCCCCAAGAAAATTTACTTCCCGTGGCCATTTCTTTCTGGCGTTTTCCAATGAAAAAAAGAGAAAAAAGCGGTCTTGTCAAAACAACTCGCAGTTTCCGCTCCCTTCGTCTGGAAAACAACTTATTTTGTTGGGTTTTTACATATGAATGGTGATGATGGCCTTTCCCAAGCTCTGTACAACCGTGCCGGCCTTCAATACACAAGCTAGGCCCAAAATGTCTCTGAATTTCATTAGCTACTGTACTAAATTATTTTTAATTCAACGTTCTACTTACTAGTATTTAATTCTGAGAGTGCAAACGATCATAAGACCTACAGCAATTTACAGTATGGTATTAGAATTAGAGATGGCTCACTAAGATAACAAGGAATCTGGATATCCGCAACGATGAACATATAAATAAGTTACAAATAGGACCCTTTCTTGGAATTTTGGAACGATATTGCGCAACCCAGAGATGCTGAATATAAAGATCCTAACAATAAACACTCCAGTACTTTTTAAACAAGAAATCGGTTGAAATAGCACCCAAGATCGTTTAAGTATAAACCAAATGAGTTAATAAGTTAAAATTATAGTAAGTGAAATTATTTACATACTAGGAATTTATAGCAGTAAGTTATTACTCATAAAAATCGCCGAAAAATTCAAAACCTTCAATCGATACAGAACCCTAGTAATTGATACCTAAGTTAGCAAACGGTTTTAACCCGAAAACTATGATTTAAAGTCAATTTTAACGTGATTACAGTGCGTTGACTTCGAAAGAACTCTGACTTATAGTTCAAGCAAACTAAGAGAGTCGATTAGGGAACGTTTTGGACGCATAATAGCGGAAAAAGGTCATTAGCGTTGATTTAAATAGGGGGGATTTGGGAATGGAACACAAAAAAGCTTAATGTTTAGGAGGATGAATTTCCTACTCGTAAAACTAACTATGGCTCAAGGAAGAGTAAAACAGGCTTCTTTTAATTGGAACGTAGGTCTTTATTTATTTATCTTCGTTTTTTTATTCTTTATTATGCGTTTCTTTAGAACGTGAAAAACATTCTCCGACTGGGGCAAACTGCTGCCTTTTCTGGCGGGTAATTAAAGGAGTTCCCGTTTGTTCATATCACCGAGTTTTCCTTGGCAGATGCGGAAGGAACATTACTTTGGGCGCTGGAGCAGGCAAAAAGCGACTCCCCAAAACCTTCCGACATAATAATAAAAATGGAAAAGTCTGCTCACTCGCTTTCTCTCTCTCTCTCTGTTTTGGGTCGATGGCGATGCGACGACTCCAATTTGATCCTCAGGAGTCTGGAAAGCGACGACGACGCGGAAAAGACTTCAGTCGGTTCCTGATATTCTTATCGAACAGTACACTTTGATTACATTGAGGATACCGTGAAAGAAAAAGAAAACCCTGACTTCATTTCCTTAACAGAGTGGCCTAAATTTAGGCAAAAACTGCGCCTGAAAACGGTAATCATTTTGCATTTGCGTGGCCATAGCCAAGTCCTTTGTTCTCTCCAAATAAAATCGAAAACACCCCAAAAGGAACCTAACTGTGGGAACCTAACTTCGGCGAGCTTTCTACGTAATTAGAAGAATTTCTAGTAATTGCATGGCATAGCAATAGCGATTTACTGCAGTAATTGCTACCGCAGAAATGTTCCATTCTTTGGCACCAAGAAGAATGTCATACTATAGAGCTCATTAGGTCGATTCTAATGGTTTAAAGTTTATTGGGTCCCAAAAAGGAGTTTTTCTCTCTCTTTAAAATCGTTTGACGGTGAGGCGAAGAAGCTTTTATAGGAAAGCTGGGGTTAAAAACAGTCAAAGCTTTTGAGAGGAGGAGCAGCTGGGGGGGGGGGGGGGGAGTGGTGAACGAAGCTCATGCATATTGAGTGAAGATTATGCTTCTCCCGAACATCTCGACCTTTTTAGGAGGGAATCAGCAATATTCTACATGACTTGGCCGACCTCTAATGTAAAAAATGAGACCGAAGCTTTTGCTAGACTTTTTTCTTGTAAAATGTATTTATGAGTTGTTTTTTGTGCCACAAATACAGAGCTACACTGCTCTTACTCTCGAGAGAAATCGTATTGGTTGATCCGGTACCGTCGTCACTCCAGGAGTTATACTTACAAGAAGTGCAAAAAGGAAATGGGTTTTGGCACAGGCCAAATAAGCCAAAGTTTATAGGTCCTCGAGTAAATGCCAGTAATGGATGGGAGTAAGAGAGTTTGCTGTTCAACTTGTTCTGCTACTAGCTTTTCCCACTTCCCGTAACTTTCTTTACAGACCTGTGATCTGTAATTGCATTAAGGGCGCGTGTCCGTGTCCAATCACACGCTTTTGGGAAAAAGGTTCTTACAACAACGTGAAACAAAATCTGTACCAATACGTCAATAACACCAGCACCAAAGCTAAAGATTTCGTCGCACTTTAACATTCCCAATCGGTTCCCCAGATTTAGTTTCCAAGCTAATGGACGTCATGCCTTAAACCTAGTTTAAGTAGGAAGGGTCTTCAACGGCTCCGAATTACCGTCACATGCTGCATTTCAGTTAACAAATATTCCCAGCAAACTACCAAACCAACACTAATGATAAAATAACACCAAAAGCGCTCATGGTCTCTCTGATATTTGATTTGGGTTTTATAGCATTGTTTGCATTTTCTCCCAACGTATTGATTACGTTATTGAATTACACCAGAAGTCGACCAATTCACGTGATAGAAGGTTACAGAAACGTTCACTAGGCCATCAAGCAAGGTTCATGTCATTGTTGAATTTGTCATTTGATGAGATTACACTTACATTTCCATTAGAAAGCTATTCATTCACACCCAAAAGGTTACAAGAACGTTTGCACTATCAATTCATAGTTTTTTCCCACTATTTAGTTGTCATAACCGTTGTTTACACTCATAATTTCACGAGGAAATCGATTGGTTCACTAGGAGGTTACAAGAAACGCTCACTACACTACACTACCAATTCTGGTTTATTTCATTCTTGGGTTATTAAATAAGAAAGTACAACTCCGTAGCCGTTCTACTTACATTAGAAAATCGATTAATTTACATGAAAGTTCTGAAAATGTTTTGCTAAAGGAAGCAAACAAAGTTTAATTGAAGCTTCAGCATATACTATTGTTGAGTATCATCGCGTTTTATGGCTTCCATGTTGACTTATTCCATTTTTGCACACCAACTGCTTACTTACTTACTGTTGAATTTATTCGATGTTGAGCTTCATATACTTTCATTGTTGCTTATCTATATCCTACATACTGATGTTTCCCTTGCCTACATGGAATCTAGTTGAATGTTTGCTCCAAAGAAATCTCAAACCATCCGTTAGACGCAAGTAGGCGTGCTTTTTTATTGTTGAACGTTGTTATCTAAAAGGTAGTTACCCCCCAAAGTTGTATATACGGTCTGTGCTTCGTTTACTTCGTGTTGGATGTGTCCCAGTAATTCGGGTTTTCCGTGTTTCACTCCTTTCTTTTCCTTTTTTTTTATGTTCTTAGGTCGGGCAAGAAGATCTACAATGGAATTTTATGGACTCTTCGCAATTTCCCTGGTCTTATGGGCCCAATTTGCTGCAGCAGCCTGGAATAACAATACCGCTGACTCTCCATTGCTTCTCCGCAGTATTTCGCTGACGGAAAACGCAGGCAAAGCTGCAGCACTTTGCAATGCTACGGTACCCAGAGGTGCAACTCTATGGAAATCTACTGCCTCTACTGTGGATGTTACTTTCCCCAAAATGGTAAAGTAGCCCCTTCTAACCAAACCTTTATCTCTTTCTCTCTCTCCAAACTAGGGAAAACTACTAACAACAGAGAAAATAAATTTTTAAAAATCTAGAAGAAGAGTAAGTAAAGTAGGATGGAAGAACTTATCTATTCTAGGGGGGTTGTGGGGGACAAATGAGATTCCAATACGAGTTTCCTGGGGAAAAAAGTCCGGAAGACTTCTGCAATAGCCTCGGGTTCCTAGGGAGAAAAAATCCTCGACTTTTCTTTTGATGGTCAAGGCGGCACCGACGACATCGAGAAAAGGTTCCTCGACGAAATTCTGGAGAAAATAAATAAAAAAGGGAGACTCTGAAGAAGATGAAAACCAGCCAACTGATCCCCTGCACGGTATATATGGCAAAGGGGTCGTAAAAATGATTCGTATGGTTTGGACTTGGAGGACACAATAAAAAAAGCCAGGTCTTACAGCTTGAGGCAAAGGCGTTATAGTCAGAATAAAAAAAAATAAGAATACAAATAAAAGGGGCCCTAGCCGCTATTTCGCACCCTATTTCTTCTTATAGTCTTTACGACAATATCTCATACGTGAGTTTTGTTTTTGTTGGGGATTTCAAGACACAAGCTAATAACATAGATGTCTACTAAAATACGACAAACCACCTGGAAACACTATTCTCAGGTTGTATACAGACACGCTGTTGTTCTCAAAAACCGGAATGTTTTTTTGGGGCCTATAACAAAGAGTATGAGACAAGCATATCCGTTAGGTTTAGTTGTTGAAAACACAAGAAACACGTGAAAAAAGTTCAGTTTAAGACCTTTCGGGGAAGGCAGACTATAGAGAAGAAGTCACTGTGAATGCTTAATTTAAGCATTCACAGTGGCTAGTTTAAAGAAAGAAACGCTGGAAGGATAGACTTTTTGCTGGACTGATATTGATAGTCAAATCGTTCTTGGAAACGCTTGCCGGCTTCTAGAGACGGTTCGATACGGTTTGCAGATTTGCAACGTTTAAAAAAGCTTCGATTTGGACCTTAAAAGACTTAAAAGTTTTAAAAATCCTGAACCGAGTTTAAGAGATATTAAAAAGGTTGCGAAATTTTCAGTTCTGTTCCGATCGTCAAAGGAAAATCGAACTAGTTTTGTAAATTCTAAGAAGCATTCCATGTGAGTTTAAATACTTCCAACTTTTGAAAAACCTTCGGTTGTGGAAATTGAGTCTTAGAACTCTCGAAAATCCTGCACGGAGTTGAGAAAGTACTCTAAAGTGTTCGGCATGTTATCAAATTGAATCGCAATATATTTTAAGATTGTCCCAAGTACCAAAAACGACACTGTCGAGAGGTTTTCGCTTGTGTCGAAGAATTGAAATGTCAAAACGTTGAAGAAAAATCTGTCAAAGTAGCTCAAAACGTTCGTAAAAACCTTCGATTTGAGTGTTTAACAGCCCCCAAGGGTTCGAAAAGTAGTCACTATCGACGGTTAACGTTCCGAACAATACCAGAAAACATTCCTTAGAACAAATCTAGCATGTCTTGAAAATCACACCGAAAGCTCTCGAAGTGCTTCAGACAGTCTAAAACACTTGCAGTCAAGACGTTCGCAAAACTAAGTTATTTCGCTGTTAAACGACTTTATTGGAACTTTAAACTGCCAAAACATCTAGAAAGTTCTATGAGTGCTTTGGACTATTCAAGCGTCGTAAATGTTCGAAACTCTGTGATCTATATAAGAAAAAACCGTTTAGAAAGCAAGAAAATTCAGACCAGAAAAAAGAGGCTTTCGACGATAGGTTTCTGGAAGTTTGGCCATTTTTAACAGTGTCGGAGACAAGCGCCTGAAAAGAGCCCAAAAATCGGTCGAAATTTCTTCTGGACACTTCCCAAAACATGTACAACCAGGCGTTTGGCGTATGTCTCGACACGAAATTCATGGCTTTCGCTCGGCGTTTGCTCATTTTGCATGCGGAGGATTGCGAGAGCCATTTGGGCCTTCAGTTGCTGGTGCCAATACGTTTTTTGTTTCACTCCGAGTCCTTACTATCTACTTATTTCTGCCCTTCCTTCCTTAAAAAAAGATGAAAAAAGAAAAGAGGCTTAAAGGGGCAAACTTCCCTGTTTGTAACAATGAAAAAGATCTTAGCTTTCCCTAGCAACAAATAACGTAACGCTGGAGTAACTATACTAAGCCAACAACGACTCTTTCTTAAAAGACACAACAACATCTTTGCTTTTCTTTTCGGATTATTTTATACTTTTTTTTTACCATTCATGTGGTAACTAACACACACACACGAAGATTGAAGGGCACAACAACATCGTCTTTACATTTATATTCGGATTATTTTATACTTGATGTTTACCATTCATGTGATAACTAATACACACAGATAATAATTAAAACACGATAGCTAAGTCTTCTAGTATAACATAACAGAACAAGTTTATAAACACAACTATGAACCGGGATATGACGGTTGAACCGTTAGGGTTACGTTCGTTTGAAATGTTAACAGGAACAGCGAATGGTCTTGTGAACACAACCTAATTAAGTGCATGACAAGCAGTTAAAAAAAGAGTTGAAAGACGAAATAATAAAAAAAGAAACTATTGCAAAATGAAATTAGAAAAACTGGAGATTCTCTTTTTGTGAGATTAAAAAAGAGAAAAAAATTATTTCCTTGTCGAATCTGGAAGTGTAAGTCGGCATTTGCATGGCAGATCAATGAAGTTGCTTTTTGGAAAGGCCAACCAAGTTTGAGATAAAATGATGAATGAGCCTCCTTGCTGCGCAGTATATCTTACAAATGACTTTTCCCTTGCTGCAACGCTTTATTATTATTATTTTTTTTTTTTTGGACTGGGAACTAGACTTCTAGCCCAAGACGTAAGACTAAGAGCTTTTTAGCCCTCTTCTTTTCCGTCCAAAGAAACAGTTAAGAATCCCCAGAACATTTCCAAACATTTTTGTATTATCACAAGCTACCCAAAGGCCAAAACCTATAAAAAGAAAATGTGTAATGTTTTTTTTTTAGTCCACATTGCCCATAGTTTCCAAAAGATTAAGCACCATAATTACGCTTATTAAATTAAGGTTTAATTACTAGAAATAAATGGAAAAGATAGTAATAATTTTAGCCTAATTGAGCTAGAAATGGACTTCAGTAGCTCGCATTCCTAAAGATGCCTGATCGCGTCGTCAGCTATGCCCTAGCTTCTAATCTAACGATTACTGAGATGAAAATTAGAAACAATTACAGCCTATTAAAGGAACAATTGCAGAATATTAACCACCTAAGACAAAATACAATTTAATACTAATGACAGATTAAAATCTACCGTGCAGATGCGTGCTAATTGTTGACTTTGAAGCTAAGAGGCGTTATTGTCTACAGTTCCGTTCGGTTGTTCACTTTTTGTTTACATTGAGCTCTGATGCTGAAAACTTGCAAACACTTCTGTATGAAATAGTTCTTTCAAGCTCACGTTTCTAGTCAAGATTGCTACGCCTGAAACCCAAACCCCCAATAAAGTCGTCGGGCGCGTCTTAGGAAAGTTAACTTTGTAGCGAGACCACGCCCACCATTTGTCTCAAAAGCTCATTGTTTCTTCCTCTAGAAACCACCGAAATGTGTTTCGCCCACTTCCTGCACCATCAATTCGACTCTGCACGCGCATATTATACTCCAACCGGGCGACAGCTTACGTCTGACATTCGACCTCAGTTCCTCTGGGATGATCAAGGGAGGGGTTAAGTCGGCAGCTGATCTTGACAGTACTACCGTCAGCAATACTTCTCCTTTCCCTCCAAAAATCCCCCTAAAAAATAAGAATAACTGGGGCAACCCGCTCATTACCGGCTTCTACGTCCCATTGACTCGATGGACGGGTACCAAATCGTTCTCTCCGCGTCACCCACGCTCGGCAGAGGTCAGTCGCGAGTTTATTCTGCCCATGCAAGCTAGTTTACGCCTATCTCACACGGCTCCGACGCCTAATCCAATTTGGCGGGCAAATAACAAGCTCCGAAGGCTTGGTGAGCCCCAAATCGAACGATTTGAGCCCACCTCCGCTCCAGAGCCGGTTAACATCGAAAGGAAAAGCAATAGCGTGCCTGAAAGGCTTCGATTAGTGGAAGCTTACGAAGCTGCTTGGATCAGCACCACGACTTCGACCCCCCAAACGATTTTCGAAACCTCACCAGAATCGACGCTTGATGAATCGCTTCCGACAATCACCGCCTCTTCCACTTTGGTGCCCAGCACGGAAGAAAGTCAAACGTCTCCCATGGCAATCGAAACCACTACACTCACTCCAACACCGACACCAAGCTTGACTACAAAGTTAACCACGTTAACTGCCTCTACAACTATCCCTACCACGATAACAACCACTTCCCCTGTACATGTAATTGTGTTGTATCGAGTAGACTCGGACGCCTTTGAAACGTGCGACGTCATCAACGGAGAAGAAGTGGGCAGAGTTTCCAGCGCTGAAGATAAAAACCAAGGCAGTTTCATCATACAAAGCCCTATGCTCTCCATAGGGAACAACTACTTCCTGGGTAAGTTAATACCCTTCTATCGCGTTTCCGTTTTTGGTGCCATTCATATTGTCCGCCATCTTGGATGGCGTCTTGTTGTCAATTTCTCACCCAAGAAGTAAAACGAAAACAGCACGTGATATGTTTTATTACCATATAGTCTTGTGCTATAAAGATTTTTTGGGTAAGTTAACTTCTTGTGAACGTTTCCGTACAACCTTTTGGCGCCATTGACTCCAGCCGCCATTTTGGGAAGCGTCTTTTCCTTTTTCGCTATTGTGACAGTGGAGCGAGTATACAAGAGAAAAACAACGCTTGTTTGAAGGAGTTATTTCCCGTTACGGAAGTTTGTAGAGCTTTTAGAACTTTCTATATGTGCCAGCAAAAAATTTTTTTTATCTTGTTCTTTTCTTGTCGAGGGGCTCGGTTTACAGTCAGTTTGAGAAGCTAATTTCCTGTTCTCTCCCTAAACTTTCTTGTTCTGTAAAAGTTCGCGAGCTCTCTAATTTTCTTTCATAAACTTGTGTACGACGTAGAAAAAAAAACTTTTGTATTTTTGCGTTGAGTATGAAATACCTGTTAGGGCTCCCACCAAAAGAACTACGAATGGAAGAATGTTCAACTTTGGGAGTATCATTGGGTAGCGTAATGCAGTTACAACGGCTTTCCACGAAAACAAGTCCCAACAATGAATCTTTCCGACAAATGGACACTCCCCAACAATGAAAATTCGGGAATTCAAAGCAATTGCTTGTTTTTCTTGTAGGCAGATCAGCCACTTGGGGCGGCGAATGTATTAAAGTACGAGCAGTAGTCAAAATCGCAGATTGTGGAGACCGTGAAGCGTGTTCAGAGAGCGGAATTTGCTATGCCACTTCCGCTTTGGTAACTAAAAATTTTCTTCTATATTTTACTTTCAATTGAGTTCCAAGTTTTGTTTTCTGAAAGTTTTATTACGAAATTAAGAAAGTTAGTAACACATGAATTGACCGTTTTAATCGTTTGCATAACAAGTTTAAGTCAGAATCCAGATAATGAGTGATAAAAAAAAACAAATCTATTGGGACTTTTAGAATGTAGGAAGAAATAGAAAAATAATAAAAATTTAAACGGATAAAAAAGAAAAAAGTATAACAAAATGAAGTCAATCAAGATTAGTAAACCCTTATTTTTTAAGTTTTTTCTTAATGGCCATTCTGGATTTATAGGCTAATTATCAGTGCAGTTGCTGTGATGCTACCAGTGACCATATTTGTAGTCGCAGCAATCCTTGCAACAATAACCCTTGTCTGCATGAAGGGGTTTGCGTTCGTAATTTGCGTAACGAAGAAGACCCTTTCCGCTGTTTATGCCTCCCAGGTAACTTAACTTAATTAATTGCACTTAATTAAGCCTTACATTCTGAGAATTCTCCTTATCAAAGATTCATAAAAAAACTGGTAAAATTCATTAAAACTGTAACAAAAAATGTTTATTTTCTAGTTGAATCAGTCTAAAAACGCGTCCTTTACAGTTAATAAAAGCCGAAAGTACAACGATTACAGTAAATTCTATCTAAAAACACAAATGTAAGTAAACTCAATTAGAGTTAAGGCTATTACCGATAATTCAATTTAGAAACTCAACATTGTATCTCAAGAAACACTATTCAAAACTCTTATTAGTGCTATTTATAAAAATATGAAAGGCAGAACGTAATTTTTTTTATTAATTTAATTTAATTTAAATTCTTTGATTACTTTTTGTTTTAGGATATCATGGACGGTTTTGTGAAGACAACTGGCGCCCATGCGAGCCCTCCCCTTGTCGAAATGGCGGGACGTGCATTGCAGCCGGAAACACTCCGCATTGCAGTTGTCCGCCCGGATTCGTGGGCCTCAATTGCGAAGAAGAATTGACGGGCTGCGATTCTTCTCCTTGTATCCATGGCATATGCGTGGACCAACCCAAAGGCTATCGCTGCTTTTGTCAACCAGGTTTTCTTTAAAGCCTTTTTCCCCTCGTCTTTCTTTCGCTTTTCCTCTCTCTTTTACAAAATCTCGAGTTCTTGCCCTTCTTAGCTTGAACAATAAGGGTTCGTCAAGAAAACTCAGCTTGGAAAAGTGCGGAGAAAACTTTCCACGCCAGTCAAGTCTCATATATGTGTCTTGTCATCTTGTCGAATAGGGTTCGGAGGAGCGCGATGCGATTACGAGTATAACGAATGCCAGTCTTCCCCCTGTCTCAACGGAGGAACCTGCTTGGACAAGTTAGGCAGCTTTGAATGCCATTGTCTAGCTGGATTTACTGGCTCTCGCTGCGATATCAAAGTAAAAACTTCCACAAACTTACCCCAAAGTCCATTTTTCTTCTAAAGGCAAAGATTTTTTTTAAAACTAGCGCTAAGACAATCTTAGGAGCATCCCTACAAAGAATCAAGCCTTTATCGCAAATAGTTACGGAGGCGTGACGTTTCTCATGGAGCAATTTGAAGCGCCGCCCTAAACGGGTGGGGCTTCAAAGAGCCGAATGAACTCTTAACAGAGTTTAAATTGGGGTATGACTATACTCTATTAGGAAGGTCGAACTCAATTAGCGATGCGTTAGAAGGTTTCTAGCTGTCATTAGAATGGATTCAAACTCTTAATTAGAGTAATATTGGATTCAAGAGTTTTGGAAAAGTCAGGATACCGTACCGTTCGTAAAGCAAGTTTGGGGAGTTCCTGCAAGTTTACCTTGGTTGTTTAAGGATGTTAATGAGTCACGCTTCCTCAATCAAAGGGAGGAGGGGGTGAGACTTAAAGGGGAGGGTTATTGCTGTGGTTAATTGGGAAGCTTTCTAAGCTGTGAAATCAAAGGAAACTTCCAACTTTCTAGGCCAATTTATGCGACCCGAACCCATGTCCCAGCAACCGCATTTGTATTGAGCAAGGAAGCAAGCACACTTGCGAGTGTCCCATGGGTATTGACTGCAACGAGAAGCCAACGGTAAGCTTCTCTCCTCCCGAAACGGGAATCTGGAGTTTTGTAAAGGGGAAGTAGAAAAATTGTAAGAAAAATTTCCAATTTTTCTCCGATTTCTAAGGCTTGTAGCCCCAATCCTTGTTTACATGGAGGTACCTGCTGGATAAGTAGTGGGTCGTTCTACTGTTCGTGTGCTTCAGGCTATAACGGAGTCCAGTGCCAAGGTAAATTTTCCTTTTATTCAAATTAGATTGATTTCCATCTCCCCCGTCTAGCTGAAGAATATAAATAAAGAACTTGAACTTGTTTCTTAGAGCTTGACCCAGCTTTTGCTAGCTTCGGGGGCCTCCAAATGGAACTGGAAGACCTCGAACTCAAATCGCCTCTGTCGCTCCATTTGGATCACACCCATAGCATATACGTTGCTATAGGCACTTTGGCTTGTGCTCTTCTCGTCGTTGTTTTAACCGTAAACAACACCATTTTAAACAGAAAAGCCATATCGTTCTTAGTTTGCTTTTATTGAATTTATTTTAATTTTTATTTCAGGTGTCAGTTTGTTATTGTCGAGTTCACGAGACCTATAAACGCTGGTCTCCACGTCGATTTCCGAGTCTTTGTCGTGATTATCGTTTCCCCGCGCCAAGTAAAGATGATTATGGGTATGACCTAATTTTTTAAAGGCGTTTTAAATACGTATTTATTATATTTGTTTCGAATTTCGTAACAAAACACTGCACTTGCACCGTTAAAGGATGGACGTTCCCCTAGCGGTGGCTATGGAAGGCGAAGGGCGGGAAGTGGCACATCAGAAGCGTGGCAGCCATAGAAACCAATGTAATATCTACTGGAGTCATTCTCGTAAAGGCGCTGCTGTTGTAGATTAAATCGACTATGTAGTTCTTCCCGGGGAATACTTCCAGAAACAGAACTTTGGAAATTTACCGCTGATGCTTGTCGTAAGAAAATATTTAAAAAAGAAGCTTACTGCCCCCGCCCCCGAGAAAAAAGCGCCACAATTATTTTCTGTAATAATTAAAACCGAGGATGTCATCCCTTTTTCGTGCTTTAAAAACTTCCGTCATTGTGGCGAAAACACAATTTTGTTTTGTGAAAAAAAAGAAGAAAACGTATGGTTGTGTTCTGGGTTTTTCCAAACAATCGGGTGTAAGAAACTTTTCTAGTCCGTTTTTAGTCAACATTTTCTGTACATAATTTGCGACTGTCTTTAAGTGTAAGCCTAACCCATCACAAAACCCTACCGAAACCCCTGCCCTCTAGAGGTAGAACCTTTCGAGGAAAACAAAAACGCCAACAATCTAGCACAACAATGAAATAAAAGTCCATTTGAAGTACCAAAAAGGTTAACTGACTTTAATTTAACCATTTAACAGCTTAAAAGCTAATCTGTGTGCATTCAATCTATTAGAAGCTTACCTAACAGTTTAAAACCTATTATGTGCGATTTTAAGCTATTACAAAACTTTAGAACCTAACTTAAGTCGCTAAAAAGCTACTTCCGTATGAATCCAAGGTACTGGAAGCTTTCAGAACATGATTTCACGTGAAATCAAGTTAAAAGCAGCTATTGGAAACTTTGTAAGATATTCTTGGTCAATTAGCTTCTACGTCAATCAAGCTTCCGATGGTAATTCCTTGTAAAAATAAATTAAAAAGGTCCGTTATTTTTGGGTACCGTACAATAAAATATATTATTTTGTCAAAAACCAGTATCCCATATCAAACCCCAACACGTAACAGAGTGAAGTGGTAATTTTCCAACGTTAACGAAGAAAAGGTTTTGTGCCATGAAATGAAAAATCCAGGATTTTACTTTCAACTTGTTCCACAGACGTGGTAACTGGAATGGAACTTTAATAAGCCAGGATATTTTGTCATGAAAACTCGTCCAGGAAAAAATGGTTATGGGGAAACGCTGGTGTTCACTCTGTTTAAGTCGTTATGCAGCACGGATACTTTGAATGATCTGGAAGACAGCTGTTGGGGGACAAGACGAAAGGTTATTAGTTCAAATAAATGAAAATTAACAGAAATTATGAATTAACCTGAGCCACAGACAACGAAAACGAACAACGCTAAAAGCCAGGGACCAACAGGGGATTTATCTTCTTCAGCTTTCTATATCAAGAGTCAGAAATGAGTTAATATTTGAATCCAAGAAGGAATGTCACAATAAGTTCGAAACTTACGGAAGATTTAGGGACGTTTCCTCGCAAGGTAACGTTCTTGCTGGCTTTTTCGTTCGCCATCTTCATTCGCTGAGTAGGAGCCATGGTATCTAATAAAACCAGTCAATTAAAATACGCGAAAATTTAAAGTTTGGGACAGCCTTACCGAAGAGATTTTCACAGCTGGCAAAGAAAACGTCAAGAACCGAGTGACGCAAAGGTCAGAAAGAACTTCGCGTGGACGGCGTTGTCTTATATATACTCGTTAAACTTTGCAAACTAATTCCTTCCCTTGTCTATTATATAAATTAATCAAATTAAATATAAGTTCAAGAAATTTTATACAAACCTGGATTTATGCAGAATAAAATAATCAAGTTTCAAACTGGCAACAATGAATTGGACAGTCTTGAATTTTCCAAATAAAAATAAATAAATCCCAGGTTTCGAACATCAAAATCTAATAATTCCTTCAAGTTTCTTAATACTTCCGATATTTAGACTCCTGAATGGCTAAAGAAGAGATAGAGAAGACTACTAAGGAGAAAAGTGCCCCTAAAACTAAAGAAAAGGCCCTCACAAAGGTAGTTTAACACGAATTTCCACTAAATTACAGCAATGAATTTTGTAAGATTATTGACTTGTTAAATGATATATAAATTTTGTTTACTTTTATAGGTAGTAATACGTCGTCTGCCTCCTTTGATGACTGAAGAAGTCTTCTTGGAACAAATTGCGCCCGTACCAGATCATGATTACTTCCATTTCGTAAAACCCGATCCAATTTTGGGCAGTTTGGGCTTTTCCAGAGCTTATATCAACTTCCTGGATGTGGATGACGTCTATATATTCCGCGATAAATTCGACGGCTATGTCTTTCTAGACAACAAAGGTTTAAAATTTCTCTTAACGCCCCGCAGTTTAAATTATTATTTTTTTACATCTTTAGGCAACGAATATGTCGCTGTGGTGGAGTTTGCAACTTCCCAGAAGATTCCCAGGAAAATAAATGAAGCAGATTCCAAACGTGGTACCTTAGAACAAGATCCAGAGTACCTTCAATTTCTTAAGGCGTTGGAATCGCCCGAGCAGTTTCATTTGCCCAGTGCAGAATCGTTTTTAGAGGAAATCGAAGTGCGGGAAAAGGAACGACGAGGTAGAAATTGATCATTCGCGTCACGAAATGGCTAATGTTTGTGTTTATTATGGCAGCTCATAGCGATGCGGTCGTCAGTACGCCCTTGGTCGAGTTCCTTAAGCAAAAGAAAGTGGAACGGACACGTCTAAGGGACGAGCGACGTGAGGATAAACGTCGGAAAGACTTGGACCGTCGTCGACAGCGAGAGGAAGAGCGTTTCAAGCGACGAGACAAGAAAGAAGACAAATCAGTCATCCTGCAAGTCCTAAAGAATCCCGAGCGCGAAAGGGACAAGGAAGAGCCGTCCACAAGCAAAGCCAGCCAACCTCGTAAGGACTTCGAGAAAAGAGATCAAGATCGGATCAGAGAGCGTGAAAAGCCCAAAGACAAAAACGTCCTCCCCAGCATCAAATTTCGCGATAAGAAAGACCGCGAAACTAACAAAAAACCGATACGAAAGGACGACCGACCAGTCAGGAAGAGTAATGACTTGACTCCTGATGAGAAACCCAGAGAAAAAAGTAAAAAACTGGAGCCCAGGGAGTCCAAACCCAAGCGTGAACAGCGGGAAGACGTCAAAGTACTAAAAAGCAATTCGGAAGGTCAAGGAGAGGTGTCAGGAATCACGTCTCAATTGGAAAAGCCTTTAATAGCTGCCAAACAAGAGCAGAATACATCTGAAGGTCTTCCTGAGCGGGAGAAGGAGAAAAGAGAGCCGGAAGAGAGGAGAAATAGAGTTGACAGGAAGGTCAGGAATAAAGACCGGCCTGCTATGCAGATTTATCAGCCAGGAAGATTGAGAGTGGGGCCTAAAGAGAGTACTGGAGCTGGAAATCCGACCAGCAGTAATTTGGCGGGAAATTCAACCTCTTCGAGTCCTTCTCCGACCCAACCTGGATATTCAGGATCTCAGAATGTGAAAAAAGCTGATAAAGAAGCGAAAGAAGAGGAAGAAAGTAAGAGCGAAATGAAGTCAATGACTTTTAAGCGCACTTCCATGCAAAACGAGTGAATATATTGCACTGCATATGTAAAATCCGTGAGAAATGTGAGATAAAACTGCTATCCTTTTAATCCGAACTTCACTAAGAGCGAAACTACCAAGCGGTTAAAAACCTTTTACTGACAATAAAAAGTAAATTACAATCAGTGCCGGATTTAGCGACCCAGGGCCCCTAGGCAGTTAACTGAGTCGGGGCCCCCATTTTGGCACGTAGCAAAAAAATTGACTTTACTTTTTATTTATTCAACGCACTTTGACTTTACAAAGTAGGCAAACAGACTTAAAAATGAATTAAGCAAGTACCAACTATAATTTTTCACGTTATAATTTGTACATTTACATATAATTACAAGATTACATTGCCGTGCGACGAACTTTCTTCTCTGCAAAGGAACGGATGACTTCACTATAGTCCACAGACGACATTATTTCTGACTCTATGTACAGCACAGACAGGCCCGTACCCAAGGGGGGGGGGGTTCGGGGGGTTTAAACCCCCCCCGAAATGTTTCCGCAAATGAAAAATATACGTTTTTCTAGCATATGGTACTTGAGAAGTTTATTTCGAATGGAGCTTTTTTTTGTTTGACTGTTTTGAAGCTCGAACAACGCGATAACTTTTCTCCTTTTTCGTATCCCCCTTTCCTTACCGGAAATATGGTATACGACAAAAATAGGATTTCAAGTTCTCGGGTTAAACCCCCGCCCCCCGAAAAAAAATCCTGGGTACGGGCCTGAGCACAGATATTGAATTAAGTTCTTTAATGCTGAATCTATTTAATGCTGAAAAAGACCATTCTGCCGAAGAATTTGACCCCGGTGTACATAACAGCATCCGGAGCGCTATTCCCACGTTTGGGTAAATATCCAAAAAGCCTTTTTCCAGAATGTACTTGTATACGTCCAGTGACGATAACTCTTTCCCAGAGGTGCCGATCCCCCCCTGAGCCCAAGAGGAGTTCCCCCCCCCAGTCTGAGAATCCCCCCCCCTAAATGTTGCGATTCATTTGAAATGAATTACAGGGTTGAAAAAATATTTAAAATTAGAAAAAGGAAGCATAACTAGTTTTATTCATCTTGGATAAGAGTATGCGTAAAAAGTTGTTACGAAGAATTACCAAGGATCTCTAGCAAATATTTCGATGACAGGGCAAACCGATTAATGATTTCATCGTTGGAGATGCTGGAGACAATATCAGATTCTGATGCCGTTATCATGCAATTAGCCATCCAGGTATCGAGCATCGTGCTTCGTAATTTGTTTTTAATTATCGTTTGTTTGCTTAAAGCCCTTTCAGCTGAGCAACTGGTGACCGCTAAGCTCACCAAAATGTTGTATAGGCTTGTTAAATTCGGGAATCCAGATAACTGGTTAACCAACCGAAATGGTTTTATGAAGCCTTTCTTGACCCACAATCCAACGAACGCATCTTGTTTCAGTTCTGAGACAGAGCTGCCTTCATTGGACAGAGTTTCTTCATCGACGTTGACTTCACCTTTCTCAGCTTCAACTTCACTTTCCGAGCCCTCAATATCATCCGACTTCGTAGGTTCCTTAAAATTAGTTTGCCTTCCGCGACAAACCGACGTGACTGGAAGTACCCGCTTCTTCCGTTTCTTTGGCAGAAGGTCGTCAACAGAGATCTCTTCTTGAATAGATTGATACACGTTACGAAAGTCGCGATACTCGATCGCAACATCAACCGGGTTCAGTCCATAATACTCGCATAATGTTACGACGCAGGTTTGAGTGACTAGGTTTTCTTTCATAAGACTCTCGTGCGTTAGGAGACTAGCTTCACGGATTATCTTCGTGTTTTCATCTGAGAATTTGTCTTCAATCTGGACTAGAAGCAGGTCGATAGCTCGAAATAAGACTACGGTTTTCAACTTGCGAAAGGGATCTTCAATCACTTCATCCAAGCCAAGCTCGTCGAAAAACTTCTTCACCCTCGGAATTCGTTCGCTCTGAGGAAACTCAATACGGTGCTTTTCTGCAAACGACCGTATTTCAAGTTTAATCTTTTCCCACTCCTCATCGCATCGCATACTTCTCAACTTATGGATTGCACCGTCAATAACCCCAGTCATTGATCCTAGAGGAAAATTTGCATCACGTTAATTGTAATGGGTCATAAGGAAACACTAACACTTATAGAAATTAGCTATTGTACTGTAATGATATTATGTAATGTATTTTAGCGATTGTACTGTAATTGTACGATAGGACTTACCAAGATCTACCACAACTCCTTGCAGAATTTTAGTGACGGGTTGAAGGATTTCGAATAGCTTGCAGGCCAGAGCCAGGACTCCAACAGTTTCGAACTTTCCTAATTGTATTCTCAGGCCGGCGGCTTGTGAAATGCTTTCCTTGGGCAAAGAATCATCTTTGGAAATGACTTCCAGGCAATCCAGGGTTTCTTCAAAGCATACTAGCAGTGTAGAGCACTCGTCATGTTTACTACTCCATCTGGTAGTCTGCACTCGTTTCAGCCTTCGCCGTCTGTTTGAAGGTCCAAGTGATTTCAGGAAAATATCGTGACGTCTGTGACCGTTCATGAAAACGTAGAGCTCTTCCAGCAGAGAACAAAAATTGCGCAGCATCTGACATTCCTCGACAGCTTTTTCCACGACCAGTTTTTCCAACGATGAGCGCTACACCAAACATATAAAGCCTGAGGGCTCTGCTGAAGCATCAGAGTCTTCAGGCCTTGTCTGCAACCCCTCATGTTACCGGCTCCGTCGTAACTTTGCGCGATTATATTGCAATGTTCAATACCCATTGAACGGAGAGATCCGTTAACTCTTTCAAAGAGTTCAACACCTGACGTTGTACCAGTTGTAAAAACATCGATCAGTCGCTCCACGGGCCTTGCTTTTTCCAAGTTACTTGGGTCAATCTCAGCGTATCTAACTAATACAGCGACGGCTTCCAGCTTACTTGTATCTTGAGTTCCATCAACAATTAAGGACACTTTGTTTCCTCCTGCTGCGATCCGCTTGCCTATCTCTTCTTTTACAGCATTCCGAAGAAGGGTCATCAAATTCATAATGGTTTGGTAACCAAGGAAGTTCACGGGACCAAACCGGCGTTCTTCGGATCGCGCTTTCTGAAGTTATTCGATGTATAGCTGAGCATCAGTATTATACTTGGCAATCATCATAAACAAGTTAACTAGCTTGCCTTTTGTACAATCAGACTTGCGAAAAGCTAGCATTTCGCTGCTGAGGTAACGGCAACAATCGATGACGACGGAAAGAACTGCGCGATTGTGGCGAGTAATTTCCTTTTGAGCAACTAACAGATTTCGATTTATCTTATTTTTGCCGCTAAACCAACGAATTTTTGCGATTTCACATTCTTGGTGGCCGGTGCTCCGTTCATGAGTGTTCACATTACGAGCGGCATTCTTCCAGTCGCTGTACCCATCTTTATAAAACAAATCCTTTTGACCGGGCAAGGAGAATATAAGGCAAAAAATGCAGTAAATACAACCAGTGCTTTTACTATACACAATCCATCCACGATCTTTAGGTGGGCCACTGGGTACATTTGTTAACCTCCATGATGCTCGAGGAAAGTCTGCGATAGGAGGCGCCATATCTTTGACATGGTTTAAAAGTAGGTTAATTGTTTCCGAGGTAAGTTTCTGGCCAACGAAATTTGCAGGGTCCATCTCTGGAACAGCTAATTCCGGTAATTCTTCATAATCGTCAACCAAAGCATCAAGTTCTGCATGACTATAATCTTGACTAGTACCAGCAACAGGATCAGACTCGCTGTCATCCTATTAAAAAAATACCGTTTTTTTTTCTCTTTCTACCAGCGTAGGCTCGCGCGTATTGCAGTTCAAAACCGTTTATTAACATATGGGTGATAGTCCTTTTATGGCGCCATACCTGTGTCTGTGTCTGGCTTTGAATAGAAGGTGAAGTCGATTCATTGTCTGTCTGCCACTGGTGTGTGTCATTTTGACTGCTGGAGGTCGATGTTTGCGGATCACGTGTCGGTGTTTCACTTGACCCAACTGCCGCTGCAGCAGTACTAGCAGTCAGGGTGACAGGGTTGCCAAAGAAATTTCGAAGGCTCTTTGATGGTTGAGTTTCAGTAGTAGTTGCTTCTTGGCTACTCAAAGAATTACAAAGAAAATAATTAATGCACAGGGCAGACAAAATTATAGCTATTACTCTGACCTATAATGGCTATAGGATACCTAACACTTTTATGGTCAAACAGGAAACATATCAGGTCATCGCACGAAATTCGTTCGACATTTAACAATATCTTTGTGTCTCTAATGATATGAGAAGTAAAATTTAATAAGTATCGAAGAGACTTTTTTAAATATTGCATGATAAATTTGTAAATAGGAGTCGAGTTTTTGTTTCTAAAATAATTCAGAAACTGGGCTTCGAAGTGAACTGTTTTTTTAAATGAATTTAAAAGAAAATACCATTACAATCCGACTACTAGTTTTTGATGTATGACTTGATAATTTTTTCGTGCTGAAAGCCTTCTCTTTAAAGCATACTAGCCATAGGTATCCCGTAGCCTTAAAGGGCAATCGCCTCGGACATAGAGTATTGATATTTGATGGATTTTTATTGTACACATTATTCTAAGAACGGGAAAATTTGTTTCAAATTTTTCCGACTAACCGTTTCCGAGTTATTGGCTTGCGAAGTTTTGGCAATTTTCCCGCCACTAGAACCGTGACGTCAATAACGGGAACAGCGCTAGAGTTGTGGCTTACGGGCGCTTCGTATACACTGGCTTTGTGTAGGCTTCCTCTGTGCTGTGTGATTTTTAGTGGAAAAAATGGCAAGTAATCTGCCATCAAAGACAAATAACCATAGTGGTAACTATTGTGTTGCTTACGGTTGCAATAACAGTGGAAGATCTGGTGTAGGGATATATACATTCCCAAAAGACGCAGAAAGAAGACGGCAATGGGTGTTGCAAGTGCAAAGGACTAGGGCTGATTTTGTGGAAGCCACATGTAAATCGGCGTCTCTCTGTGGTGATCACTTCACCGAAGATCAATTTGACGGTAGTGTTGATCGACAGTTAGCAATGGGATTTCGGGCTAAAAGGCGTGGTAGGAGTTTGTTGCCAACCGCTATCCCTACTAAGTTTGATAGGCCGGCTACTGTGTCTGGGCTGCGAAGTCCACCCAAACCTCGGAAAACCTCAGCTATTGAGAAAAGACAACGCCATAACGTAAATATACTCCAACGTTTGAAGACAAAATAGGGTAATGACATATGCACGTTTTAGATTATCCAAGAATTGCTGCTTCAAGGCGAAAGTACAAGTTCTGTCCCAACAGTTGCCACAAGCACTTGTACGTCAGACTCGGTGCTTGACTTAGTTTTTTCTGAGTCGACACCCGCAATTAATATGGAGTCGTTTCTCGAAGTAAATCTGGAAAACAATGAAGAAGAAGAGACTTTGGCCGAAGCTACCATGAAAGATTTCTCTTGTCAATTTTCCGGAGTTGAAACGGCAGACTTTTCTTGTCAGTTCTCCGGTATGACGACCCAAGACTTCTCTTGTCAGTTTCCTGAAGACGGGCTACTTTTGCCGGTAAATAGGATACCAATGCATATCAAATGTTCTAAATTGAAACACTAACACTGGCACGTGGGTTTGGCATTGGCAACCTTTGAGCCCTATATGGCTCAAACTGGTAGGCCTGAGCACACGCAACTATTGGCACAGGAATGACAAAAGCCTGGTCCAATTCCGTCCCTTCATCCTCTACAAAGGGGCTTCTATCAAAATAAACGCTCTCGTCGAAACCTTCAGCCATTTTACTCGCTTTGTCTATCACTTTGTATACACGAAACGCAGGTCTGTGGTGCGCCAAGGTGCCGTGGCTCCCGTTATTGACGTCACGGCGCCACGTGACCGCGTTGGGCCAATGGCAAAAATGCCCGATTTGAATTTTAGATTTCTCATGTTCTGAAATATCGCAGTTATATTTTCGCGTATGATAAAAAGACACATAAAACTGTAAACTAGATTTTCTACTCCATTTTATAAGACAAAGTTGTTTTTTGGTGGCTATTGCCCTTTAAAAGGCATATTTTTTGAGTCAATATTGGGTAGTAACAAATTATAATTATTAAATTAAATTAAATCAAATTAAATTAAGTAACTATTTGGTAATAACGAAAAATAAGTGGAGAATTAATTATGGTAAATAGATACTTTACCTAATTCCAGAAGGACTTGGACGTTTACCCTTCAGAATTCTTCTCACTTCGATGTTGTTGAGGTACTCATATTTGTGCTTTTCTCGAAGGTGAGAAAGCCATTTGTCTTTCCGCACGCTAAAACCACATCCAGTCCCTTGACATCGATAATATTCCGAATGTCCTTTAGGCATATTAATAGCGTTACAGGGCTCGTAAAGAGAATTGAGTTTGTAGTGTCGACCGTCCCAAGAAGTGAGTTTTCTGCCATGTGACTTCACGGTTCGCTCGCTTGAGTGCGACGCCCTACTGTTTACTTTTGCAGTGGCGGCATTTTGAAGAGCGGCAAATGGGTTAAAAGCCCATGAGTTTAGCTATGGGATGTAAGCCCAATTTTTTTCCTTAAAACTGCTGTAAGCTTTTCATTGCAACAATTTGGACCATAGGGTGCAAATACAGCCTCGACACCTCGCAAGTTACAGCAACTGTAAATATGGCTTCATCGGACTACGTTCGAACTTTGTATGCAAAGAAAAACGCTACTATTATTTTTAAAAAAACACTTGTATTTATTTAAGATTTCAGTATGGAATTTTACTTGGGGGACATGTGAGTTTCAAGGTTGGGATATGGAGTTTCAAGGGGGGTGGGCATGGGAGTTTCGGGGGGGGGGCATATGAATTTTTTTGGAAATTTGCTTGTTGCCTATGCTCACAGGCAGGGCCGTAGCCAGGATTGGGGGGGGGGGGGTTGGAAAGCTTTGGAGGGGGTTTTCAATATGCAATCTTATTGGGCGTTTACTATTCGCATATCCTTACCATTATAAAATACAAATTTCAGTTTAAACCCTTCCCCCCTGTATTCGGCGGTATCCCCCCCCCGCCAAGTGGTCAAGAGGAGTAACTCCTCATGACCCCCCCCCCCATCAGCACCACAGCTCTTTCCCCCATTTAGCCTCAGCCGACAACAAATGAGCTCGCAGGTGTAGACACTCGTTTTCCAAAGTACCATCCAAATCCCCTGGATAGAAAGCTTGCAGGTTCCGTGCTCCATTGTCTTGAGATTCCAAATTACGAAGCTTCGTGAGAAAGTCAAACTTTTGACTTAAATTCTCGTAAGCAGAGCCACGTCTCTGTAGTTCTGCAATCAACCTGTCAATAACGACGCTGAAGACGGTGACTCTAAATCTGTACTTGCCGGTCTCGGAGACTTCGGCCCCCTTTTCCTTTACTTCGTCAAACCGGACTTTTCGCTTACGTTTCCTCTTCATATCGTATGCGTAATTCTGTTCACCACTTCTTTTCATAGCTTTCGACTCATAATGATCGAAGGTACCGGCTTTCCTTAAATCTTCTAGGTATGTTACCAAGGACCGATTTTCTCTTAATCTCTTCTTTTGAACTTACTGTAGACAAGTCAAAACACGCGTGTCCTTGTGTAAGATGCTAGAGCTGTGGTTTGCAGAGGGATTCAGAATGTGTTGCCACCTTCATTGAAGCGCGAATTATGACAAGCGGAGAAAAGAACCTACACTGGCTTACAAAAATCTGACTAACTTCTTTTTTTAAATTTGATTACGTCGTAGGCTTTCAGCCTGTTGACGTTTCCTTTATGGAAAAGGTTCGAGAAAGCATACATTATTTATTAGTCAGGTACACAGTACCTGACTAATAAATAATAAATACACAGTACCTGACTAACTTAACCTAATTAAACATAATATAACCTAACCAAACTAAACCTAACCAAGCTCAAACTAATCTAATTATACTTAAACCTACATGAAAATATATTACCCCGTGGGCCCCTGGGCCAAGGTCCAAAATGGGCTCCTAAACAGGTCGGGATGGGCCCCCTAGCCTCGTGGGGCCCTGGGCCAGTGCCCAGTTGGCCCATGCGATAAGACGGCCCTGGTGTCGGGACTTGAACTGGTGAACTATAGAACGAAAGTTAGGGCCTTTAACCACTCCGCCAATCACTCGGTAGGTGAGGCTATAAGACATAACTTTTTCACAGTCTCCAAAATGATCTCCAGTTATTTTACATACTATTACATAAATTAACATTTCGTACGGAAAAATTGACATTTTCTTTTCTTTGTCTTGTGCCCTCAACGTATTTCGGCACCTGGCCCGGGACCCCTTCGAGGCTGGGGCCCCTAGGCAGCTGCCTAGTTTGCCTAGGCGGAGATACGGCACTGATTACAATATTTTCTAGTAAGTTTATTTGCAGTTAAGAATGCCCAGGAGCAAATGTACAACAATGACGAATCTACGTATTCTACGGCGTTTAAATAGTACACAAATGTTTTTGCATTAAAATACACAATATGATTGTTAATTATAAAGCTCTTAATTACAAAGCAGGTAAAGATTATTAGTTTTATGACATCTAATTAATATTTAAACAATTTCAGTGATAAGTCTGCAAGAGTGAAATAAAGGGGATCTTTGCTAATTTTAAGACACGGCTGCCATCTGTCTCCTTGTTCCTAATTTTGTTGTTAGTGCCGAGTGTGCGAAGCGAAGTGGCACCGCATCGTAGTCTGCTGCTTTCTCAATATGCGTCGCGAAGTATGTATCTGGCTGTCTTCGACCTAACACGAATTCACATGATTACATTGAATTATGAAATTAAATTATGGATTGAATTATGAAAGTTGGTTGCCTGCCGCCCAGTTATCAGTAATAACTAAGGCTTCTTTAATGGCAAACAATATGCCTGCCACTATTGACAACCACCGAGGAAGAGTGAAACAACAGGAGTTACTGCCAGCTTCAATGTGTACTCCTGATCGAGAATAGCCGTCTTCAGCTTTGTCTGCTCTTTCTTTATGCACAGTTTGGGCTTTTGGTTCCTGTACTGGCTGATTTGTACTGGCTTTCGGTTCCTTCCCTACAGGTTTTGTTCTCTTTGCCGTTTTCTTCGAATGCTTACTTATCCTTTTTTGATAGAACCTTTTCAAAACCTTCTTTATCTTTAACCAATTTTACGGAGGAGTTTCCTTACATCGAGATTTTTGTAGCTGATGCTTCCGGAGTATACCCTTCCAGTAAATCATCCTCCGACCAATCCTCTGAATCCGTGGCCCGAACTGACGATGGCATGAATCCGTTGTCCCCTATCCCCGATCGAGCCTTATTGGAAAGCTTCCGCTTCTGTGGCTGAAACTGGTAGGGCTGAGCACCTTTAATTTTTGGCACAGGAATGCTAAAGCACCCATCAAATTCCGTCCCTTCATTCTCTAAAATATAGCTTCTGTCAAAATAGTCGCTTTCGTCCGAATTTTCCGCCATTTTTTATTCAGGAATTTCCCTTTCTCACTCCGTACACAAGAAACGCAGGGCCTTTGGTGCGGCCAGGATACATGTTTCACCGATGCTGCGTCACAGGGCCAAGTGACCGCTCTGGGCCAATGGCAAAAATGCCCACTGAATTTTAGATATCTTGAATTTTAGACATAATCTTTTCTTAATATCGCAGTTATATTTCGCGTAGGCTACAAAGAAACAGCACCAAAAGCTTGATATTTTACTCTTTTTGTAAGGCAAAGTTGTTTCTTTGGTAGCAGTTGCCCATTAAATTGTACGAGGGAGAGATTTGCAATAGGCTGCATGTAACGAAATAAATGTACCATAACGTGTTACTCTCGAAAACTTAATTATTTTGTTGTTAAATTAATTTCTTGCCTTTCTTTTTTGTCAAATTATTCAACAACGTCCATATAATGGTGCGTAGGAATTCGAGCGGCTTATTATATTAAATGTGTTTTACATATTCTTCATTGCTAATAGGTTGATAGCCAGCTTGCGTTAAAATATCATCAATGCTGTAGTCAAACAATTCGAAATCCAAATGGTAACGTTGATAGACTCGCAGAATAAGTTCCCTGGGTAGACTGGCATAATAATGCGTGCGTCGACTTTTTTCATTCGAAACAGGCTTTTTATTCAACCAAGGCACAGGAACTCGTTCACCCAATCCAGTGCGTTGCCAAATGTACTATATTGCGAAAAGCAAGACGTCAAATCAAAGCGGAACTATGGATTAGATTCTAAAAGATCTTGAGATTACCGTGAAATCCTCTTTGGTCGTCTCAGTTTTGCCTATAACGTGATAGCGTATATTACAAGGGGAACATCGCCGCCAGTAAGGCACCCAGTGAGCTTCCACTATTGGTTTACCTTATGGAATGAAGCGAAATTAGAGGTTTGGCATATCGATATTAGCTTTTCGAAACTAACCATGAAGGCTTGTTGATAGCACATACTCTAAGAACTCTTCAAACGTTGGGCCGGTGAACGAGGAAGAGTTCGTATCCAGTTTTGCCATAATTTTAGTTTTGTTTCTGGATTGTTTCTTTTCCCACCTATTATATATTTCTCCAAGCTGGGACATATACTTTCTAGAATTATTCGTTTCTGTATTTTCTGGCTTTTGAATTGTGTGGCTGTGTAAAATTTGGCTCGCCAAGCCGAGCAGTCTTCTCTGTTTCTGGCCAGAATTCTTAGCTCTCTGTTCTATAATGGCCTGCCCTTTTTGTTTGACTTTTTCAGGAAAACCTGGAAGGCTGGGAATAGGATGGACGATCATTTTGTCTATGTAGGCGGAAAGAAGTCTATCCATTGGGTGGCGCACGAACATAAACTTGAAGTACGTTTCATTCGCTCGAAGAAAGTCGTCTTCCGACTAAAGGGGGAAAAACGAATTTTGACAGGACGGTTCACCGAAAAAACTTTGTGATTTCAAATTAGGAACACTTACTTTAGGAGTTAAGGAAAATCGCTCCAGCTTTTGCTTTGCGTATTTCCCGTTTGCGAGATTAAAAGCTGCTACTATAGAAGACGACCCGACTTTAGGTAGACTACATGCCAAGACAGACAATGAATGAAGAAGGTATGCATTTCTTCTATCTGGTCGCTCAACTGGCGGATCTGCGTTACGAAATTTGCAAGATATTTCAATTAACGAAATATTATGTCCTGTTAACCTGTGTTGCTAAATTTTAACCAACCTTCATCAATCAATGGATAGCCTGGAAGGAAGCGGAGCATGTTAACTGGCAAAACCGGTCCTTGACTAACTTTGTGTCGCTGACAAACATCCCGAATTCGGTCATTCCGTTGCTGATAGATAGTTGCTTGAGTTTTCATCCAATCATTTGAAACTTTGGATGGGAGGAAATAGCTCGCTGTTTTCTCTTGTTCTGTTGGGTTAATTGTCTCTTCAGAGACGGATTTGCCAGACAGTGCACCATGTATTGACTTTTCCGTAGCAACAACACCATTTACAGTCGCGTTCAAGTCCTGAATGGAGTTAAGATCTTGACCACGTAAGGTTCTCTCTTTTGCCAGGAAAAGATTAGCACCAATTATTGTACACGCGAGTATGACCAGCCACTGTTTCACAGTCACAAAAGATACTTTCCGCATAACGAAATTTGTCATCCACATACTGACAGGTTAATTAAACAGACTTGGTTCTGTCTCCACAACGCACCACACATTTGAAGATACTGAAACCGTCGTTCTAAGGAAGCCGCCTGTTCTAATATAGATTCAATGTACGGGGCTCGGAGATGCCGTTTTTTGTCCCATAACAAACTGGTTCATAGACCTTGAACTCTCTTTCGTTCTTACCAGTTCTGAAAAGAAGACATTCGCATGCATTTTTTGAAACGAAGTCGCTTTTCTAGTACACATTTGACTATAACATTTAACAACTAGTTTCGCACTTTTTTGTTCATAAGTTTTCTAGATGAGCGCAGTAAAAAGAACGGTGTGCTTATCGTAGCACTGTTAAGAAAGTTCTTCGGAATCCCAACGTTCGTCTTCGGAGGAGAAACCTAGACCTGGAAGTGGTTTTGAAAACTTTACGCCAAAACAGATTTCCATGTGGAAAACGTTCGGTTTCTTCTTGATTCCATAGACGCAACAGTAAACAAGAAAACAAATCCTAACGCTCACAATAAGGAGGATGAAAATGTAAATTGTGTGCCATGTAAAGTTCCTAATCAGCTAAAAATTTTAATCCCAGTCGGTACTGCAATAATTGTAGTTGCTGCTGTAAAATAGGCTCGTGTATCTACATCTATCCTACTGTAAATATATGGTGAGCTCATACAACGAATCCTAGAACCCCAATAGCTAGTATGGCATAAATTATTCCTAAGGTTCCAAAAGCTTATTTTTTACCGCTTTCTTGGCTAATAATATGTGAAATTATACCAAATCCTGGTAAAATAAGAATATATACTTCTGGGTGCTCAAAAAATCAAAATAGGTGTTGGTATAAAATCTGATCTTACGGAATTCTACAATCGAAAGCTGTCGAAAACGGAATCAGCTCATTCTTATGGTAGCGACTTGAAGCGTCTCTTCAAGGCAGCCAATCCAGAGATTACAGACGACGAAGGTAGGACATATAAGCAAGGATTGTCCAGAAAAGCCTTCACAGCCAGTAGCTAGGCTAGTTGTTGTTGAGTCGTGCCCTATGCTAAAAGTGTCGGTCAACGGATTAACTTGTTCTGCAGTAATTGATACGGGTAGTCATTGTTCTTTAGTAAGTACGATGGTTGCAGATAGGCTACCTGAGTTACAAGTCGAATCTACTTGTCGTAGGGTAGCTACTGCGAATCGAGGTCTAGAACTAAGTACAATAGGAGAAAGCAGGGTTGAACTTGAATGGGAAAAAGCGGATAGAACTGTGTTAGACGTATTAGTGGTTGATTGTACATACGAAGTAATCCTAGGGACGGACTTTCTTAACACAATGTTCAGCCATTTTAGATTTCGGTAAAAGCACGCTAAAGTTGAATGGTAAGCTTGTAAGAGATTGTAAGTTTAGTGGAGTTGTAGAAGTACCGAACAGCTACCATTATTGAAGCCAATCAGGAAACTTTTGTAACCGCTACGATTAAGCGACCCTTTACGAATCGTAGGTTGGTCAGCGGCGAAGCGATGCTTGTGGAGCCTAGTCCTTTACTACAACAAAAAGGGGTATTTGTAGCTAGGGCCTGCGTATCAGAAACATCTGGTTGCGTACCCGTGTTAATGTGTAATGTTGGTGATCAACCTGTAAGGTTAGAAGAGGGTGAAGCTTTGGGAGAAGTGTCGATAGCGCTATTAACAGATGAAGTACTTCCCCCCACGGAAAGAAAGAAAGTAGGTGACGAGTGGATGCCAGAGCTATCTCATTTAAAATACGAAGACAGAAAGGCTGTTAAATCCCTTTTGAGTGAGTTCAAAGAGGTTTTTGCTGGTGAAGGTCAAGTTGGTAAGGTGAAAAACGTAAGCATAAAATAGAAACTAGGGGTAGTCCGATTAAGCAAAATCCCTACAGGCTTCCCATTCATTTAAAAGAAGTTGTCCAAACCCAGGTTCAAGAGATGTTAGAAAACGACATTATTGAGCCTAGTAATTCACCGTGGGCAAGTCCAATTGTGTTAGTGAAAAAGAAAGACGGGGCTTATCGGTTTTGCGTGGATTTTAGGAAGGTCAATGAAGTAACCAAGAAAGATAGTCACCGTTGCCAAGGGTAGATGATTTAATCAAGACAGTAGGGTCAGCTCGTTGGTTTACAAGCTTAGACCAGAAAAGCGGTTTTTGGCAATTTTCTATGGAAGATAGATGTTACGGATCAAATTAATGTCCCTAACAAGTAGGCTTTAGTGGAAAGGGGTAAGAGAAGATTCACCACAGCCAAATCCTGTTTGTACTAATCCTGTAAACTCACCACAACTTTTCTCTAGTGACAATTCCCCACACGAAAAATTCACCACAGTATGATCATTGAATACTGACATATACCCAAGTGACAATACCCAAGTGAAGATGAAAACTTTAACCACTTAATCATAATTAATAATAAATTTGAATACAAACTACCACTCGATTGAATTTGAACACAACTACAACTTTTAAAACTCGTTTTCAGGATTGCTCACGTTTAATAATAATACATTTGAATACAAACTTTACAACTCGTTTTGTGTTACAAACTACTACAACTCGTACAACTACCTCTACAATTTGACTACAAACTACAATTCGTTTACACACTCGTTAACCGAAACTGATTTTCCCATTTAAATCAGTGTAAAACACGATAATGCGTTCCCGGCGAAATATTTTTTAAAAATGTTTATTCAAATAAAATTACAGGTACATGTTTTTTTTGTTTGTTTTTTTAATTTATCTCAGCGTGAGCACTGCTCGTTGCCGCCTATTTATTGGGTCTGAAGTTGAGTAATCAGCTTGATGATCATACTGTGGTGAAGTTTCGTGTGGGGAATTGTCACTAGAGAAAAGTTGTGGTGAGTTTACAGGATTAGTACAAACAGGATTTGGCTGTGGAGCCTTCTGTGGTGAATTTTCCTGTGGGGAATTGTCACTAGAGAAAAGTTGTGGTGAGTTTACAGGATTGGTAAACACAGGTTTTGGCTGTGGTGAATCTTCTAGTCCCCGTGGAAAGATAATGTATTGACGTTCGTTGTGAACTGTCTTTGTTGTTCTTTGGACTGTGTAGGTGTTCGACCTGGACTCTGTATATATAGTCAAAAAGTTCCGTCGTATAGTTAACGTCAGAAGTTGTGATTCGCGGAAAGGTCAGGTAATGTCTTAGTCATGGTTATTGATGACAAGAAAGAATGCAAAGGTGAAGTATCGCCTATTAACCGTATACAAAGTCATGGGTCAAGGTTCATACAAAGTCTTCTGTCCTTCCGGAGCAATCCGGAACAGCCATCTTCCAGCATCCTGTCCCAATTTCGTAAACTTGGGAAATGTCTTTAAACTAAACAGTAAGAGATAATTGAAAAATTCTTTTTTTTTAAAATATCTTAATAATAAACTCGATAAATCTGGGTTCGTGTTTTTTTAAATATGATTAATTTAACATGTTCCTCTATGTAAAAAACTATGGAAGGCAAATCTTAACAAATACGAACCCAGTTATATTGAAAAATAAATCCCCTACATTTCTGTCACAATACAATTTGATTATATTGCAAAGGGACTGAGAATTCTCGAAGCCTTTTTCCTTTACTATAGCGCCATAAGGAGTTCCACTACACCGTGAGATGCATATGTTGTCATCGATAAACCAATTCAAATCATTGAACAAATACGTTAACCAGCGGATCTCAAACTATGTGCCGCGATGGGCTTGCAGGGGCGCCGCGGAAGATTCCTATAATTGCACAGATGCATATAATATGATAGATATAATTGCAGCCATTATATAGCCCTATGTTCTAAGGGGCGCCGCGCGAGCTGCGAATATGTTCCGAGGGGCGCCGCGGCGAATTGGGGGGATACTGTTCGTGCGCCGCGAACAAAAAATTTTGAGAACCCCTGCGTTAAACAAATGCAAAGCAAGTAATGCTTTTCGTATGACGTCATGTGCAGGTTTCTTCTCGTTTGACGTCGCACAGGCCACTCTTCCAAGTGGCGTTCACACTTCCGTGCAAAGTAACATGCGGGTGCATCTATCGGCTTCGCAGTCGAGAGCCCATACCCTTGCAATAGAGCGTTTCAACACGTTCTCCGGATTTAGTTACCAACGTACGTAATGTATCCCGGAATTAAAAATTTACACTAGTGTGTCACTGTCTAACAATGAATTTTTATTTTTTTTTCAGCTGGTGGAGTGAAAGGGCAAGTTTTAACGTTTCTCATCAACTTTCGTTGATGAGAATCGTTAACTAACCTAATCTAACCTAACCTAATCTAACCTAAGCAAACCTATAACCTAACCTCTAACCTAAGCAAACCTATAACCTAACCTCTAACCTAAGCTAACCTAACCTATCCTAACCTAACCTATCCTAACCTAACCTAAACTAATTCATTTCCAATCCAACAACAATTTTCAACTCGAGTTACACCCATTTGTCATTCTTTTTCCGGAGAACGTTTTGCAACAATAATACACACTAGTGTCAATTTATCTCCGAGTTCCGAAACTGGAGAACCTGTTGGGAGCGTTTGCCAAATTCACCAGTGGCATCTAGTGAAGCGCATGTAACCTATGGATCCGACATCTTGCGCAATAGCACTCCCTATTTTTTTCTTTTTTTTTTAGTTTTAGCACAACTATGAGTCATGTGAATAGTCAAGTGTGGTCTAAATGTATAGAAAAGCTTCCAGGGATCTCAGAGCAGTTGATCAAAGAGTATTTTCAGTCACAAACTACATCGGATAGGCATTTTAACCGTAGCGAGCTTTTCTTAAAAGACCACTATGTTACGGAAGTTGAGACCCTACTTCTTCCTTGTGGAAAAAAACTACGCGTTAGGGCAAAATGCTTGAGAAGTTTCAGAAAAAAACGATGCACCACATCGGTTTGATCGTTTTGTGATTTCTTCGTCGCTGATTAACCCAGAGTACAACGCGGAAACAAAAGTTACAAGTCTATTTCGTGCAATTCCAAGGAGGCCCTTAAAAGTATGCGTTCCCTTATAGAACGAGTACAGGCCAGTCTTGAGCATGAAAGAAGAAGGGTTTTCGCACTTGAGTTCCGTTGCGTCGATAATCACCCTTGTAGATGCATAATTTTCCCGGAACTCCTCTGGCATCGTTTCTTCAATGTACTTATTCGGTGGCCACAGCTGTAAGCATCCAAGGCGATAATACATAAAGTTTACCCAGCTGGTGAATGTCCTACTGACTGTAGATAAACTAATACCAAATCGATGCGCCAGGTCTTTCTCTAAAAAGTTTAAACGAAGCCGACAAAGCACCAACAAAAGCTGGTCAGCAGAACTCATCTTTCGCGGTCTCCCTCGTGACGTAGGTAAGGCATTCAGGTTCGTGGCTTCAGGCTCACGCCACTGGATGATACTTTCGCCGTTCTTCCCGGGATCTAAGTAATTCAACAAGCCCTCAAACTCCTTATCGGATTCCAGGCCGGTGTATAACTTAAGCAAGTTTCGGTTATCTTTCATCTTGCGTACGACATTTGGCACGATTTCAAAAGTTCTAATTCAACACGAGCCGTTGAAAGTTCTTTTCGCACTTCTTGCAAAGAATCTGGAAGTGCAGCGATTTGATTTTCAGCGTTGTTCCTAGCTTGTTTTTCTTTTGCCAAAACGTGGAGTAATGAGAATTTCTCTTTCATCATTTCTTCTAACTGGGACTTTAATTCATCGCCTGTGGGGTCTTCTGGTTTCATATTGCAAATATCTAAGGATATTTTTCCGGTTGATCAGCAGGCTCAACACATTCGCAGCTGGAAGAGGAAGCGATTTCGTCCTCTGGCAAAGGAGTCTCTACATGAAGGCTGAGATCTTCGTGCCCAGGAAATATTTCGCTGGGTAACTCTCGCTTCTTTGGTGATTTCCTAGGTTTGGCTTTTGGTTTAAGTCAAAAACTGAGGGCAAAACCATTGGTTTTAATTCTCTTTTTCCTGATGGAGGTTCGTAAACATAAGTCATTGACTTCATAATGCCTGGAACATATCACTGTTCTTTCAGTGAACTGAAAATTATGTTAAAAAAATTAGTCATTTATAAATGAAACATTCTGCAAACACCCGTACATCTTATTGGCAAGTGCACGCGGGAGCCTGAACCAAAGCCAATTAATATGACATGTTTTTTTTTTCCTTGGGACTCCCAGAATTTTTTCCAATTCACCTTACGGAAATAAAAAAAATATTACAATGTATATATTCTTGTAAACCTACAATATTTGAAAGCCCGAATCGATTTCTTTTATAATGAAGTCAGAGTAAAAATAAAAACCATGTGTTCCTCCTGTAGGAATGTCTTTATCAGCGGTTCTCACTCTACGCCGCAACACGTTCTCCAAAGTTTTCTCGTGTGCTAGGTTTGATAGGCTTGGCACACGGCTCTGGTGTGCTTTTAGACGTTTCCAGCAGTTGAGTTAAGTTAGGTTAGGTTAAGTAGGTTAGGTTAAGTAGGTCAGGTTAAGTTAGGTTAGGCTAGGTTAGGCAAGGTTAGGCTAGGTTAGGCAAGGTTAGGCTAGGTTAAGTTAAGTTAGGTTATATTAGGTTAAGTTAGTTTAGGTTAAGTTAAGTTAGTTTAGGTTAAGTTAATTTAAATTAACCTAAACTAACCTAGCCTAACCTAACCTAACTTAACCTAACCTAACCTAGCCTAGCCTAACCTAACTTAACCTAACCTACTTAACCTAACCTAACTCAACTGCTGGAAACGTCTAAAAGCACACCAGAGCCGTGTGCCAAGCCTATCAAACCTACCACACGAGATAGGTGTGCTAGACTTTGGAGAACGTGTTGCTGCGCCGCGGTGGGCATCAGCCCACTCTAGCAATTAGATAGGATATGTTCTGAAGGGAGCCGCGAACAAAACAGTTTTGAGAACCACTGTATATTGGAGTCTGTCCATATTGCAGCCCCATTAGCCCCTGCGTAAAGCGATGAAATAGGAGTGAGTTAGCGTGCCTGCCCAGCGGGTGTGGGGAGAAGGGGTCTAGTGCCTGTTGGCCAAGGCGGTCTGTGGCGCGAGGAGGGAAGGGAGGTCCCAGTTCGGGAAACTCCCGAGAAGCCGAATAGACGAAAGAGGGTGAAAGAACCAACAACACACACCGCTGTAGGAATACACGTGGCGCCCATGCTTGTCCCTTGAACGGACAGGCCCAACAGCTTGAAATAAATCGAAATCCTTGCCAATGCTTGTGCCGTCTGTTGTGAATTTGACTGCTTTCTTGAAACATTTGCTTTTCCCGCCCCATTTTGTACCCTCTTGCATCTTTCTGGACCAAGGGTGCAAGGGGTTGGTAGCCCTGCCGTTTTTTTTTCCGGTTCTCGCCTCTCGTTTTCCCATGTGACTATAGTTTTGTAGCTACGTTTCTTTTTAATAAATTCTGACGATTTTACAAGACCTCTGTTTCTAGTGATTGTATCAAGTTGGACAAGGCCCTTACCCCAAACCTCAACACACAACGCAGGCCTCATTTTATTTCCATATTTTATAAGAAATTCACGTCATTCTGTTTTTGGTGCCGTGACCAGGATGGCCGAGTCCCTCTCAAATCTTAAACGAGCTCGTGGCGCATCACGCGGCCACATTACTCGAACGAAGAATCTTGGCGAGAATCTTTTGCAAAATATCTTGACTCCGGTAGAGATGGTAAGCCAACTTTCCCGTATAATTGCGATCCTACAAGACAAGAAAGTGGTAGTCGACGGAGTAACGGACCAAATCAAAGCCGCCCTAACGCTTGACACCGACTTAGATGAAGAGTATAGACAAGACGAAGTCTGGCAATCCGAGTTTGATGAAATATTCATGAGATTTGAGTCCAAGCTCGCCTTCTACAGAACTTTACCTGCCACAGCCTCACAACCCTCGTCTTCTCCCATGGCTACTTCAGCTAACCCTTTGATTACTATTACCCCTGTTCCATCCTCGTCCTATCCCAATGCTTCCGTTGCCACCACCCCCTTTTTGCGAAAATCGAAACTTACCCTGCAATTACGTAGATTCGATGGAGATGTACTGGAATGGCAGTCCTTTTGGGACCAATTTCGCGCTGAGATCCACGACGACCCCACCCTCTCCCCCGCAGTTAAATTCAACTATCTTCTTTCCGTATTGGAAAAGGATGCCAGAGAAGCGATCACCGGTCTTCAACCGTCCGATGTCCACTATATGGAAGCTATCGCCATCCTACAGGAGAACTACGGGAGCAAGGAGAAGCTGGTTCAAGCACGCTTTAAGGCACTTCAAGAGCTTAAGCGATCGGACGGGTCACTGGAATCGTTGAAAAACTTCCTTCTTCGTATGAACGTTCATCTTAGAGGATTGGATGCGCTAGGAAAATCACCCGATTCCTACGGGGAGTATATGGTTGGTGTACTTTTGGCAAAGTTACCTACCGAAACCCGCCGTAATCTGTCCCGATTCCAAAACAACTCAACGTGGACCATTGCAACACTACGTGTGGCTCTTAAACAAGAGGTAGACTTGCTGGAAGCAAGTGAGGATGAGAAAGTGACTTCTACTCCACCAGTTGAGACTCCCAAAGCGAAGCCTACCCCAAGAGGAAGCCCATCAGCGGCTGCTCTTATTATGAACACTCGAAACGACGCTAGGCCCATCAAGTGCGCCTTTTGCGCTGATTCCCACAAGGCGGTAGAATGTACCCGCTATGCGACCCCCGAACAGCGTAGAGTTGTGGTAAGAGAAAAGAATCTCTGTTTTAATTGTCTGTCTAGTTCGAATCACACGACAGCCGTGAACTGCAGATCCAAGAATCGATGTCGCATTTGTCAGCAAAAGCATCACACCAGCCTCCATGGCTCCGCCCCCACCTCCTCCGTGATTGAAGCAAGTACCTCACCAACGACGGCTCTCACTTTAGGCCTTCCACCGAGTTCCAGCCTCGTTTTCCTCAAAACTGCGGTTGCTCCCGTTATGGTAAACGGACGGACTACCGTGGCGAATATTCTCTTCGATGAGGGAGCTCAAACATCGTTCGCTACTTCCGATTTAATGGCTAGACTGGGCCATATCCCTAATCAATTTGTGAGAACAACTTTAAATGTTTTTGGATCCAGTAGTCGACGTTCTCTTCCAGTTACCCAACTTACCATCGTGACGTTACAACATGAGCAATACAACATTGGTGTCACCGTTGTTCCACGCATTGTGGTTCCTCTAGATCTTAGGACACCTGTAAATCTCCGCGATTTGCCCCACCTACGAAACCTGACGTTTGCTCACCCAAATGTGGGCCAGGAGGTATTCCCTGTCGATCTACTAATTGGAGCAGATTTCGCCTGGTATTTCCTGCAGGACGTCACTATTCGTGGACCAGGACCAACAGCTGTCAAAAGTTCTCTCGGGTACCTTCTCTCGGGTCCACTCCAATCCTTTTCCTCGGTTGCCCCTTCGTGTACCCTATTACTTGTTGGCAACGCATCTATTCCTGACGAAAAACGTCTCGAGGATTTTTGGCGATTGGAATCAGTTGGCATTGGAGCAGAAGACACGGAAAGCGATTTCTTGCAGGAATATCAAGATTCTATGATTGAACGCCAGGACGACGGAAAGTACGTTGCAAGACTACCCTGGAAGTCGAACCATCCGCCCCTACCGAGCAACTTGGGAATCACGACCATCCGCACGGAAAACCTGATGCGAAAACTGAGAAGAGACCGATCTCTGTTACGGAAATACGACAGCGTAATTCAAGATTACTTACTCAAGGGATTTATAGAGAAAATTACCCTAAACTCAGTGTCTTCCGGCGTGCATTACCTACCTCATCGGGCCGTAGTTAAGGATTCTGCTACCACGCCACTTCGTATTGTTTACGACTGTTCTTGCAAAGCCGATCCGGACAGTCCCAGTCTAAACGACTGCTTAGAACCCGGTCCTGCTCTGCAAAATGATCTTTGCGGCATTCTGTTACGTTTCAGGAGCCATCGCTTTGTCGTCACCAGCGATATAGAAAAGGCATTCCTAAATATCTCTCTTCACCCTAAAGACAGAGATTTTTTACGGTTCTTGTGGCCTCAAGACCCTCAAAACCCAGACTCTCCATTGGACGTGTACCGTTTTAAGGTCCTCATGTTTGGGGTTACCAGTTCGCCGTTCATTTTGCTTGCCGTCCTACTTAAACATCTTTCTTCGTATGACTGCCCACGAGCATCCTTATTAAAAAGGGATATATATATGGACAATCTCCTCACAGGAACGGATACCGAACAAGAACTCCTGCAGTTGTACCAAGACGCTCAAAGGATGCTTGCAGAAGCCCGCTTGAACTTGCGCGACTGGAGTTCCAACAGTCCCCTCCTCCAGCAATTTACTGGTGTAGACCCTTCCTCAGCCATGGTCAAGACTCTTGGTCTTCTTTGGGCCCCAAAGGAAGATTTTTTATCCTACCCCCCTCTTAACTTGTCTATGGATGTTGCAACTATGACGAAGAGAATTCTTTTGAAGCAGATCAGTAGCATCTTCGACCCCTTAGGATACCTTAGTCCTGTTGTTCTTTCAGCTAAGTTGCTTATGCAACGGGTCTGGAAACTAGAACTTGATTGGGATGACCCGCTCCCTGAGTCAGTTAAATCCCCTTGGCTGAAATTTGTCAAAGACTTTGTGGGATTAGAATTACTTCAAATTCCACGTTTTTACTTTTCTTCTTTTAAATCGTCGGTTAGTTTGCACGTTTTCGCGGACGCAAGCCCGCTTGCGTACGGAGCTGTTGCCTATTTAGTCACGGCAAGCTCCTCTTCGTTCGTCATTTCGAAATCCCGGGTAGCACCTCTTAAGTCTTTGACCCTCCCCCATTTGGAACTCTTAGCTCTGAATCTGGCGTGCCGTTTGGCTCACTTCGTTCTCCAAAGTCTTCACTTCGAAGACATTCCAGCCGTTTACCTTTGGACCGACTCTCGCATTGCGCTCCATTGGTCTACCGGCACTCGACCCCCTCGTCGTGCACTTGAAAATCGGGCTAATGAGATCCAGAAGTTAATGGTCAAACTGCAAGCACGATTACTCCATTGCTCTTCCAGCGAGAACCCTGCCGATTTACTCACACGAGGTGTATCCTTGGGAAGACTACAACATTCTGTGCTTTGGAACCATGGTCCTGATTTGCTGAAGCAACCTTCGCTTAACGAAACCCACCCTGAACAGAGTCATGTTGTATCCCTTTTAGTCCAAAACAGATCTCTTACTCTCAGTGAGTCAGATACCCCGGATCCGGTCTTTCCCAACATTTTTTCTCGTTTTAGCTCATGGAGCAAAACGGTAAATGTATTATCTTGGGTTCTCCGATTTGTTCGTAACCTGAAATGTAAGGATAGACAAACTGGCCCCCTTCTACCTAAAGAACTAGAAACAGCAGAGAACTGGCTCTTTCGCTTGGCTCAAGCTTCGGATTTCCCTGAAGTAGTTAAAGAATTAAAGGAGAAACGAGAGACTTCCAAGCCGAAACTATCAATTATTCGTCAACTCGGTCTCTTTCTCGATGACAACTCAGTTCTTCGCTGTAAAGGCCGTATACAGAATGCCTCTTTAACATTTTCGGCGAGGCATCCGGTCTTGTTGTCTAAGAAGTCACCTTTGATTCCCCTCTTAATACACCACTACCATCGTCAATCTTTACACTCTGGTGCAAATGCCCTTTTGACGCTTATTCGTCAGCGCTTTTGGGTCCCTGCTGCTCTCCCACTGATTAAGCAGATCATTCGTAAATGTATGATCTGCAAACGTCTCAATGGTTTGCCTTACAATGTGACCGAAGCCGCGCCTTTACCCTATTCCCGTGTATCTCCTGGGTTTCCATTTGAAGTCACCGGACTGGACTTTTTGGGTCCCATTTTTGCCGTAAAGTCTCCTGAGACTGTTGATGTAAAATTTTATGTCTGTCTATTTACATGTGCTAAAATCCGTGCAATTCATTTGGAACTCGTTATCGACCTGAGTGCTGTCGCCTTTCTTCACGCTCTTCAGAGATTTATTAACAGAAGAGGCTGTCCCCTTGAACTTCTTTCTGATAATGCTACGAACCTTGAAGCCGCATCCAACGTTCTTAAGAATTTGCAGGCATCCCAAGTCGTTACCTCATATCTCTCCCAAAAGAAGATCACCTGGAGACATATCCCTAAACGTGCTCCTTGGTACGGAGGCTTTTGGGAGCGACTCGTCGGATTGACAAAGTCCCTGCTGAAAAGAACCTTAGGAAGAGCGCGCATCAAAGTCCAGGACTTAGTCACCTTGCTGACAGCTATAGAAGCTCAATTAAATAATCGGCCTCTTACCCAGAATTCTAATGATATTCAAGACGATCAACCTTTAACCCCTTCTCATTTTTTACATGGAAGAGTACTTCCTATTTTACATTGTGATTTGTCTTCCTTCGAAAAATCAGAACTGAGCGACCTCTCAAAGGCCCTTCATTGTCAACAATCCCTCCTGCAAAATTTCTGGCATCGTTGGTCCCGAGAATACCTAACGGCTCTCCGGTCTGCTCATTGCAATTTTTTATCCGGAAAACCGATAGAGATTAAAGAAGGGGATCTTGTCTTTATTCATGACGAAGGAAAAAGGTTATTCTGGAAAGTCGGCCGTGTTACTAAACTCTGTATGGGTTTGGATGGAGTTGTCCGTTCCGCCATACTTCGTACTGCAAACGGTACTACGAATCGCCCTTTATCCCGTTTGTACCCCATGGAAATCACCTTAGATTGTAAATCCAACCCTGTCACTGAGGACTCCCTACCACTTCGAGCAAGATCCTCGCGCCAAGCTGCCAAGAGAGCTAATTTGCGGATCCAGCAGATTGTTTCTGAAGAACAGTAATCTGCATCTCTGGCCGGCGGGAGGATGTTGTGAATTTGACTGCTTTCTTGAAACATTTGCTTTTCCCGCCCCATTTTGTACCCTCTTGCATCTTTCTGGACCAAGGGTGCAAGGGGTTGGTAGCCCTGCCGTTTTTTTTTCCGGTTCTCGCCTCTCGTTTTCCCATGTGACTATAGTTTTGTAGCTACGTTTCTTTTTAATAAATTCTGACGATTTTACAAGACCTCTGTTTCTAGTGATTGTATCAAGTTGGACAAGGCCCTTACCCCAAACCTCAACACACAACGCAGGCCTCATTTTATTTCCATATTTTATAAGAAATTCACGTCACCGTCGTTTGATTGCACAAATAAAAAATAAACATCTACTCAATGTTAATTCTAAGTATTACAGAGGGCATAACCTAACCTGGAGAAGCTCAACAATGAACTTTTTGAGTGCACTTTGCAGACCTACAACGCAACGAAGCACCAGACAGTTTCATTTTTATGAATGTCTAGGATGTAGAGACCAGTACAATATTGTACACAAAGCAATGTATACAGTAACGGAAGAATAGCTTGAAATACTCGACACATAATACTCGAGCTAGCACTAATTGTTACTGAAAGACTACGAAGATACGTACATAAGACACACGCAAAAAGGACGCGAATTAGCACGGCAAAGGAACACAAGCGCCAAGGCTGTGAAAACATGGGCCAGCTACCCGCAGCACGGAAGCTGTATATAGTCTAGCCCGTCTTGGGCGCCATTGCAGCCACGGAACGGAACGAAGAAAAAGTGGCTTTTTCAGTTTACGTTTGTGAAGTAATTAAAGCGTTTAAAAGACTGGTTGAGCATTCAAAAGAAAGAAAATAGTGCCAACCGTATGAGTCCAGGGATCGATTTTCAATGCGCTCATACGTCAGGAGGCTAGCTCTCCAGCCAGCAGTGTCATAGAGATAGGGAAATTTGAAATTTGGCGGAGGTTAGGGAATTAGTTATTCGGTTAATGGGCATAATTTTGACATAGTCCTTTTCAGCCGAACACTTCGTTTGGTCTCTTTTATAACAATATTAGGGGTTGCAAAAATATTGGAAAAAGAGAATAAAAGTCCTGCGTTATTTGATCAAAGGGAGAGATGGTCGCCAATTTACTAAATGTATTCCAATTTATAAAACAATGGCCCTTAATAGCAACTATGTCTCTTTGATCCCCTTAGACTCCAAGGCGCTTTCAACCTAGTAGTCGCTCATCCAACATTTTCAACCGAGTTCTAGTCGAAATGCCCTGCCAGGGTGTTTCTGTCTTTGGAACTAGGATGGCTGCTTGAAAATGGCCGTCGGAAAGAAACCGTATGCCAACGGCCATACCACGCAGAATGTACCCAGACTCGTCAGCTCCTGGAAGTCAATTCCGATCGCTCCCGAGCAAAAGTCATTTTCTAGTTCCTAGTTCATCACGAGAGTTAGAATCCCGTGATAGCGTGTAGTTTTTTTTTGGACTTGATTATTAAAAAGGGAAAACGCATTCAAGCACAGTTTCCTTACGACCGCGACCGCTTCCATTGCATTAGTTAAAGGGTAAGCGACGTATTAGTGTATAATTATTATTTTTTTTTTCTATATATAGATATTATTTGCCTTGTTGTGTGAGTGTGCGTATTTCCCATTTTCCCCTTTCTTCCCAGCAAGCTGTCATTAAGCAAATCCCAGACACATAATCCAGATAGTCTGGTTAAATTCCTCCCCCCTTTGTTTCCCTTTTTTCTCTCAGTTTCGAACTCACACTGGAGGTATTGAACACGTGGCTATACCCTGTTTGTTCTTGTCTTCCCGTTTGAACTCACGGGTGGTAGCGAGCACGTGGCCATACCCTTTTTGTTCTTTTCTTCCTGTTTGAACTCACACAGGTGAAGTCGGGTATTCTCATATTCGTGCCTTTTTCCTTGTTTGTTTTCAAAACAGATACCCCGCCTTGTTTTTCTGTTCAACCTATATTTCAAATTTAATTTTGATACTTTTCCTTCTACTTTCTATAAAAAAAAAAAAATGGATAACACGGGAATTGGTCCAAAATTATCTCGATTGAACACGGCGTTCATTAATCTAGCACAGTTACCGTGGAACGACCTACCATCCCATTCTTTTTTTCATCAAAAATTAATGAAGGAGTACGGAGTGAAAGAAGAAGAGCTAGCGTGCATAGATATTGACAAGTACAACAAGACATGGAACTTAAAATTCAAAACCGAAAAGGCACTGGAAAAGTTTGTTGAAACATGCGGAGGCGAGATCCAACTAACGCACAACAACGGAACGCTGTACTACTTGCCAGTAGGCACAACCGAGAGTAAGCACAGAATACTTTTACTATCCAAACTTCCATTCGAAATAGAAGAGAAGCATATCGTAGAAACACTGAAAGAATATGGAAAGGTCCTAAAATTTCGCAGAGAATTCTTCACTGGAAGCAATATCTTCAAAGTAGCTAGGGAGAGAGCCACCGTACAGTTTTTAATGACTAAAGACGTGCCTCCTTTCATAAACATCTTAGGCACATCTGTACAAGTTCAGTACCCTGGACAGAAAGAGCAGTGTAATTACTGCAAAACTCTGGGCCATAACCGTAATGGATGCCCTAAGCTAGCAACCAAGCAAAAACGATTCGAGGAGGATTTTCCGCCTTTAGTCGTTAACAGTGCTAACGCAGATTGTCAAACAGAGGGAGAAGGGTATAGTACATTGGCAACTCTTGAACCCCTTGGCAAAGTAGTAGAAGAGAATGAAGGGTCGAAGGACCAGCCAACAGGGGTAGACACAGATTTGAATACTCTGGAGGTAGAACCTCCGGTAACACAAGACATGGAGGTGCAGGAGAGCACAACCAAAGTACCGGATTCAGAAGCGGTTTTGATAACAGAAGAGGAGGAGGCCGAGGAGCCAGCGCTAGAAGTGCAGAATCGTTTCCAGTTACTAGGAACGCTAGGAGAAGAAGAAGACGTGAGACTCGGGGAAAGCGAAGGGTTTTTGATAGCAGAGCAGCAAAATGCAAACGAAAGCGAGGAAATCACAAGCCTGACGACACTAAGCCGGACACCCAAAGCAACTGACCAACAAGTTAGGGAAAAATCAGGACTCAACCTTCGTTTAAAAAAAATGCGTACAGATGAATACGAAAATTTAAAAACCCCAGTGAAATCGATGGCCAGTCAAGAAGTTGAAAAGGAAGGAAATGAAGAAATACAGAAAGAACCAATTTTACCAGTAAAACCATCAACAAGTGCAAAAAAGAAGAACGTACCAGCTACCAAAGCACAGAGAACTGCTGCGACGAGGGCAGGCAGAACCCCACGCTAATATGGAAGCTCTAAACGAAGAAATTAAAATATGTAGTTTAAATGTCAGAGGACTGAAACAATCGATGAAACAAAAACTGATGACAAGCTTTATAGAACAGTATGAGCTAGATGTAGTGTGCCTTCAGGAACTCAATACGGATTTCAACCCAAATCCAGATAGGTTCAATCTTATTTGTGATGTAGGACCTGGAAAACCAGGTATAGGTATTCTCTATAGAAGGGAATTCGAATTAAAAAACTTTAAAACCTCGACGACAGGTAGAATCTTACAAGCAGTCTTTCAAAACTTTATCGTATTAAATGTCTATGGCCACCCAGGGAATCACCCAGCAAACGAGAGAAATGAGCTTTTTAACATATTTTTACCAATTTACCTTAAAAATGAAAACATACACACAGTCTTAGTGGGCGATTTTAACGTAGTAATAGACGGAAAAGACGCTACTACCCCGCGCATGAACGAGTTCCTAAAACGCGCAATAAAAGGCTTTGAACTAGTCGACGCATATCGCCTTCAACACGCGCTAACAACAGACTTTACCTTTCTACACCCCAAAGGAGGAGCTAGACTCGACAGAATTTATTTGGGCAAAGGTTTGAAAAATAATTTTCATAAAATAGAACACACAACTTTCGTGGGATCTGACCACGAAGCGGTCATAGTAACACTCAAAGGCGCCCTTGAAGACATAACAAGAGAAGAAATAAGACGAAGACCCAATAGATGGCACCTAAACCAAGATATATTAAACGACCCGCGCTTCGCCATACACGTTAAGGAACTAGCTCAAGAGTTTACTACCCGATTAGATCCAAAGAAACCATACATAAGGTACTGGAATAATTTTAAGAAAAACATTCAGTTATTTGCCAGGAGCCTCCAGCAAGAAATAAAAATTGAGCAGAAAACACTAAGATCCTTTTACAAGAGCTGTTTCGATGAAGCAAGCGAGAACGTCAGTGCCAATGCAGGGAGTTGGGGGGATTTTGTATACTATAGACAGAAATTGAGAGAAATGGAAATACGCCAAATACAAGATGCATTATACAAGAGCCGAATAGATAGTATACAAAAGGGTGAACAAGCGAGTCTGACCCACGTACTGGAAGAAAAAAGGAAAGCTAACCAGAGCATTTTTAAAAGCTTAAGAAGACCAGATGGGGAACTCCTTCACAAGGAAGAGGACATGAGAGCTTTATTCGAAAACCATTTCCAAACAATCTACACACCGGAAGATAGAGTAGAAGAGACGGAAGTGTTTGGAACATCCTTTCTAGAGATGGCAATATCTCACGATGACGAGGAAAATTTAAAGCAAACGATAACGTGGAGAGAAGTTCGATCAGCAATCAATTTATTACCCCGCAATAAGTCCCCAGGGCCGGATGGGCTGAGTGTTGAATTTTATGCAAGTTTTTCAGAGATTTTGTCCCCACTACTGGTTCTTTTAGCCAATGAGGTTTTCCAAGGGGGACTCAAAGAGGGTGACAATGACAGCCTAGTAAAACTTTTAGCCAAAGGAGGAGATAAAAAGAACATACAAAACTGGAGACAGATCGCACTACTAAACTCAGACTACAAAATTTTATCAAAATTGCTCGCTGAGCGAATTAAGCCATATCTAACGCAGGTAATCGTTCCGCATCAAACTGGGGGGGTACCAGGGAGGAACATTACGGACAACTTAGCCAAAATTAGGAATGCAATAGAGTTTGCAACAGAAAGGTACAGACAATATCCAGAAAACTTTAGTAATTATAAAACCAATTCAATTGCGAGACTAGGCGTCATCGCACTAGATCTCGAGAAAGCATACGATAGGGTGAACAGAAACTATTTATTTAAAATCATGAAACTGTACGGCTTCCCAGACTATATCATAAATAGTATACAAGGACTCTACGAACATGCGAGATGCAAAATCTTAATCAATAAAATATACGCCAAGCCGGTAAACTTGAATAGAGGAGTAAGACAAGGGTGTCCTTTATCTCTTTATTTATTTAGTATATATATAAACCCTTTATTAACCAAGTTAGCACAGGAATTGCACGGGTTTGATATCATAGGCGAAAAACAGATAGTAATGGGTTACGTGGATGATCTAACAATACTAACAGCTAAAGAGACGGATTTTAAACTTATAGAGGAAACCCTGGAAGCCTTTTGTAACTCATCGGGAGCAAAAATTAACTGGAAGAAATCAGGCATTCTTCCTTTTGGAGCATGGCAGGGGAGAGAGGACTGGGCCATGCCGAAATTGAAAACTAAACTAGATTTGCAGATTCTAGGGATTAGCTTCAAACAAAAGATGTCCGAAACAATCTCCAATAACTCAAAAATTATGGCACAATACGCAACCAAGAAATTCTACGTCTGGAAAACAAGATTCTTATCCATTCATCAAAAAGTAAGCTACGTCAACCTTTATATTTTACCACTTCTTTATCACCTGGCAAGAATTTTACCAATTACAAAGCCCTGCATAAAACTGATGAAGCAAAAAGTGGGGACCTTTCTATGGGGCGGTAGGCTGGAGAGATTAGCCTATGAAGAAATCTTAAACGCACGTACAGACGGGGGACTGGGCCTCGTGGACCTAGAGAGCCAGTGTAGAAGCTTCCAGATGCAGAAACTTTGGAATGACTCGCAATCAACCGACAGAGCTACGAAAAGAATTTTAACGTATTTTACAGCTATACCATGGCGTAAAATATACCAAACACCAAACGGGCCAAAAGCGGAAGTCATACCCATGTCATTAAAAGACGCGGTCACAACTATGGTTGGTCTAGGGCATTTTTTAAAATGCGACCAAGCTTTCCCAAGAAAAGAAGTGTATCAATTTTTAACGGCAAAGAAATTAAGAACACCCAAGATTGTAACTAAATACGCAGACAAAGATTACCCAACGATATGGAAAAACCTTACCAGTCAATTTTTAACTCCGGAAGTTAAAAGTCATGTATTTTATCAGGTGCACGACATTCACCCTACCGCGGAGAGATTAAAAAGATGTAGACAATCTGTGACGGACGTATGCGACCAATGCCAGTGCAAAGAGGATATTTATCACACGTTTTTGTGCAAAAAACTTCAAACAGCCAATGATTGGGCAAAGAGTGTCCTCACTAGGGTACTACCGAATACACCCATGTCGAGAGCATGCATGCTCGATTTCCAGGCGACCGGAATGGAGAACCACCAAGTGGGTGTGTGGTTTATAGCCGAGTACACATACCACCTGTGGAAAGCCAGAAAAAAAGGTGATGGTGCAGTAGCCGAAATAAGAGCTAGAATGAAACATCGTTTAGAAACGCAAAGGAAGATACAACCAGCGCTAGCAACACTTGGCAACATATTTTAGAATAAAAAACACGAAATTTAACTAAAAAGAAACGTAGAATCTCTTGTAAACGTAACTAAAAAAAAAAAAAAAAAAAAAAAAAAAAAAAAAAAAAATCCCCCTTCACAGCATCAAAAAGAAAATTGAAGAAGGAAAACCTACATAAATAGAAAGAAAAGATAAGAAAGAAATAAAAATAAAGAAAGAAAATAAGAAAAAAAAAAAAAAAAAAAAAAAAAAAAAATATTGAGAAACGTAGTTTCCAAAGGAACTGTCTGAGTGCTAATAAGTATTATGGTTAAAAAAAAAAAAAAAAAAAAAAAAAAAAAAAAAAAAAAAAAAAAAAAAGAAACGACAGCTAGAAACTTAGGCTCCTGAGAAACTGTCTGAATCTCGAGAGAATATTTTGAATACCCAAGAAACTATATCCCCATTCTGCTCATTAAAAAGAAAGTAGTACACCAAACTTTGTTAAACCCTATTTACTAACTAATGAAAATTATCCGCAAACAAAACAAAATATAAGTAACGTAGGAGTAACGTATTAGTAACGTAGGATCCAAATAAACTTAATGATCCAAATCTGATTGCTAATAAGCTGCTTGCTTACCAAAAAAAAAAAAAAAAAAAAAAAAAAAAAAAAAAAAAAACCGACAGTTAGAAACATATGCTCCCGAGAAACTGTTTCAATCCCGACAGGATATTTAGAATACCCAAGAAACTATATCCCCATTCTCCTCATTAAAAAGAAAGTAGAACCCAACTTTGTTAAAATCCTATTTGATAACTAAAGAAAACCTATCCCATACTAAAAAAAAAAAAAAAAAAAAAAGGACTACTACTATTAACAAAATACACATACAAAAGAAGAAAGAATTGCATACTAACCAAACGAAAACTAACAAAATATAACACCAAACTGAAAGAACACTAACATTTAACAAAAAAAAAAAAATCTAACATTAACTGAACAGTTTATTAGGCGAAAATTGTCTAAACCATCAAAACATCATCAGCAAATGCAATCATTGCAACAAATTAAGGGAGAGGGTAATTTTGGGACACCAATTGTTAGAAGTACCTTACCACAAAGTCAGCTTGGTGCGCGTCATCGACATAGCGAACAAACTCACCAAGGAAGAAAATGTCATGAAAGTCATGAAAGGATAACCACCAAATATTGCAGGAATACAAACTCCTGGAACGATAATTACGTCGGAGCTGATTAAAACACAATGTGGAAGTTTTACACTATAAGAGACACGAATTTGGATACCCAAAGCAAAATCATCCAACCACAAAGTCAAATTATACTTGACATTGCCAGAACGAACATACTCATCAAAGATTAAGAAGACCAAACAACACCCGAACAGGAGATAGCGACGAAAGTTGAGGACTACCATGACGAAGTTAGACAACAAATGAAACCGTACAAGTTGTCTGGAGTACAATCATAGAGACACCAAACCCAGAACCCTGTCACCAAACCCAGAACACACTCATCGGAGTTGTCAATAAAACAAAGCAGGCAACAAATGTTGTCCCATGGGCAAGCTCAAATTCAGTGCCAAGTAGTTCGAAATATTAAGCAACCGTGCATTCCCTGTATCACAGAAAGTAACCTGTAGCGTGATAATCTCTTTAATTCCAACTATTTGTAACCCTCGCAAATGCAAATTATTCGGCTCAAAAATGCAATACAATTGTTTTAAAATTTAAAAAAAAAAAAAAAAAACTCCTGGAAGTCAAGCTGCGTCGGGCCCGGTCAGTACTTGGATGGGTGACCGCCTGGGAACACCGGGTGCTGTTGGCTTTTTCGTCTTCTCAGACGGAAATATTTTTTTTTGTCGCGGGCAGCATTGCCAGCCAATTCCAAGACTTCTGCAACCAAGTACTCTTTTATACACTGAAATTGTAGACTTTTCTTTCTGAGCCGTTAAAGTGCGTTCCACTTGCTAAAATATTGGTGCAATGTTGCTGTATTGGTGCAATATTGTTTGCACTCAGTCTATATATTATACACTGAGTCCTGCCTGTGCAACTGCACGGATCGTGTTCCACTTACAGGATGCGCACTGGAAAGTGCAAAACAATGCTGCCTTTTCTGGACATGATTCGGAGAAGGTATCTGAAAAGCAAGCTCGAAATACAGTCTACGAAAGAAAACATCTGCTGTCATTTTACAGCCTTCTAACACTGGATCCTCGGCCGGTACATCGAGATCGGAAACTAGTCACCCATCGAGATCGGAAACTGGTCACCCATCCAAGTTTCAAACATTGCGCTGTTATCCATGAATCATAATGCAAGAGATCTTTTGCTCGTTTTCTCGTCGATTTATTTTCCTACTGTTTGTATTGCGAGGGTGGAATAAATAATAGCCAGGTTTATCGACATGTAAGATTTTGCACTGTAAGACTTAGAAAAGTTCCATGTAGTAGTATTTATGCCAATTGGGACGCGAGCTGACTAAGCCCGACCCCGGTGCTGAGTTGGCCGTGGAAACACACCCTAGGGTGTTGCTGAATATAGTTGACAACAGTAGTTCGTCTTTATAACCAGTCACCCCAAACTAACTAAAAGAAAGTTTATTAGCTCATCACATCATTTTTAGTCCACACTCATTTATAAAAAAAAAAGCAAGTAAACTACTAGAATCTGAGGATTTCAGGCTGTACTTTTCACTTTGCTTTGGAACATTCCTCGCATTACCGCGGTAGGTGCTTATCTCGCGGTAGGTGAGATAACGCACCGCGTCTCAGCTCAGGCATAACCGCAACACCAAGTGCGATTCTTAGTTGGCTAATGATCTACATTAGATGCCAACGGCCATACCACGCAGAATGTACCCAGACTCGTCAGCTCCTGGAAGTCAATTCCGATCGCTCCCGAGCAAAAGTCATTTCTAGTACATATATTGTCACAAGAGTTAAACCCCTGTGATTGCGTGCGTTTTTGTTTTGTTGTGGTTTATTAATTATATAAGAGAATAGTGCTTTTTGGATACGGTACTAATTAAAAGTTACCTTTTTCTGTTTTCTTTGTTTGTTTTCGTCGCTTGGCGAAGGCGTGCCCGATTCTCAAGTAATTGCGGCGGCTTCCTTTGCATAATTGAAAGGTAAGCGACACATAAGTGTATAATTTTGTTATTTTCGTGCAGTTTTTGCGTGTATTTGCCAATTTTTCCCACTTTTCCCAACAAAATTGGCAGTATACAGATTCCAGATACGTCTGGTTAACTCCTTTTCCGCTCTTTCCTCAGTTTCGAAACTCACACACGTGAGGCGAACATCCCCCATTTCCAGCTTTTTCTGGTTTTGTGTCTTTTTGAGCCAAGGAAAAAAAAAAAATATGGATTCCACGGGAATTGGCCAAAAGCTAACTCGTTTGAACACTGCGTTCATTAATTTGGCTCAATTGCCGTGGAACGACTTACCGTCTCACTCTTTTTTTCATCAAAAATTAATGAAAGAGTATGGCGTCATGGAAGAGGACTTAGCTTGTATTGACATTGACAAGCACAATAAAACGTGGAACCTAAAATTCAAAAATGAAAGGGCACTACAAAAATTCATTGAAGCTTGTGGAGGAGAGATCCAACTTGTCCACAACAACGGCACAAAATATGACTTGCCAGTAAGCACCACAGAGTGAAAGCATAGGATTCTCTTACTATCAAAACTGCCCTTTGAAATCGGGGAGGCACAAGTGCTAGACGCACTTAAGGAATACGGGCGAATCATAAAATTTCGTCGTGAAATCTTCACAGGAACTAACATTTTCAAAGTGGCAAGGGAAAGGGCCACTGTTCAATTCCTAATGACAAAGGATGTACCTCCCTTTGTAGATATTTTGGGCGCATCCGTACAGATCCAATACCCTGGGCAGAAAGAAATGTGCAACTACTGCAAAAGCCTAGGTCACAACCGAAATGCATGCCCGAAGCTAGCTTCGAAGCAATAAAGATTCTAGGAGGACTTCCCTCCATTGATCGCTGACAGTTCTGGCGCAGGGAGAACAACAGAGGAGGAGGTTCGGAGTGCAGTAGCAAACCCGGAGCCCCTCGGAGACACACCAGAGGTTGGTCAGGGTCCGACACGTCGACCAATGGAGCGGGGTGACACGGGGAATAATGCAGAGTTAGAAACTCAGATAGAGCAGGAGATGGAGGTACGGGAGTGTGTCATAGAAGTACCAGTCTCAGAGGCTTCCATCTTGACAGAAGAGGTGAATACTGAGGAACTAGCAGCTTTAGAGGTCCAGAACCGTTTTGAAGTTTTAGGGACACTAGGCGTAGAGGACGAAGGGTCCAAGAAAACCGAAGAAAATCTGATAGTACAACAAGAAAATACAAATAAAACTGAGAAAACCCAAAGCCTGGAAACACCAAACCAGGCACCAAAAACAACTAAGCTGCAGCAAGCTAGGGAAAAATCAGGACACACCTTACGCCTGAAAAAAATGCGCACAGGTGAATATGAAAATTTGAATACGCCAGAGAAATCGAAGGAAGCACAGGATAATCCAATCGAAAGCAGGGAAAGAACTGAAGAGGTACAGAAAGAACCGATGTTACCCGTACCCCAATCAACAAAGGAAAAGTGTACGCCAATAACAACTAGATCGCAGAGAGCAGCGTCGAAAAGGGCAGGTAAATCCCCACGCTAAAATGCAAAGTTTAAATGAAGAGATTAAGTTATGTAGTCTAAATATAAGAGGTCTAAAACAACCGATGAAGCAGAAATTGTGGACAAACTTTATTGAAAAATACGAAATAGATATAGTCTGCCTTCAGGAATTCAATATAGATTTCAACCCAAATCCTGATAAATTTGATCTCATTTGTGATTTAGGACCTGGAAAACCAGGTATAGGTATTCTCTATAAAAAAGAGCTTGAATTAAAGAATTTTAAAACATCAATGACAGGTAGAATCTTACAAGTTTTCTTTAAAAACTTTATCGTGTTAAATATCTATGGCCACCCAGGTAATCACCCAGCAGACGAGAGAAATGAGCTTTTTAATATATTTTTACCAATTTATCTTAAAAATGAAAACACACATACAGTATTAGTGGGCGATTTTAACGTTGTAATAGACGTGAAAGACGCTACCACACCGCGCATGAACGAGTTCCTAAAACGCGCAATAAAAGGCTTTGAACTAGTCGACGCATATCGCCTTCAACACGCGCTAACAACAGACTTTACCTTTCTACACCCCAAAGGAGGAGCTAGACTCGACAGAATTTATTTGGGCAAAGGTTTGAAAAATAATTTTCATAAAATAGAACACACAACTTTCGTGGGATCTGACCACGAAGCGGTCATAGTAACACTCAAAGGCGCCCTTGAAGACATAACAAGAGAAGAAATAAGACGAAGACCCAATAGATGGCACCTAAACCAAGATATATTAAACGACCCGCGCTTCGCCATACACGTTAAGGAACTAGCTCAAGAGTTTACTACCCGATTAGATCCAAAGAAACCATACATAAGGTACTGGAATAATTTTAAGAAAAACATTCAGTTATTTGCCAGGAGCCTCCAGCAAGAAATAAAAATTGAGCAGAAAACACTAAGATCCTTTTACAAGAGCTGTTTCGATGAAGCAAGCGAGAACGTCAGTGCCAATGCAGGGAGTTGGGGGGATTTTGTATACTATAGACAGAAATTGAGAGAAATGGAAATACGCCAAATACAAGATGCATTATACAAGAGCCGAATAGATAGTATACAAAAGGGTGAACAAGCGAGTCTGACCCACGTACTGGAAGAAAAAAGGAAAGCTAACCAGAGCATTTTTAAAAGCTTAAGAAGACCAGATGGGGAACTCCTTCACAAGGAAGAGGACATGAGAGCTTTATTCGAAAACCATTTCCAAACAATCTACACACCGGAAGATAGAGTAGAAGAGACGGAAGTGTTTGGAACATCCTTTCTAGAGATGGCAATATCTCACGATGACGAGGAAAATTTAAAGCAAACGATAACGTGGAGAGAAGTTCGATCAGCAATCAATTTATTACCCCGCAATAAGTCCCCAGGGCCGGATGGGCTGAGTGTTGAATTTTATACAAGTTTTTCAGAGATTTTGTCCCCACTACTGGTTCTTTTAGCCAATGAGGTTTTCCAAGGGGGACTCAAAGAGGGTGACAATGACAGCCTAGTAAAACTTTTAGCCAAAGGAGAAGATAAAAAGAACATACAAAACTGGAGACCGATCGCACTACTAAACTCAGACTACAAAATTTTTATCAAAATTGCTCGCTGAGCGAATTAAGCCATATCTAACGCAGGTAATCGTTCCGCATCAAACTGGGGGGGTACCAGGGAGGAACATTACGGACAACTTAGCCAAAATTAGGAATGCAATAGAGTTTGCAACAGAAAGGTACAGACAATATCCAGAAAACTTTAGTAATTATAAAACCAATTCAATTGCGAGACTAGGCGTCATCGCACTAGATCTCGAGAAAGCATACGATAGGGTGAACAGAAACTATTTATTTAAAATCATGAAACTGTACGGCTTCCCAGACTATATCATAAATAGTATACAAGGACTCTACGAACATGCGAGATGCAAAATCTTAATCAATAAAATATACGCCAAGCCGGTAAACTTGAATAGAGGAGTAAGACAAGGGTGTCCTTTATCTCTTTATTTATTTAGTATATATATAAACCCTTTATTAACCAAGTTAGCACAGGAATTGCACGGGTTTGATATCATAGGCGAAAAACAGATAGTAATGGGTTACGTGGATGATCTAACAATACTAACAGCTAAAGAGACGGATTTTAAACTTATAGAGGAAACCCTGGAAGCCTTTTGTAACTCATCGGGAGCAAAAATTAACTGGAAGAAATCAGGCATTCTTCCTTTTGGAGCATGGCAGGGGAGAGAGGACTGGGCCATGCCGAAATTGAAAACTAAACTAGATTTGCAGATTCTAGGGATTAGCTTCAAACAAAAGATGTCCGAAACAATCTCCAATAACTCAAAAATTATGGCACAATACGCAACCAAGAAATTCTACGTCTGGAAAACAAGATTCTTATCCATTCATCAAAAAGTAAGCTACGTCAACCTTTATATTTTACCACTTTTTTATCACCTGGCAAGAATTTTACCAATTACAAAGCCCTGCATAAAACTGATGAAGCAAAAAGTGGGGACCTTTCTATGGGGCGGTAGGCTGGAGAGATTAGCCTATGAAGAAATCTTAAACGCACGTACAGACGGGGGACTGGGCCTCGTGGACCTAGAGAGCCATTAAAAGACGCGGTCACAACTATGGTTGGTCTAGGACATTTTTTAAAATGCGACCAAGCTTTCCCAAGAAAAGAAGTGTATCAATTTTTAACGGCAAAGAAATTAAGAACACCCAAGATTGTAACTAAATACGCAGACAAAGATTACCCAACGATATGGAAAAACCTTACCAGTCAAGTTTTAACTCCGGAAGTTAAAAGTCATGTATTTTATCAGGTGCACGACATTCACCCTACCGCGGAGAGATTAAAAAGATGTAGACAATCTGTGACGGACGTATGCGACCAATGCCAGTGCAAAGAGGATAATTATCACACATTTTTGTGCAAAAAACTTCAAACAGCCAATGATTGGGCAAAGAGTGTCCTCACTCGGGTACTACCGAATACACCCATGTCGAGAGCATGCATGCTCGATTTCCAGACGACCGGAATGGAGAACCACCAAGTGGGTGTGTGGTTTATAGCCGAGTACACATACCACCTGTGGAAAGCCAGAAAAAAAGGTGATGGTGCAGTAGCCGAAATAAGAGCTAGAATGAAACATCGTTTAGAAATGCAAAGGAAGATACAACCAGCGCTAGTAACACTTGGCAACATATTTTAGAATAAAAACACGAAATGTGACTAAAAAGAAACGTAGAACCCCTTGTAAACGTAAAAAAAAAAAAAAAAAAAAAAAAAAATTTAGAAACGTAGTTTCCAAAGGAACTGTCTGAGTGCTAATAAGTATTTTGCTTATATATATATATATATATATATATATATATATATATATATATATATATATATATATATAAAAAAAAAAAAAAAAAAAAAAAAAAAAATTACAGTTAGAAACATAGGCTCCCGAGAAATTGTTTGAATCCCGAGAGGATATTTTGAATACCCAAGAAACTATATCCCCATTCTTCTCATTAAAAAGAAAGTAGAACACCCAACTTTGTTAAATCCTATTTACTAACTAAAGAAAATTATCCTCAAAAAAAAAAAAAAAAAAAGAAAAAAATATTAGTAACGTAGGATCCAAATAAACTGAATGATCCAAATCTGATTGCTAATAAGTTGCTTGCTTACCAAAAAAAATTTACCGAGAAAAACTTACCGAGAAACTGTGAATCCCGATATTTAGAATACCCAAGGAACTATATCCCCATTCTCCTCATTAAAAAGAAAGTAGAACCCCAACTTTGTTAAATCCTATTTGATAACTAAAGAAAACCTATCCCATACTCAAAAAAAAAAAAAAACTAACTAAACATACTAACTAAACGGAAACTAACAAAATATAACACCAAACTGAAAGAACACTAACATTTAACAAGAAAAAAAAAAAAAAAATCTAACATTAACTGAATAGTTTATTAGACGAAAATTGTCTAAACCATCAAAACATCATCAGCAAATGCAATCATTGCAACAAATTAAAGGAGAGGGTAATTTTGGAACACCAATTTTTAGAATTACCTTACCACAAAGTCAGCTTGGTGCGCGCCATCGACATAGCGAACAAACTCACCAAGGAAGAAAATGTCATGAAGGTCATGAAAGGATAACCACCAAATATTGCGGGAATACAAACTCCTGGAACGTGGAAGTTTTACACTATAAGAGACACGAATTTGGATACCCAAAGCAAAATCATCCAACCACAAAGTCAAATTATACTTGACATTGCCAGAACAAACATACTCATCAAAGATTAAGAAGACCAAACAACACCCGAACAGGAGATAGCGACGAAAGTTGAGGACTACCATGACGAAGTTAGACAACAAATGAAGCCGTACAAGTTGTCTGGAGCACAATCATAGAGGCACCAAACCCAGAACCCTGTCACCAAACCCAGAACACACTCATCGGAGTTGTCAATAAAACAAAGCAGGCAACAAATGTTGTCCCATGGGCAAGCTCAAATTCAGTGCCAAGTAGTTCGAAATATTAAGCAACCGTGCATTCCCTGTATCCCAGAAAGTAGCATGTAGCGTGATAATCTCTTTAATTCCAACTATTTGTAACCCTCGCAAATGCAAAATTATTTGGCTCACAATTGCAATACAATTGTTTAAAAATTAAAAAAAAAAAAAAAAAAAAAAAAAAAAAAAACTCCTGGAAGTCAAGCTGTGTCGGGCCCGGTCAGTACTTGGATGGGTGACCGCCTGGGAACACCGGGTGCTGTTGGCTTTTTCGTTCTTTTCCTTTTCAAAGCCATTGGTCTTTTCTTTTGACCCCTTAAGGCGCCCGTCCACATGGGAAGTTTGGCGCAAGTTCCTTCCCGGTTGAAAGTCCAATCGATGTTCTCTGGGAAGGTCCAATATAATATGGTCTGGGAATAAACGATTTGCTTTGTTTTGTACTTAGCTTTGTTTGATGTGTACGTCTATAATAGTTGATATCTGTTTCTGTACTAGTTTTGCATTGGATTACGATACCTATAGTTAGGGTTAGTCTAAAACACGATTTCACGGAAGCCGTGAATTCCGTGATTTTCCCAAAATTTTAGTTTTTCCGTGAAAATCGGAAAATACCGTGTTTTACCACGAAAATCGGGAAATACCGTGTTTTACCGTGTTTTTTTGTCCATAGCGCCCTCTTTTGAACAAACCCTTTACCAAAAGTAAGTCTGCTTGTGACCACTAGATGTGCCATGGCTTCGAAGAAGCAATCTGTGAACATATCCTGCGAGGATCGAGCTAAGCAGTTTCCGAAAGGAATTTTACATGCTGATGGTGGAAAGCTCTTTTGCACGATTTGCAATGTTACTTTGGATCACACTAGAAAAGGTTCAATTGATTTTCACCTCGAAACTCAAGAGCATCGTTCGAAAAGAGAGCCAAAGGATGAGAATTCTGAATTAGCTCGTAAAAGACAATGCACAATCGTCGGAACGTTTAATCGCCATTCCGAATCTCTGGACGCCCGAAACTTGACTCACTTCAAACTTGTTGAGGCTTTTACAGGAGCTAATATACCCCTGGCGAGATTGGATCAACCTAAACTACGTGAATATTTACAAGTAAAGTACTAACTTGCACCCTGTTGGTCCTGATTATTTAATTTTACGTATTCCAGTAATCCGTGAAGAATTTAGGCAAATTGCCCAATTCGAGTGCTCTACGACGCCTTTACCAGGCAAAGGTTTATGCTGTGTTGCAAGAGGAGTTGCTTTTAAAAGTGCTTTTAATTCTTTTTCCTCCATCTCCATCGCAACTGACGAGTCGAGCGATGTACAAGACCGATATGTACTTCACATTCTTTTTATACCACAAATTCAACAGAAATCAGCTACACCGCTATCAACTTCGCCATCCTTAGAGGTATTATGCTTCGACATAGTAAACCTAGAGCACGTGAACAGTGACAGTCTCACAGGCTATTGTACAGTGCTTGACCAAGTACAAATAGTACGAAACGTTGAAGGGGTTACTACCGAATTGTGTGCATATTACTTGCAATGCACACATACTGAACCTAGTAGGTAAAACTTGGCGTAGTCATTTCCCAGCTGTAGACAAGCTTGTTGCTTCATTCAAGAAAATACTGTCGCACTGCCCTTCAAGGAAACAAAGCTACATTAACTTCATGCAGGAGCAAACAAATGACGCAGTACAGCTTCCACCAGTCCCTGTAATAACTCGCTGGGGAAGCTGATTTGCTACTGTTTGCCACCTTAGCAAATACATCAATTTCTACAAGGAATTTGTTGAGCAAGAAATTGAGAATTCCCAATCTTCATCTGCCCTTGAACTCCTGTCCACTTTGCTTGAAAACGAGGAGATCGAAAACGATCTGATATTCGTTGCAAGAAATTGCGGACAACTAGTGGAATTGCTGAAGCGGTTCGAAGGACGACAGGTCAACGGCAAGGTCCATCGAGCTTAGAATCGCATAGCCGACCTACTCTCGTGGTCAACGGAACGGGCCAAAGATTTAACATTGCCTGCGAAACACAGGAAAGCGTTTTCTGACATGACCACGAAGCTAACCCAGTATTACATGTCCGACGCAAAAGGAGTCCCCAGATTTCGCCAGCAAGGTGTGAAGTTTTTGAAAGCTGTTCGGCTATTCGATCCCCATCAAGCCAAAATACTCAGTTTGGACGGGTTTAAGGAAGCTATCCCTGGTCTTTCAAGTAATTCTCGTGCTGTGACGGAAGCCCTAGCTTACAAGAATGCTGTGAATGAAGTTGACATGGATGTTTCTCCACTAACTTACTGGTCTGCCAATATTTCTCGCTTTCATGAACTCACGAAATTTGCATTACGATTTCTATCCATTCCACCGAATTCGGTAGATGCTGAGCGTTGTGTCAGTTGTTATACACAGGTGAACTCTGCCCAGAGACAAAGTTTTCTCCCTGAAAACCTGTTTGCACAAGTAATGTTTGCTTTTATTGCATGCCAATCAAGATGTTTCTCGTAAACTGCATAGTTACGAATTATTTCAAACAGATTTTCTTCCTTTCTAAGATCAAACAAGGTGTAATATTACGACTCATTCATTTGACCTTTTAAGTATTTTATTTTTCGACTGTATTTCGGACTTCGAGTTGAAAAAAGGGCCAATTTAAGTGAACCGTGTCACGGTGCCGTGATTTTTGGTCAGTTTTTGAATCATAACCGTGTTTTTGGGAAAAATATTCCGTGATTCTAGACTAGCCCTACCTATAGTCAAGCAATCGCTAGCCGTCTAATAAGCTCTGATAACTGTTTAGCAAAGTAAATGCAAACATGGACCAGAACTATTTCCACTCTATGCATATCGTTTTGACTTATAAGTTTCAAGTTAAAGCATAATGTAAACGTCAAAGACCATAAGGTCAACATTTTGTAATGTGAAAGAACACAAAACATTTCGTTGAAATTTCTACCTTGATCTGTGTGCAGTTGCTCTGGAGCCCGGAACCGACACACAAACTCGTTGAGGAACTTATCGGCAATCGTCTCGGCTTCTTGATTAGGAATGGGGTACGCCTCTAGCCATTTGGTGAATAAATCGCCAGCAACGAGAATGCCCTACTTCGCTTCAGCGAAGGACCCAATTTATCCATTGCCACGATTTCGCCAAGCCGTTTGGCAGACAAGGATCTTAAAAGGGCACAGCTCTTCTGCTGTGGCGGGTTGCTCTGCCCACAGGTGCAGAGCACTTCTTGCACCACGCCATCACATCTTCCTGCACTTTGGGCCAGTAGAACCTCTGCTTTAACTTGAGTATGGTACGCCCTACACCCATGTAAGCAGCTGTTGCATCATTATGACAAGTCCTTAACAGAATGCTCGAGGAACCAGGGGTAGGAGACGTTTCACCTCTTCGCGAACCCACTTCCGGTACAGCCTTTCTTTACTCTGTTTGTACTCCGCGCTGGTTAGAGGCGTGGATAAACAAGTTCCGACCAATCCTGTCCACTCAGCGAATGCCCTTCAGCTTCAGACCATAAGGAGAGGCATGCATGCTACCTCTGTATGCTCTGTGAAGCGCCGCTCCCATAAGAGCCTTTTGCGTTGACGACTCCACAAAAAAACCTCTTCCAAAAGCAGAATGTTCCAGATTCCATAAACGTTATCATTATTTGTCCCACTTGCTTTGTTTTTTTGTGTTTGTTAATTTTAAGACACGGCTGCCATCTGTCATCTTGATCCGAATTTTGTTGTTAGTGCCGAGTGTGCGAAGCGAAGTGGCACCGCATCGTAGTCTGCTGCTTTCTCAATAGGTGTCGCAATGTATGTATCTGGCTGCCTTCGACCTAACACGAATTCACATGATTACATTGAATTATGAAATTGAATTATGGATTGAATTATGAAAGTTGGTTGCCTGCCGCCCAGTTATCAGTAATAACTAAGGCTTCTTTAATGGCAAACAATATGCCTGCCACTATTGACAACCACCGAGGAAGAGTGAAACAACAGGAGTTACTGCCAGCTTCAATGTGTACTCCTGATCGAGAATAGCCGTCTTCATCTTTGTCTGCTCTTTCTGTATGCACAGTTTGGGCTTTTGGTTCCTGTACTGGCTGTTTTGTACTGGCTTTCGGTTCCTTCCCTACAGGTTTTGTTCTCTTTGCCGTTTTCTTCGAATGCTTACTTATCCTTTTTTGATAGAACCTTTTCAAAACTTTCTTTATCTTTAACCAATTTTACGGAGGAGTTCCCTTACATCGAGTTTTTTGTAGCTGATGCTTCCGGAGTATACCCTTCCAGTAAATCATCCTCCGACCAATCCTCTGAATCCGTGGCCCGAACTGACGATGGCATGAATCCGTTGTCCCCTATCCCCGATCGAGCCACATTGGAAAGCTTCCGCTTCTGTGGCTGAAACTGGTAGGGCTGAGCACCTTTAATTTTTGGCACAGGAATGCTAAAGCACCCATCAAATTCCGTCCCTTCATTCTCTAGAATATAGCTTCTGTCAAAACAGTCGCTTTCGTCCGAATTTTCTGCCATTTTTTATTCAGGAATTTCTCTTTCTCGCTCCGTACACAAGAAACGCAGGGTCTTTGGTGCGGCCAGGATACATGTTTCACCGATGCTGCGTCACAGGGCCAAGTGACCGCTCTGGGCCAATGGCAAAAATGCCCACTGAATCTTAAACATCTTGAATCTTAGACATAATCTTTTCTTAATATCGCAGTTATATTTCGCGTAGGCTACAAAGAAACAGCACCAAAAGCTTGATATTTTACTCTTTGTGTAAGGCAAAGTTGTTTCTTTGGTAGCAGTTGCCCTTTAAATTGTACGAGGGAGAGATTTGCAATAGGCTGCATGTAACGAAATAAATGTACCATAACGTGTTACTCTCAAAAACTTAATTATTTTGTTGTTAAATTAATTTCTTGCCTTTCTTTTTTGTCAAATTAATCAACAAAGTCCAGATAATGGTGCGTAGGAATTCGAGCGGCTTATTATATTAAATGTGTTTTACATATTCTTCATTGCTAATAGGTTGATAGCCAGCTTGCGTTAAAATATCATCAATGCTGTAGTCAAAAAATTCGAAATCCAAATGGTAACGTTGATAGACTCGCAGAATAAGTTCCCTGGGTAGACTGGCATAATAATGCGTGCGTCGACTTTTTTCATTCGAAACAGGCTTTTTATTCAACCAAGGCACAGGAACTCGTTCATCCAATCCAGTGCGTTGCCAAATGTACTATATTGCGAAAAGCAAGACGTCAAATCAAAGCGGAACTATGGATTAGATTCTAAAAGATCTTGAGATTACCGTGAAATCCTCTTTGGTCGTCTCAGTTTTGCCTATAACGTGATAGCGTATATTACAAGGGGAACATTGCCGCCAGTAAGGCACCCAGTGAGCTTCCACTAATGGTTTACCTTATCGAATGAAGCGAAATTACATATCGATATTACATTACATTCTCGATATCGGTTTGGCATATCGATATTAGCTTTTCGAAACTAACCATGAAGGTTTGTTGATAGCACATACTCTAAGAACTCTTCAAACGTTGGGCCGGTGAACGAGGAAGAGTTCGTATCCAGTTTTGCCATAATTTTAGTTTTGTTTCTGGATTGTTTCTTTTCCCACCTATTATATATTTCTCCAAGCTGGGACATATCCTTTCTAGAATTATTCGTTTCTGTAATTTCTGGCTTCTGAATTGTGTGGCTGTGTAAAATTTGGCTCGCCAAGCCGAGCAGTCTTCTCTGTTTCTGGCCAGAATTCTTAGCTCTCTGTGCTAGAATGGCCTGCCCTTTTTGTTTGACTTTTTCAGGAAAACCTGGAAGGTTGGGAATAGGATGGACGATCATTTTGTCTATGTAGGCGGAAAGAAGTCTATCCATTGGGTGGCGCACGAACATAAACTTGAAGTACGTTTCATTCGCTCGAAGAAAGTCGTCTTCCGACTAAAGGGGGAAAAACGATTTTTGACAGGACGGTTCACCGAAAAAACTTTGTGATTTCAAATTAGGAACACTCACTTCGGGAGTTAAGGAAAATCGCTTCTGATTTTGCTTTGTGTATTTCCCGTTTGCGAGATTAAAAGCTGCTACTATAGAAGACGACCCGACTTTGGGTAGACTACATGCCAAGACAGACAATGAATGAAGAAGGTATGCATTTCTTCTATCTGGTCGCTCAACTGGCGGATCTGCGTTAAGAAATTTGCAAGATATTTCAATTAACGAAATATTATGTCCTGTTAACCTGTGTTGCTAAATTTTAACCAACCTTCATCAATCAATGGATAGCCTGGAAGGAAGCGGAGCATGTTAACTGGCAAAACCGGTCCTTGACTAACTTTGTGTCGCTGACAAACATCCCGAATTCGGTCATTGCGTTGCTGATAGATAGTTGCTTGAGTTTTCATCCAATCATTTGAAACTTTGGATGGGAGGAAATAGCTCGCTGTTTTCTCTTCTTCTGTTGGGTTAACTGTCTCTTCAGAGACGGATTTGCCAGACAGTGCACCATGTATTGACTTTTCCGTAGCAACAACACCATTTACAGTCGCGTTCAAGTCCTGAATGGAGTTAAGATCTTGACCACGTAAGGTTCTCTCTTTTGCCAGGAAAAGATTAGCACCAACTATTGTACACGCAAGTATGACCAGCCACTGTTTCACAGTCACAAAAGATACTTTCCGCATAACGAAATTTGTCATCCACATACTGACAGGTTTATTAAACAGACTTGGTTCTGTCTCCAAAACGCACCACACATTTGAAGATACTGAAACCGTCGTTCTAAGGAAGCCGCCTGTTCTAATATAGGTTCAATGTACGGGGCTCGGAGATGCCGTGTTTTGTCCCACAACAAACTGGTTTCATAGACCTTGAACTCTCTTTCGTTCTTACCAGTTCTGAAAAGAAGACATTCCCATGCATTTTTCGAAACGAAGTCGCTTTTCTAGTACACATTTGACTATAACATTTAACAACTATTTTCGCACTTTTTTGTTCATAAGTTTTCTAGATGAGCGCAGTAAAAAGAACGGTGTGCTTATCGTAGCACTGTTAGGAAAGTTCTTCGGAATCCCAACGTTCGTCTTCGGAGGAGAAACCTAGACCTGGAAGCGGTTTTGAAAACTTTACGCCAAATAGATTTCCATGTGGAAAACGTTCGGTTTCTTCCTAATTCCATAGACGCATGCATTGACAAGTCAAGGCAAACACTGGCTTGGTTTCTGCCCCCCTTCTTCATGACTTGTTATGTGCCCATGCAAGTCGAAAAGCGTTCTATTTTCCTGAGAGGTGGACAGTCGTTTTTACTTAATTTCAAACGACAAATTATCAACCTCACCCTTCTGCCACCTCCTACCACGATCCCGTACGAAAATGTAAGCGGTTATAAAGGAAAGGTTATACAATCCGATTTTCCGAACGTTAACTGATGCTATTTTCGGGTCAAGAAAGGCCGGCTAATCGACAGTTCAAGTCCCCTGTAAATACGCAGTTTAGTGGCAGTATGCTACTGGTTTACTCACGATTATTCTGTATAATAACTGTATTGACACAGGTATATAACAGTCCATAAAATTGCGGGAAACAGTGCGTTAACTAGATGTTAACGTGAAAAATTCATCCTGTTCACCAATAATATCTTATTATAATTATTACTCTTAATAATGTATTTTGAAGGCACAAAAGTGGCAAACCCAAATTGCGAAGCGATTTGCGGAATGTATTTCTTCTTTAAGCACAACACAGTAATGAAAAACATTGGTAGCAAAAATTTATGGACACAATGTTAAGAACCAAAGTAAAATTCACACAAACATAAGCACGAACAATTGAAATTTGGATGACTGTAGATCTAGATTATTAACGCTTCCTGTTGCTCTCGCTACTGCAACATAACCTATTGGAAGAAATAATTAAGTAATTTATAGAAACAAAAACACAAAATCTCTTACGTTTTTGCATGCTGAAATTTCCACCTTTGAGTTCTTCGTTATAAGTCTTGAGCGTTTGGTTCTGTTTTCAACCTCGCCACTTTGTCATTTAGCCTTCGTAGTTTGTCTTTCTTACTTTCCAACTCAGTTTCCAGGTCCCGGATACGTTTCCTGAAAGATTCCTGAGTAGACCTCTGATCGACTGGTATAGGTGATGGTGACATAGGTAAATTTCGTAATTCACTGTTGTCACGGGATCCCGGAGATGAGGATTGCCTATCGGGAGATTGATCACCAATGCGTGCTGTTGAAGCCCCTTTCGAACAAAACTTTTGTGTCGAAGTGTTGGCTTCCTTGGCCAATTTTGTCTCATCATGTAAAAAAGCAGTAATTAGTATTCTGCACAATATTATTAATACGATGATGATCAACTTACTTCCGATGGCTAGAACTCTTGCAGAAAACGTTCTAGTTTTCCGCTCTTCTTCGAAAACGGCCACTCCGCATGTTTAATACTATACAGATTTTTCAGACATCTTCTGTCGATTACGTGTTTCACTTCTAGTACACTATAGTTTTGTTTTTCATTTTTGCTATTGTTTACCCAATAGATCAAAGCGTATGCCATCTTCACGAAACGTAAGTTGCCAGTTGACTTTTACTTACTAGTAACCTCGTAGTTATCAATACTAAACTGTAAGATCATTACCGAGCAACCGAAGATGTAATTAAGCCTCCTGAGTCTGTTTTACCTTCGAAATGGGTGAAAGGTCTTGGAACAAATCGCTGTCTAAGGTATAATAATCCCTATTGCGGGTAAGTCTCATTTTACCTGGTTACCTTTCACCTATTCTAAGTGATTAGTTCCCGCTCTTTCACCACTTCATGAAGGTAAATCAGCTGGAGAGGCTTAGTTAGATCTCTGCGTTTTGATCGTTGAAGATTTTACTGTTGAGGTACAGTACGTAACAAGAACCTTGTCTTGGGTTCATCAACTTTCGTTGATGCGAATCGTTAAAATTTGTACTTTCTTTCACTCCTTTAGCTGGGAAAAATTAATTATTCGTAAACTGACACAGAAGTGCAATTTATAACCATGGGATACATTACACATGTTTGTAAATAATCCGGAGAACGTGTTGCACTTTTGGCGTGGAAATCTAACAGTGTTCAAGTCTGAAACTACTACGCTATATAAATATACTACTATATTGGCTGCGGTGGTATCAACTGTATTTTTGTTGTCTACACTTGCTTTGGATTCCGTGCTTATAAAGAAATGTAATTTTTGAGTAAAAGATCATTTAAGCTTTTAATAGGGCTTTCAATTAGAACCTGGCTCTAAATCTGTATTAAGACTCTTTTCAATTTCAAACGGATTCAAATTTGAATTCAAACAAAGAATTCAAAAGAAAGACAAATCGGAGTAATGCTAGATTCCCCCCACCCCCTTCCTCTAACTTCATATACAGCACGTGCAAGGTTGTAAAGCTGACTAGAAACGTTCGATTTCCACCCTCTTCCCTATACGCAAGCATTGGATTGGTTTCTCCTCCTCCTTCATGGCTTGTTATGTCCCCATGCAAGACTATTTAAGCTATCGAAAAACGTTCGATTTTTCCTAAGAGGTGGACGTTGCACCCGTTTGGGCCAGTTTTAAGCTCCAATTTACGAACCTCCCCCTCCCTTTTTCCACCTCCTATCACGATATACCGACAAGATGCTCTCTTCTGAAGTGAAAATCTAACAGTTTGAAGTCTGAAACAACAACACTGTAGAAATGTACTATAAGGTTGCATCAACCTTGTTTTCGTTTTCAATGCTTGCTTTGGATTTTTTGCTTATAAAGAAATATAATTTTAAGCAAAAGATAACAGCTTTTAATAATTCAGTACAGTCAACCTTGTTTTCGTTTTCAATGCTTGCTTTGGATTTTTTGCTTATAAAGAAATATAATTTTAAGCAAAAGATAACAGCTTTTAATAATTCAGTACAGTAGGCGCCGCTTCTTACTGGTTCTAAGAATCAGCCGCTTATAAGAACAAAATGTTAATGGACCGATTCAAAATGATAAAACACATAGTATTTTCACCGGTTATAAGAATCACATTTTCGGATATAAGAATCAATTTCAAAAGAATCTTCGGATTTACAGTAACCAAACTACAGTAGTGAAAGCTATGGTGACTTTGCATATTGACCAATGACATTGCTTTTATGTCGTTTTGACTAATCCTGTCATTTCCTACTACGCTTAGGGGGAAATCCCTTCTAAACTCCCCAGTCAAATAACCGAACAGGTTATTCAATTGAATGACCAGTTCTGTTATTTGACTGGATAAAATAGAACCTTACCTATAAAGAACCTTATCTATAAGCGTTCAGGACCAGGCTTCAGAGGCGCAGTGTTAGTTGTGTTTTTTGAACTCGTGGTTAAAAATGGGGACGAACACGAAAAGAGTTGATTTAAATTGAAAAGAGAAGTTGTGGCTCATTGAAACTTACGACAAGTTAAACTTAAAATATTTGCCACTATATATACACATATTTCCGATTTTCGGTTATAAGAATTAAAAGTTGGCTGGACAAACGTGATCCTTATAAGTGTCCCCTACGTAATTCAAATAAAACCTGGCTTTAAAGGCGTCCGTACACATTGGATGTTTTAGCGCAAGCTCCTTGCCGTACGCGTTGTCAGGATTTTGAAAAACGCCTCTCTGGAACTTCCTCGAAGATAAAATATCTTTGGATTGGAAGTTTTTAGTCCGCAGGGACAGAGTCCCAAAAACTTGCGATGTGTACGCGTAACTTTCTCGTCTAGTAGAAAGTTTTCTAAATCGTCAAAAATCAGAATCGACCTTGACTTTTAGCGCGTTCCGTTCAAAAGTAAAATGGCTTCTAGAAGCGCTCCTTTGACTAAGTGATTAGGGTCTCAGAGACTCAAATGCCTAAACGCTTAACACATTGGAATCTCAACCGGGAGGAAGTTCCGGGAAGGAGCTTCCGCTAAAACTTCCAATATGTACGGCCGCCTTAAAATAATAAGAAGAAAACGTACAGTACATATGATTAAAAGCAACTGTTGACTTGCTTTGATAGGTTTGTACGAGCAGTAAACTAAAGGTTTGTTTTGAGCAGATTTGCGTATTAGAGTAAAACGAGGGCGATGAAAAGAACAAACAGGATGTGGACATTGTTACGCAGGTGGTGTTAAAATAATAATAATAAAAAAACATAATACCTAAGAGACTTTAGAGAGTTTAGATGCTCCTTCTGGCCAGCCTCGGTATCCGCAGGAGTTGCAAAATATATCAAAAATTGTACTTCCCTATGCAATATAATCGAATTGTATTATGACAGTAAAGCAAGTGAGGTATTTGTCTAAAGAAGTGGGTTCATCTGTGTTAATATTTTTTTTCCATATATTTTTTTTCCATAGAGTTCTAAGGTCTAAAATTTCTAAATAAATCATTTATACAAAAAACGAACCTAGTTCTATAGCTTAATTAAGGAACTCGTATACCTTAGCTCGGCATAGCCGGTTAGCAAAACCAGTGCCTTTCATGAAAACATTATTTGACAGTAGTCTTGAGCTTGCTAACAAGTAGTGCACAACCAATGCAAATTTTTTTCCAATGAGTAATAAATTATTAATATGCTAATAAATTTTTTAACTATGAGAAATAGGTTACCTAAAAATCTGTCCTTTGGTTGTGCACTAGCTGCTAAGAAAAAAAACTTTTTTTCAATTTGCTTTCAAATCTGACAAGCCGTTTTCGAGAAACCTTGTTTCGAAAGTTTGACGACTTGATTTGGGGCACTGTGCTACTACAGCAAACTGTGGTGACAAATTGTACTTTTTAGAAGCAAAACAAGCGTAGGAACGTTGCCAGCAATTAGCAATCTATTTCTTTTCTTACTTTCTTACTCAAGGCTTTCGCAAAACAATAACAAACATCAGTGCCATCTGTGACTCTTTCCCATCAATAAGTTAAGGGATACGGGAGCCTTAATATGTCTAAAAAATCTACAGTAGATGCCGCTTATTGCAATCACTGATTATTAGAATCAACCACTTTAGGAAATCAAATTCTAAAGGACCGATTCCAAATGATAAAATTCACAGAATTTTCATCCGTTTTTAGAATGACACTTTCGGATATTAGAATCCATTCCAAAAGAACCTTCACGTGTATTTTAACCAAACTACAGTTGTGATTGCTACGTGGACTTTCCATATTGACCAATGACAATGCTTTTACGTCGTTTTGACCAATCCTGTCATTTCCAGCCTGCTTCTATGCTTAGGGGAAAATCCCCTCCACATTCCCCAGTCGTCTTGCAAACCCTATCTAGCGTAGGAGTAGGCACCAGAGGCGCAATGTTAGTTGTGATTTAGACGTGTAGTTATGCAAAAATGGCGACGAACAAGAAATGAGTTCATTTAAATGTGAAATAGAAGTTGCGACTCATTGAAACTAAAGACATCCTAAATTTAAAAGATTTGCTAGAAGGGGAATAGGCCGTTAAATTAGGAATTCCTAAATCATCTCTATCAAAATTCTTGAAAAATTGTTACGAAATAAACAATAGTGGGTATTGTGAATCTAGAAAAAGGAAACGTGTAGGAAAGTGTCAAAAAATAGACGATGCTTCTTTTCTTTGGTGCATATTTCGGATTCTCGATAATTAGAATCTCCGTTTAAAAGAATCCATATTCACTTCAGAAAAGTAATCACAATAAGCGGCTTCTATACTGTATGTATGTTCGAAATTTAATGTTATCTTAACAGCTGTTTACTTCTTTGTTTAGTAACAATTTTTAACTAAGAAAACAATTAATGTATATGGTCAATAAATGTTTCATAAGCAGGCGAAAGCCTGCGCCAGTGTTTAGAAAAATAAACAAATGGAGAGGACAAGATGCTTACATAATTTTCAGAACGTAAGCGAAGCTGCATAGATGCTTTATAGCGGTAAGATTTTAGGAAAGTACATAACTTAACATCTTAACCTTCGCTTTATACTCGCGTCTTGCACTTTTTACTCTTCTTTTCTACCAAATTTGTACACCTGGCGTTATATTCAGACAGCGTTATACGTGAGTGTATGCGGTAATCCGGTTCTCTGGCACCTTCAACTTGCTTCGCTGGCTGTGGTCGGCGAATTTTATTATTTTTAATTTTATTGAAGATTTTGGGCAGCCGGGATACTAACAGCTTTATCTAATCGTATCGGTGATGTTTGTTTTCTATGAATAATTTCGTGGTGGATAGTACTAGTGGATTACAGATTTCTGCCGTTTTTCAACAAAATAGCTTATTTGATTCACATTCTTTAGCATTTTTATCTTATATTATTATTGTAGCAGCTATAACTAAAAGAACTCTGATTCCGTTTTCAGCTTGGTTGCCAGCAGCTATAGCTGCTCCAACCCCTGTGTCAGCATTAGTACACTCATCTACTTTAGTAACAGCAGGTGTCTATTTATTGATTCGATTTTATGATATATTAGTAGGAGCTTTAATATTAGATATTTTGTTGTGTTTGTCAGCTAGAAATATATTTATGCCGGGTATGGCAGCTCTATATGAATACGATTTTAAAAAAAAAATTATTGCTTTGTCAACTTTAAGCCAGCTCGGGTAATAATATTTTCTTTAGCAGCTGGGTTTCCTTTGTTAGCTTTTTTTTCATTTATTAATACATGCTTTATTTAAGGCTCTGTTATTTTTATGTGCAGGGGTGTTTATCCACCAAGTAGGAGAGTGGCAATATATTCGTAAAGTAGGCGGTATTAGTTTTAGATTTACACTTACTAGAAGTTATTTTAATATAGCAAATTTAGCATTATGTGGAATACCTTTTTTAGCAGGATTTTATTCTAAAGATGCTATTATTCAATCAGCTTCAATAAATAATATAAAAGCTTTATTTTAGTCTTACTAATTTTTTCTACAGTTTTAACTGCTATTTATTCACTTCGATTAGCTTATTTTTCTATGTTAATATTTCCGAGATTTAGTGTTTTATCAAATTTTTTGGATGAGGATTTTAATATTTAAAATTAAAATTCTTTACAACGAAAATGTAACGCTTTTTAAATAGACTATAGTGGCAAGAATACAAACGGAGTTTAACCGCTTAAAACAAAAGTGAGCAGCTCTGTTTTTTCCTTTATTTGCTTCTAACTTAAGGAAGACTAATATAGTACTTTTTGGATGTAAAGCAAATGTTATGCTTAACTACATCCCTACTTTGACCAATATTATATTCCTTGGTTTCATTCATGGTATAACCCTATTAGTAAAATTAAAATAATAAATAATAAAGTGAACCCCCAATAAGGAGTTCTTAAATTGGGGGGTTGAATGCAAATGGTAAAAGTAATGCGATTTTTAAATCAAAAATAAGAAAAATTATAGCCACAAGAAAAAAACGGAGAGAAACTGGAATGCGAGTATTAGCTGAAGGGTCGAATCCGCACTCAAAAGGAGATCTTTTTTTCTCGATCTCTGAATGTTTTTTTGATAACCCAGCTGCTCCAAATATTGTTATTACTACTACACTAAAAAATATAGCTGAAATTGAATATATAACTAAGATTACTTTTTCCGTAAAGACGGTCCTATTAATTGGAAGTCAATTATACAATATACTAAAAAAGTAATCTTTAATAATTATCCCCCTCGTCAGTAAATCGAAATATAAGAAACAATCATACAACATCTACAAAATGTCAATATCAAGCAGCAGCTTCAAATCCAAAGTGGTGTTCATTTGAAAAGTGGTGGGCTAAGTGTCGTAGTAGACAAACTAATAAAAATCTAGTTCCAATAAAAACATGTAATCCATGAAATCCAGTAGCTACAAAAAATGAAGATCCGTAAATTCCATCAGCAATAGTGAACGGTGCTTCGATGTATTCAAAGGCTTGAAGTATAGTAAAGTAAACTCATAGGAAAACAGTTAGGGTTAAACCTTGCTTGCATTGGGAATAGTTATTTTCTATTAATCTATGGTGCACCCATGTAATTACAACCCCCGAGGCTAGTAAAATAGCTGTATCAGTAAAGGAATTTGAAATGGATTAAATGGTTGAATACCTGCTGGGGGCCAGCAAGCCCCCAATTCGGCGGCTGGAGCGAGTCTGCTATGAAAAAATGTTCAAAATCCATAAAATTTAAATTATCCATTATCCTCCATTATCCTCCATTATCATCCATTATCATCCATTTAAATTATCCAATCCATAAAATTAAAATTATAAAATTATAAAATATTAATTATAAAATTATAGCCCCTAGTGCACCCGGAATGGGTCATGGGCTTTGATCTACTAAATGATAGGGTTGATTTGTTTCTATTATCATTATTGTTTCTCAATAGAATATAGTGTACTTAGGATGGCAAATGCATAAACTTGAATTACAGCTACTGCTGATTCTAAGGTTTGGAGTAATATTTGAGTTGAAATTAATAGGGTTACGATTAAACTTGAATTATTAGGTCCTTGGTTTCCTAGACGGGTTCATAATAAATGCCCCGCAATTATGTTTGCAGCTAGACGGACTGCTAATGTCCCGGGCCGAATTAAATTTCTAATCGTTTCAATGCATACTATAAAAGGTATGAGGATAGAAGAAGTACCTTTTGGTACTAGATGAGCAAATATATATTGTGTGTGGTTAATTCATCGGTAGCATATAAATCTAATTCATAGAGGAAGTGATAAAGCTAATGTTATAGAAAGGTGACTTGTACTAGTAAAACTATATGGGAATAACCCTAAAAAATGATTAAACATAATAAAATAAATAAACTAATAAATATTAGAGTTCTTCCTATCGAATGAAAATTTAATAAGGTTTTAAATTCAGTGAAGAGGGAGTGTATTATTTGTGATCACACAAAATGGGTTCGTCTGGGGATTAATCAGACAATATATGGCAAGAATATAAACATTAAAAATGATCTTATTCAATTTAAGGGTAAGCCTAAAGAAATTGAGGGGTCAAACACGGAAAATAGGCGACACACGGCAGGCACCGATACTTTACTCCGGACTATATGGGAGAGACGTAAACATCTGAGCCCACGCATAGTACTCACAGGCGATTTCAATGCCCACCACTGGTGTTGGGAGAACAAATCGCCAGACGAGGCAGGCAACCTCTTGACTGACTTCGCACACAGACATAACTTTGACTTATTAAACAAATGGGACACTCCAACCTTTAAAAACGAAAGAGGACACTGCTCCACATTGGACTTGACTTTTGCGACGCCCCAAATTCTCACACAAGTTAAACACCACCTGATAAACGACGACAATTTTGTGAACGAATCGAACCACGCCGCAACAGCCATAGACTTCCTTTCACATAGTAAAGCACCTTCTGTACACGCTTGGAACTACCACAAAGCTAACTGGCTGCAACTGAACACAGACTTGGCTTCAGACATCTTCAAAATTGTCTCAGTTCTTTCTGACTTACATACTCCACAAGACATTGACGCAGCCACATGCTGCCTAACCAGACTAATCACGCGTGCCATGCAGCGTAACATCCCAAAACGGAAAATCGGGAACAAGACGAACCCTTGGTGGAACTCTAATCTGATATCCTTGCGAAAGCAAACTGCCAGCTTACATAGACTTCACCAGGTCTCGCAAACTCCAAGCAGCGAGCAAAACTGGAAAAGAGCAAGAAACCAGTACAGAGCGGAAGTTCGAAAGACTCGAGAACAATATTGGAACAACAAACTACTAACACCGGACAATCGTGTGCTATGGAATTGGGAAAGGAACCTCCGCCAAACAACATCGAAAGCATGCCTAGATCAACTCCAGAACAAAGACGGAATCCCTTTTACCGAACCAGTGGATACATTAAATTTCTTAGCTACTGACTTAATCAACGGACAGCCACACATACCTGTTACCTTCACTCCTGCACGACCTTACAAAGTCCTCAGAAATCCAGCCCTCCCGTTTACCCTGAGCGAAATTCAAGGTATCCAGGAGCATATCCCACTTTAAAAGCAGCCGGCCATGATGACATTCAATCCATCGTCATCAAACATATATGGAACACAATCGACAAGACCATCCTGCGAATTTACAATGCATCCCTCACTATTGGTTACTTTCCAACTATCTGGAAACGTGCAAAAGTCATCCCTATTCCAAAACCAAACATAAAGGACTACACATCTATTAAGAGTTTTCGTCCCATTGCATTACTTCCTATCCTAGGGAAAATGCTTGAAAAAGCTATTTCCCAAAGACTCTCCGACTCTTTAGAAAAGGGCAAACTTCTAAACAACTTCCAATGGGGCTTTAGACCCTCCCGATCGACCACCGACGCACTAGTATCACTTAGTGACTCCATCCTCAATGGCTTCGATAAACGGAAAGTTACAACGGCACTACTGCTAGACATAAAAGGAGCCTTTGACAATGTGAATCATGATAAGCTTATACAAATCGTACGAAAAAAAGACGTCAAATCTCAATATACTAAGCTCATTAGCAGTTTCTTGACCAATAGAGATGCGTATACTTTCCAATGGATCTGCGAGTGATTTAGTCACTCTTCCAAAAGGAGTACCACAAGGATCCCCCCTGTCCCCTCTCCTATTCTTATTATACATCGATGGCGCCCTACAAATTATCAAAGGGAAACGAGTTAAAATCATTGCCTTTGCAGACGACCTCCTCCTGCACACGTCTGGCTCTTAGGGTAAAGTTAACACTAAACTGCTAGCAAATTCCCTAAAAGCACTAACGTTGTGGAGCAACCACTGCCAGTTGGAATTCAGCACTGAAAAAACTGAACTGATTCATTTCAGCAGGAAACGGACACCCGACTTTACCCCGTTAACCTGGCAAAACACCACGATACTTCCGAGCGATTCCGTACGATATTTGGGTTTAATTTTAGATAAGAAGCTTGACTGGTCAGCCCATGTAAGATCCCTAGCAGCAGCTATAAACAAGTCACTTCATCGTATTCGCACTATTGCTAAGCAAAACAGAACTATCTCGTGTAGTCAACTAAAGACGCTCATTTCGGCGACAGTTTACTCCAAGCTACTGTACGCATCCCCAGCCTGGTTTAACATTACTCCAACATCCTTACGACCACTCTCCTCGATCCATCGGCAAGCCCTATTAGCAATCACTGGAGCACTCAAAACTACTCCGACATCAACATTAGAAGTTGAAACCGACATCTTACCGCTAAAACTCTTCATCAAAGAATCTGGACTTCGCTACGTATCTTCCAGACTAGGAACGGAACGACTGGCACAGACAGGAAACAAGACCAAACGGTACATCACAAACTCAAACAGACTTATCGACTTGACCAAGACCACTTTCGAGACTACTGACTATATCCCCAAAGTCTCTCACCAAACTATACACAAAACTCTGATCACTGAATGGACAAAAGAATGGGAAAGTCTTCCTTCAGCAATTCATCTGAAGCACCTTGGAGTTAAGCCTGGCTTAAAACCAATTATAAAAACAAAACACCCCAGAAACATCGTATCGTCTCTTATACAGGTCCGCTCTACCCACTACCCAACGTTGAGCTATTTGCAAAGAATCAAACGTTCGCTTACAAATTCCTGCCCTTGCCCAGATCATGCCGTCCAAGACTTACACCATGTTTTTATACATTGCCGATGGCTCAACAAATATCGAGCAAAACTGATTAGAGCTCACAGTTCTCTCAAATTGCACTTCAATCCGTTGAACTTTCTCACCAACCCAAAACTTTTCCCTGCTGTTAAACTCTTTCTTTCCGGGACCAAACGGACTTTCTGCACCTCAACCTCCCAATAACACGGAAACATATTACTTGATACTGCTCCTCCTACTCTTACCCCTACCCACTTCCCTATCCCCCCCCTAATTTGTTATAAAGTTTTTAAGACTAAATCATGTAAATGATTTGACAATAAACAAGTCAGGCAACAGGCTTTCAGCCTACGCCCGCAATTCAATTAAAAAAAAAGCAAACCTAGTCAATTTAGAGGGGCTATTTGTGGAATCAGATATCGTCTTTAATAGACTACTTAAGCTTGACAAGCTTAAGTTTTTATTTAAACTAGATTTCTTCATAAGAAACAACCGTGATTTGTTATATTTGAGTTTAAGAGACTCATGCTTCCTTTCAGCCATCTTATGTTAATTAGAAGAGATTCAATGCCGAAAATTTTTTGTGTTAATACTCTCAATTATAATAGGTATAAAGCTGTGGTTGGCTCCACAAATTTCTGAACACTGCCCAAAAACAATCCTGGTCGATTAATAAATAGACTGAGTTGATTTAGTCGTCCCGGGATGGCATCTACTTTAACTCCCAAGGAGGGAATGGTTCAAGAGTGTAAAACATCAGCTGCACTTACTAACAGACGAATTTGAGTATTAAAGGGTACTACTAATCGATTGTCGACGCCTAACAAGCGGAAGTCATTCAATAGTAAATCTTGAGTGGGGGTTATGTAGGAGTCGAACTCAATGCCAGTAAAATCTGAGTACTCATATCTTCAATATCATTGATGAACTATGGCTTAATAGTTAAAGAGGGTTCATTTAATTCGTCCAGTAAATATAAAAGTCGTAAAGAAGGGAGGTCAATAGAAATTAAAATTAAAGCTGGGAATACAGTTCAGATGATTTCAACTAATTGGCCGTCTAATAAATATCGATTAGTGAAAGAGTTAAATATTAGTCTTCTTATAATGTAATACAATAAAATAGTGATAAGGATTAACACTAATATTGCGTGGTCATGAAAGAAAATTAATTGTTCTATTAAAGGTGAAGCACCCGGTCCAGTCCAGTTGAAATGCTACCCGGTCTAGCCAATCCGACACTATGACAAAGGCGTCATAAGCAAATGGAAATGTAGTTTAAAATGGAATAGTGAGGAGAATAAAAGTGAGAAGCTATGCTAAGTCAATAACTAAAGCAGGGAACGTGTTCCGATGGAATCCGGAAGCAAATCGAAGTTGCAGGGATGACTCAGAAAGGAAGAAATTGCCTTAAATAACAATTTTAGTGTGTGACCTGGGACACAGCTAGACAAAATATCTGACAACAAGATCTGCCCTTTGTTTATGACAGTCCGTCGCTTGACCGTCGAACTGGTATGCCTGGATGGGAGCGGCTGCTGCCTGTCCTCGTGGAGGCTGGAACCAGAAGTCCAGCGATGGTCTATTATGTCAGAAAACTGGGCAGAAAACTGACTCCGACGACTGACAGTTAGGCAAAGGGTACCTTTTGCATGGATCCCCTTGAGAAGATGTGAGGGATTTAGTCGAAAGTACGGGCTGACAAACCCAAGGGCATTATAAAGATTAGAAATTCTGTTCAAAGCGACTCGTTTTGAATAGGGGAACGACAATTGATACAAAAATCACCAAGTCTCAGGGGTGAAAGAAAAAAGAATCAGACTTGCGGTGCCATCGAAGTCCGAGGACCTTTGAAGGACTGTTCGCAGTTAAGTCTCGCCCAGTCGCAGGAGAAGATGGGTTTTCAGTGGTCAAGAGATGGCGTTACAAGCATGCGTCTAAGCAGGTCCATTTACGAAGATTCATGCCGGCTTTCGCAAAAATCTTTCGCCGTGTCACGGAACACCTAGGTACAGATTCTATTAGTAACACTGCTAATAGCTCATGTTTGGGACGTGAGCCTAAAAGTTTAAACCCCACCTCCCTAATAACCGTTGATTTCTTAAAATTTACGCAAGAAACCCTGTTTCTAAGCAACTTGGCGGCTATCTCTTTCACTAGACTCCTATTTCTTATATGTCTAAGGATGCACACAAAAATCCCTACGCTTTGCGAGGAAAGAGGAGGTGCCGTAATAGGCATAAGCCTACGCGGCTAAGCCAATGATTAAATGGACATAAGAACGAGACATTTTATTCCCATTACAATCAATGCATTACTTTTAAATTCATTACTTTCAATGTTTTAAAGATTCTAACTTCCTTCACACAGTATCGTGAAACGCTACGTTCGAGGTTTTGTCCTTGAATCGTAACGAAGGGATTGAAAGTTGGTTGATATATATGTATCTACTCCGGATAAACGCAATGGAATATTGGCGTGTCAGGGGCATTCACACGCCAAAGTCCCACGACACCTCTAAAAGATTGACTTGCTAACCAGGATTTCTCTACCTCTACCTTGTATCTCATTTAATAATGAGAATTACAGCCAACTAACGAAACTAGAACACAATTCTCCTCCGCTGGGCTAGACGACTGGGCTGAGGTAACGAATACTACATGGACGCCATGAATATGTGTCGCGAAATTCACCCTACCATGTCTGACTACGACAAGGGTTTTCCAACCAGCCTTAGCGGAACCCCTATCCCGTTTCGATATGCAGACCTGTGAAAAGTTTCTGGAAGAAGCCAACCTTCTGGAGTTCATTCAAGAAAGAAGCAGGTCTCGCAATCGCCTTGGACCAGTGTCAAGAGGAATGAAGAGTCTAATGTAAGGCAGGCCGCAATAGTTGGTGTGAACACGTGAGGACAAAGCCCACCTACCTTTATTGTACCAGTTAAGCCTCGAAGGCCGACGAGCTCTTCTGAATCCAGCGTCATCGCGGAGGCCCTGAGGTAGCTTGCCGGGGAGTTTCAGCCGTTTCTGCCAGAAACCAGGGCACATTGCACGTTACTGTGCCAACCCTGAGTCCAGGGAGCGTGGTCAGGATCACAAGGGAATCGGGAAGGGAAAGGGGGATAAAGAATCCCAGAGCAGAGACTCCGGAGAGCGGAGTCGCCCAAGCCATTGAACTCCCCCTCCTATGTGCGTTTTGCCCCAACCTCGTTAGAGAGAAAGTAATTTGTAATGGAGTTGAAGCGGTAGCCGTTATCAACACTGGTGCGGCCATGAGCGTAGTTTCTGAAGATTGGGCCCTACGTAACCAGGAGCAGTTGGTAAACCGGGAAGGACCGGAGATGGCCGTGGCTAATGGAGAACGAGCTTAGATACGAGGTGACGTGTGGCTTGCGGTTCGACTCGCAGGATAAGAGGTGTATACGAAAGCCGTTGTCTTTAACAACGGTTCGGCAGAGCTGATCGTAGGTAACGACTTGCTTAGGCAACTGGGTGAGGTGATCTTCCGATATAGGGATGATGGTTTTACCCTAGCGGGCTATCGGGAAAATGAGGCCCATCGGAGATAACTCAACCAACATAATTGCACAGGACGCATGTTTGCTAAAGAGAGAGAAAAACAAGGATGGGAATGCTCAATGTCACCGAGAAGCTCGATGAAACCAGGGAGATTAAAGCCGATCGAAAGACGAGTGTACAAAGAAGAATGGAGTTGCCAGTTATCCTTTCCAACGAAGAAAGCGAAGTAATTGGAAAGGTAGAAATTCACGAGGAACACACATTGCGGCAAGGTAGGAGAACGAAGGCTAAAATGGTAAGGGCGACAGAGAAAATTACGAGTATAGTACGAGAGCTTGAAGATCAAATTGAGAATGCAGCCCCAGCTGGCTACGCTATAACATCTCCCGGAACACAGCACTTGCTCAACCAGAGACACCACTGCATGACGTAGTGGAAGTCCCGTTTCGATCCTAGATTCAAATTTTCCCAGGATGGGCTATTTTTGAAATCTCTAACGAAGGTTAAGTTGTCCACATCCTGAACTTTAAACAGTAGTTGTTGCGGGAATTTGAAAGAAGATTTAAAAAAAATTAATATGGAGTTAGAAGCTGGCAATACCAAGTAGTTTAGCTTCCACGTCTATTTGGAAAGTTATTTTCTAACTGTTCTACATATTACTTGATGAATCCTGAATTTTATTAGCATTAATTAATTTAATCGAATCACTTTTGATTTATTTGAATTAATTTACAACAAGTTATAACCATTGAATTAGACAATGTAACTGAAAATAGTATGTGCCAAATGAGCTAATTATAGTTAAATTCGCCCATAGAACGTTTCTAATCAACTAGAAGTACTTAATATTAGAGGGGAAAACGAAGACGTACCGAATAGACATGCAATACGGGTTTGTATCAGTAGAGCCAACATTATTTCAGAGTGAAATTAAGAGTGAATATTAAGCACAGTCCAGTATGAAACGTCCAGTATGAAACGGCAGCAATTTTACTCACATTGAAGTCTACACAGCGAATATAATTTTTTACCTATGGTGTATTTTTAATTGCATTGCGAGCCAGGTATAAACCGGGCAAAAAAAATTTAGTTCAGACTCATCATTTGCTCCCCTCCACGGAAATCTTTAGTAAAAGGCGAAAGATTTATCCGTTTGTTGAAGGGAAGCCAGAGTTAACTCAAACAGTTTCTACTACGAACTACACTGCTGCCTTCGATTTATACATCAATGAGTACCTATCTAAAAATTTACTCTTGTTATAAATTTTACTTAAAAGCAAATAGAATAACTCTTTTACATTTAAATAGTTTAGATATGGCAAAATCCTATTCACAACTCAGATTATAATTTAACCGTTCAACTGGCTCTTAAATTAGAATGAATGGCTACCGATCTCGTACACACTTGTTGGCCATTATAAGGTTCGTCATGCACCGCACGGTGACACCTAGGGGAGAAAATGTAAACTTCTTCTCCAATATTCGCGTTATAATTTCAAACGGACAGCATTAACAGTATATATAGAATTGCTACAATGTATGTGTTGATAGTTTATGGACACTATATAAATGGATTTCTTGATTGATTATGGATATTATAATAGTTTCATATAGATATTCAATAGACATTCAAAGCAGAATATTGTCAAAAATAGCCCAAGCTGCACCGATCCTCAAAAGTCTGATTTCATTCCTTTCATCTTGGATTTTATTATCAGGCCCACCTTCCCCTCCGTTTTTTGTGACTCCTTAAACGTCCATATAGCCTACACTCGGGCTTGTCTTTTCGCTTTAACAATCAAACTGTCAGTCGATTCCTTCGATTCACATTTCAGTTTGGATGACACGTATTCCATTCTGTCTCGCATTGTAAAGAAAACATTGGGCGGAGTAAATGGGCTAATTTTCTCAACAAAGCAAAAACGTCCACACTAGAATAAACATGACGTTTAGGACAACCGTCTAGTGTAGTGCCGACTCATTCAATCTTGAGTTGGTTTTGTTTGCTTTGGAGTTATTTGAATTTACTTGAGTTACTTGCAATTTATTTGTTTTAATTTTATTTATTTTGTTTCGCTCCAGGTATGCTTGGGTTTATTTTGCATTCAGTAACTTGTTTGCTTTCGTATTATTTGAATTAACTTAAATTACTCTCAATCTGCAGCTTCAACTAATTGTCAACTAATTGACAAGATTTTGCTACAGTCTCAACTGTTCCATAAATGACAGAGCAACTTTTTCACATCACAGTTAAGTTAGCTTAGGTTAAGTTAGATTAAGTTAAATAAGGGTAGGACTCCCCCCCTCCTTCCCTCAAGAACGTAGTTCTCAAACTCCATTCCCCTCCCATGCTCCCGAAGCGCATGTTTTTTAAGTAAAGGGTGAGATCGCCAGGTAGAAGCATGTACTGGTTGAAAACACGGAAACATCTCCCGAAATGCGTCAGTTAGTTATGTGGTGCAGTTTACTTGATTTACGCTCTACAATCCGCGTGTTTTTTGCCCAGCAGTAAAAACAAAGATCAAAGAAAGTTCGCAACTGACTCTCGAAAACCATATATTTGCGTTCTTCGTTTCTTTAATCAAAAGGTGGAATTGGAGAGCTAGCTTGTAAATACGTGCTTTATAAAGACTATCGATCCTCAATTACTGCAATAAAGAACAAAGCTGTATCTCCAATGGAATCCAAGAAGCTGAGCCTAAAAGACCAGAGAATAACTGCCAAACCCCCCAAAAAGATCCAAGAATCGGTCATATCACATTTATTGATCGACATGGGACAGCTGAATGAGTGGCTATCTTTCATTAGGGCCTCCACAACGGTATAGGACTCAATTACTTATTACAAATACCCCATGTAAGCGTTTTTATGCCCGTTTATATGCAGTAGTTGAGCTTCGATTAGAAACGTCGCCTTCGCAGCCACCACTGTCACCATCTCCAGATTCGTCTAGTTTCATGACTTGGGTGCGTCTTCCCTTCGGACACGATCAGATTACGTCGGATGGTCCATCCCCTTCCTGAACTTCGGCTATCTGCATCCTCGGCATTGCTGCTTTACATATAGGCGTTGACCGTTTCGAAATCGAATTGGATCTGAAATTAAATGGAGCACCGGGATTTCTCAGCAAGCCAATCACCGACCAAGCCAATCACCCAGCAAGCCCATACAACACACGACGCAATCCGACGTTAAATTGAACGGTAGCACGTTTCACAGTATGTAGGTTTCAAACCTTTATAGTGTGTAGATAGTATTCTGTGCCTATGACGAATGCCCGAAGCAGGAGAAGAGGGAGAAGAATGGAGCGACTTTTCTTTTTTTCGAAAGTGGAGAAAAGGAAGGAATTCCCCCAGAAAACAAAAGAAGCTAAATGGGCACCCCTTCGACCTTGAGATACTGATAACGCACTGATAACGCAACTGATAACGCACTGAGTGTGGAAGAGGTACGGGGGAGTCCTTTTTCCACGTTCTTTTTCGTTGACCTTGAAAAGAGTGCTATAGTACAGGAGGCCCTTTAAATGCCTTCATTGAAAAAACAAGCCTATGCCATAGGGTTCTTGGTCGTATTTTGTATATGTGTGTGGTCCAACCTATAGATGATGTAGGATCCGATAGAGATGATTAGCTAAAATTAACTGTGTTCACTTTCCGCACATAAATGGGCTTTTTAAGTCCTATGTGCACGTGACTTTATGGGAACGTGAATAAACCGCGGAATTGTACAGTACTGAACAAAACAACTGTTCGGGGCAAACCACATACGTCTAAGTAAGCCTCGTTAGGCTGGTTTACCTTCATTAAAGATATGCCTTCATTGAAGGGAAATCAGCCAAGAGAGGCCGAATTAAACCTCTTTGACTTTCCCTGAACAGTTTTTTTTTGCTCAGTACTGTACTTCAAGTTGCATTCCCGCTTTTTCCAGAAGCTCTGTTTTTTCACCAATGAATTTGAAGTCATGATTGTCGATTCTGACGATAAAAAAGAAGTTCCCTCTATGGATTCACTAGATTTCATCTGAAGATACCATATACGTACAGGAACGAACTTATGCATCGTTTGTATGGAGTTTCAAAATTGACCAATCACAGCGCTTATCTCCTGTTTATACAAGTTTTTACATTCCTTGCCTACTTCTGAAAGCAAGCATTTTCTTTGCTTTCATCTTTTGTTTGTCAGGGAAAGGGAAAGCACTTAATTGACTGACTGTGCTCCTTTAATTAACTGGAGAGTTTAGAAGGGACTTATTGAGAACCCTACCTGAACGTAGAAGTAGGCAAGAATTGTAAAAACAAAACCTAATCAAACGGCCCTTGATTGTTAACAAAATACGTAAAGGACGGGAACCACAATATAGAGGTTTACACAGTATGGTAACAAGGGTATCCTTCCAATGTTAAGGTTTTCTGACAAATCTCTCGGTCCCAAGAGGATGTGAGGGTACGAAGGCTTATATGGGGGATGGATTCCCAGACTGTGCCCATGTACCCCCATGTAGGCATTCCTAATCTACTAGAAAAGGGTTCGAGAAGAGAACAAAACATTCAGAAAACGGGGGACTGGTGACCTTTCTCTCGGGCACTCTAGGGAGTTTTGGGCTGACGTAGGGTCCTACCGGCAACGCGCGCATTTGAAAGTGTTTTCGGAAAAATGCCTATGCTATTTTTTGTAGGGGTCGTAATCGATTGGTCAGACATCGATTATTAATCGATTAGTACCGATGATCGATTACTAAGTTGACTAATCGATTAGTAGTGCTTACACTGACCGAATCTATCTTCTTGCAGAGCTTTATCCAACTTTTCATCATTTTTACACGGTTTTTGGTGATTGTTGCAATCCATGTCCCTTATGGCGTCTTGCAAAGATAAAACACCTACGCAGTTAGTTACACAAAGTGATTGAGTCAGAGAGCGAATCCTCTATGGAAAGTGAGCTTTCAAAACACCGGAGCCAGCTACACAGCGTAGTCGAAAGGCTAAGTGCTCGTGGGTCCACCACTACTTTCTCTCCCATCCTACAATGGCAAACAAACTAATCTGCACCTACGAAAATTGCAACACTGTTCTTGAGAAGAAAGGTAGCATGTAACATTTAACGATTAGGTTTAAAATACAGTGGCTAACGTGCGCATGTTTAGGAAATATAACCAACCAAATGAACCATCTCCAGTACCGGCATCATCTCAGTAAAGAAAAACATGAAGAAAAAATATCGGGAGTTGAACGCCCTCTTAGCAGAAATCAAGACATTCGTCAGGCCCTCGCAATTTCTGTTAAAGACGCGCAGCCGTTTACCGATAAGTCTCAAATGCAACATACTCGCCGTTTGTTGCGTTTTGTAGTGGACGACCAGCAGCCACTTCATATTCTACAGAATCCTCACTTTGATGCATTTTTAAAGAAGCTGAATCCAAAATGGCGAACGCCATCCGTTCATTCCGCAAGGCAAGAAATTTTAAATTGCGCCGCTCTTGCAAGAAGGGAACTCAAGAAGATTTTAGAAACGGAAGCGAATAAAGTTGCTCTGACGTCCGATATATGGACGTCAGTTGCAAATGATTGGTATGTCAGTATCACGCTGCACTGGATTTCGGAAATTTTTGAATTTTGCTCTGTTAATTACGCTACAGTGCAAATTCAAAGCACCCATACAGGGGAAAGTATCGCTGAATAACTTTTTCACAAGCTTGAAAGACTGGAGATTAAGCACAAGATTATTGCCGGAGTAACGGATGGTGCTGCGAACATGAGAAAGGCGTTCGAGGACTTTTATTTCGAAGACATCGAACATTTTGTTTGTGCAGCTCATACGCTGCAGTTAGTTGTCAACAAAGGGCTGGAGCCATTAAAACCGTTGGTAGACAAGACGAAGGGATTGGTATCCATCTTTAAACGTTCTCCAAAACAGAAAGAGATCCTGGAGAAGGCACAACAGCTCGTAAAAATTTCTAACCACCTGCTTAGCGTCATTCAATCTGTAGAAACAAGGTGGAACTCCGAATACGAGAAGCTACAGCGCATTAAGGTTTTGCAGAATGCATTCCCAATATATGAAGGGCTTATCGGCAATGACTTAAAAGTAGAAGAGTATATGAAAGGTATAAGCTCGAGTCTCGAGAATGAATGCTTGTAGAGCAAGTTATACAGATCTTGGAGCCTTCAGCTACGTGACGGCGGAGCTACGTGGTGATACGTACAGCACTCTTTCGTACGTCTATCCTACGATTTTAGAGCTTCATAAGCGGTTAAGGGAGCTCAATGAATCAACGCTGCTGCTCCCAGAAATTGTAAATTGCAGCGAGGTTATGCTCAGAGTAATTCAAGACAAATGGCTTACCAACGAGCCGAGTAAATTCATTTTACTCGCTTCTGCTCTTGACCCAAGATTCAAGAATCTTGTATTTATCAAACAAGACCAAGAAAAGGAAAGCATTTGGCAATACATGAGGGAGCAACTGGATATTCTGGTTCCGAAGGAGGAGCCGCAAGTTTTGCACACAACTGAAAACAAACTGGCGCAGTTTTACGCCTCCTTCGATGACGACGAGGAAACAGTTGACGAATCTCCCAGTACTGAAAAAAGTCAGGATAACTGAAAATACTCTAGAGTGGTGGATGAATCACTCACCGACCTTTCCTCGCCTTTCTTTGCTGTCACAAATGTTCCTCTGGGTTCCCGCAACATCCGTTTCTTCTGAAAGAAATTTCAGTGATGCTGGCAATACAATCACGAAAAAGCGGGCGAATCTTTCTCCAGGATTAGTTGATGATCTCCTTTTCCTAACGGTGCGTTATCTCACAAACCATATGGCATTGGCATTTTTTAAAGTTTATTCGACTGTTATTCAATTACTACTGAATTGACATTTCCTTTCAGCACACAAATGTCGATACTATATTTGGCTATTTTTATTTGCTTCATATGTATCGTATCTTCGTGAACAACAATCAATACAATGACATCTTGGTATACGCATTACTAACGCGTTCTGTTTTGGGCAAACAGTCCCCATTAAGCCCTGATTCTTCAGGGGCTGAGCATTTTCAAAGATAGACGCGTGTTCAATCTCGATTTTTCCCTTGTAGATGATCGACTATCATTTGCAACTGTTCAAAAATCTACGCCTTGAAGGAACACGATCACGAATGGATGACACAGGCCGAAGGAATGCTATGAGTCCCGGCCTGACCCGCTCTTCGGCCTAACCCGTCCACCAACAACGCTTTTCGGGTTCTCAGACATGACGAAACTCGGGAGTAAAGTAGCGTACGGAATAGTCAAATGTGTGTGTATTCAAAATGTCTCCAGAGTCGATATTTAAAACAGCAACCTTAAAATTATCTGTTCGGAAAGACATAAGTAAAGCAAGTAGTTTGAACTTTCATCAAGAAATTGGTTGGCCCTGAAAAGGGCCGTTGGGTTTTTCTTCCAGGCGAAAGCTCTTACTTGGAGCTAGTGTACTTGGTGACGGCTTTAGTGCCTTCACTGACGGCATGCTTAGCCAACTCACCGGGCAGGAGCAGACGAACGGCCGTCTGGATTTCCCGACTGGTTATGGTCGAGCGTTTGTTGTAGTGGGCCAAACGGGAAGCTTCGGCCGCAATGCGCTCAAAAATGTCATTGACAAAGCTGTTCATGATACTCATGGCTTTGCTGGAAACGCCGGTGTCAGGGTGAACTTGTTTGAGCACTTTGTAAATGTAGATAGCATAGCTCTCCTTCCTGCGGCGCTTCTTCTTCTTGTCGGTCTTGGAAATGTTCTTCTGGGCCTTGCCCGCCTTCTTGGCTGCTTTACCGCTTGTCTTGGGAGGCATTGTGCACCACTGTTCGAGTCACAAATTCACCGACCCCTATATATACTTCCCAGCAGCTCAGCCTGGTACACGGCGAAGGAACTGCGCGACCGCTGATTGGGTGGATGGGGGCCCAGCCGATGTCCTGCCGGAGACCGGTGAGTCGCCTATAAACCGTGGGTACTATGGAAAACATGACACTAGAAGACTTGGGCGAGCGAAACCCGTTCCCCCATTCTATTTCAATTTTTCAACCATGTCTGGTCGCGGCAAAGGAGGCAAAGTTAAGGGCAAGTCCAAGTCGCGCTCCAACCGTGCCGGGCTTCAGTTCCCCGTCGGTCGCATCCATCGTTTGCTTCGCAAAGGCAATTATGCTGAGCGTGTCGGAGCTGGCGCACCCGTGTATTTGGCTGCTGTTATGGAGTACTTGGCTGCAGAAGTCTTGGAATTGGCTGGCAATGCTGCCCGCGACAACAAAAAGTCTCGTATTATTCCCCGTCACTTGCAGTTGGCCATCCGCAACGACGAAGAGTTAAACAAGCTCTTGTCCGGCGTTACCATTGCCCAAGGCGGAGTGCTCCCCAACATCCAAGCGGTGCTGCTGCCTAAGAAAACTGAAAAGAAAGCCTAAAAAGTTTCTTCTTTCCCCAACGGCCCTTTTCAGGGCCACCATCTAACTTCCGAAAGTTATTGCCGGTTTGGCTCCTAAGACTCTTTGCGCTTATTATTCGAATCGAATTCGTGTTACATAAAATGAAAAAGAAGCAATTTCTCACACACCCTAAATAAGTACGCTTGTTTGTTGCGGTAATGCCTTGGCAAGCCGCTACGAGTCCCTAAGCAGAGTGTACAGCCTTCGAGTTCCGGCCTGAACCGTCAGGTAAACGGCGCTGTATAGCTTTTCTGGTTATCAGACAAGATAAAAGAAAACACGGAATAGCATAGAGTAGGAAGGAAGCCCGGCAGTAGCATACGAGTAAAGAGAGAAGCATACAAGAATAGAGTAGCACACGCAGGAGTTAAATACTTTACATGAAACAATTCCTCAACTGAATTGACTTTTAAAAACGACGAACCTCACAAAGACTACCAAAGAAAAAGCCCTTTTCTCCCCCTGATAACTACTATCGCAAACGCGGAGAAAAACGAATGAAAATGTATCCAGCAGTATGACTCGTTCGTTTTTGGACGCTACAGAAGCGTTTGCTTCTCCTATCAATAAACGCTGTCGTGGTTTTTAACTTTACAAAAGACGTGTTGGCCCTGAAAAGGGCCGTTGGTTTATTGGCAAAAGTGCAACTTGCTTAAGCACGCTCGCCACGAATACGACGGGCCAGCTGGATGTCTTTAGGCATAATGGTTACTCGCTTGGCATGAATAGCGCACAAGTTGGTGTCTTCAAACAGACCCACCAAGTAAGCCTCGCTAGCTTCTTGGAGCGCCATAACAGCCGAGCTTTGGAAACGCAAGTCAGTCTTGAAATCTTGGGCAATTTCACGCACCAGACGTTGGAAAGGCAATTTGCGAATCAACAACTCGGTACTCTTCTGATAACGGCGAATTTCACGAAGAGCAACCGTGCCAGGCCTGTAACGATGAGGCTTCTTCACGCCACCTGTGGCTGGGGCGCTTTTCCGGGCGGCTTTAGTAGCCAGTTGTTTTCTCGGGGCTTTGCCTCCCGTCGATTTGCGAGCCGTCTGCTTGGTACGGGCCATGGTTTCAACTTGAGAACGGAGACTGCAGTCAGAAGCTAATGGTATATGGTCCCTTGAACCGAGTATTAGGCTTATATAGGCAGGCGCCCGAACAGCAGGACCCGCCTATCTTCCCATTGGTTGCACCTAGCCATCAGCCTTGCCGTCCGTCGGGCTAGATGAAATAGGAGTAGGGCTTTACAGAACAAGCACACACCGGCTTTTGTTCCGTTCTTAAACACTCGTTTTCACCATGACTGGTCGCGGCAAGGGAGGCAAAGGACTCGGTAAAGGGGGTGCGAAACGTCATCGTAAAGTCTTGCGTGATAACATCCAGGGCATCACCAAGCCAGCTATCCGCCGTTTGGCTCGCCGTGGCGGTGTCAAACGTATTTCGGGGCTCATCTACGAAGAAACGCGTGGTGTTCTCAAAGTGTTCCTGGAAAACGTCATTCGTGATGCAGTTACTTACACCGAGCACGCCAAGCGTAAGACGGTCACCGCGATGGACGTTGTCTACGCTTTGAAACGCCAGGGCCGCACTTTGTACGGTTTCGGTGGTTAGAATTGGGTTTGTTTTTGCCGTCTGACCCACCCCAACGGCCCTTTTCAGGGCCAACAATTGCGTCCCGAAAGCTTACAACTCAAAAGATATGGCTATTCATTAGAGCATACTATTTCTGACCGTTTGTTATAAATCAGTGGAATTTATAACCGCCACCTAACCCCGAAAGCTGAGACTCTTAGCGTTGCTGCCCTTTTGTCCCATAAGCCGTCTGTTCGGTGCAGGCTCTCCAGACAGACCGGAACAACGCTACAAGTACCGGATAATGGGAAGCACCTACC